>JACYFF010002017.1:67077674-67162816 GCA_017589665.1 Selenicereus undatus
TATATATATATATATATAAGCAAAGTTTAAAATTTACCATTGATATTACATATATAGATGACGATCTCCATAGATGATACATAGAATCGACTAAATTCTAAGATTGAAAAGACAATGACTACACATTCATGATGAATTTAAGTTATGTGGCCCAAAATTTAAATAAATTGCAAGTAAAGATTCCTAAAAAATGGTTCCTGTCTAATGTCAACATACATCTTTTTCTTTATCCTATGAATGGAATTTGAACTTGTTTTTCAAGATCACGATTTGTGACTAAAAAATGATTTAAAAAAAAATAAAACAATATGTGATTTAAAGTCATAATAATAAATAGTATCTTTTCAACTAATTCAATGAAGAAAAAAATGAAATAAATTATAGACATGTTAATATTATTATTTCTAAAAATTTAAATCATAAGATTAATTATAATATTTTTAAAAATATTTTAGCTAAAATTTTTAAACAAACCGTGCGTAGTACGAGTTTAAAGGCTAGTTCCATCAAATAACTATGATTTTGTCTATATTATGATATTGTTTTGGGTGCAAGATTATGCACCAGTACTCAACCATTCTCTATAATTCTGCCACTGTAACATTAATTATAAACAATAAATTTTGTGTGAGACTGTTTCATATAAGCATATCATGAGACGGATGCTTTTATATTGACTTTTTATTAATAATTTGGGCGACTAATAGTTTATTTATGGATAACTATAATAAAAGTTACTACTAGATGAACGTTAATTAACTCTGAATTAAAAAGGCACTCTAAAATCTATTATTAGTCATTTGTAAAATGTCAAAAAAATCGTATGAGAAGGAAGTGATCTCACCACAACTCTTATATGAGATGATCCACCTAATAAATTGTCAATTGTAAACGTTTCCTTTCTTTTTTTTTATAGAAAATGATTTACTTGCAAAATGATGGATTGTTGTAATAGCTCGGTGTCCCATCCCATGCATAGGCCATATGCTAAAAGACACTATAGATCACGTTTGGTGTGTGCTTTTGCAAGTACAAGCCACCCTCGTAAAAATAAGTTTTCAAGAAATAGTGGGGGGACCCAAAAAGAAAGAAAAAGTCTTCTAAGTGACAATAATGACAAGATTGAGATAAGGTTATGTTGCATGCATCACCTAACGAAAGGAAAATAGCATAATGTACTGTGACTAATTCTGACGTGTGAGGTACAACGAAATGGGAATAGCATAACTAGTGACAGGTTTCTTCTCTTGCAGCGAATCATATCCTGATCTAATGCTGTATATCCTAGTGGTTATGTTTGCCCAATTTCCTTCCTCATATCCAGCTCTAAAGAGTTCTGTAATTTTGTTTAGCCTCAGCCAATACCAGCATGCCCTTGATTGGGAGAGTAATTCCAGAAATTTGTGCCTCTTAACTAGATTTCATGGACCCACTTTACGCCGTAGTGAATCTGCTTTTGTGGACAACCCACACCACTTTGCCAATAGCGGCCATGTCCAAATTGTGCAATTCTTAATATTCAATCATTGTTCTTTCTTACTATAGCAGATATTGTCGCCAGCTACCAAAGCAAACTAAAGCTTTTCTGTCCTCATCTATCCAAAGGAATCTCCTACAAAGTTTTTCATTAGAGAATAGAGTATAAAATCTATGTATAAGTCTTCATTCATGATTTAAAACTTTTGGTAAGCTGGTTTTTGAATATGGCGTCGGAGCTTTTCTAAGTAAAAAGTGTCAAGTTCAAATCTCAACAACCTCACGTTGAATTATTGCGCAAAGTAGGGACTAAATTATATGAGGGGTTTTCACAGCACGTACGTTTCATGCCCAAATTAAAGAGCATTTGCATAAGGCAGCGTATTAACATATAAAACCCATATTTGAGCATTCAACCATTAGTTTAAACTTTTGGTGAGTAATTGGATCTTAAACACATACATATGATTAATTAATTAACAAAAACTATAAGAAAATTATTTCAAAAATTGAAAAACCATACCAATGCACAGGGAAAAGAAATAACTCTAAGAAAACCCGTAATAATGGCCGGGAATGCTAAGTATACCAATGCATGGGAAAAACATCAAGAGAATACGACACCAAATTAAGAAGGGGGGCAACAATTAGTGAGGCTGAATAGCAGTACGTGGTCTTGATTTCCTTGCATGCATGGGTTGCTTTGGTACGTTCTTTAGCAGTTAGCTGGTAGGAACCAGCCCTAATTCCCCGCCGATTGTCCACCCAAATCTTTGAAGGCGGTGGTTTGGACACTTGCGCTTAACTGGTGGGGATCGGAGAGAAAATAATGAATAGCGCTGTGGGGTGTATTATTATATTTTTTTTTGTCTATTTAGAGGTGTTAACAATGTTAAATTTCATATATTGCAATATGATTAAGGGTGATTAAATTTGAAACTTAATATATTCAAAGTCTCAACCCTAGTTGATAAGCGAAAATTTTATCGGCTGTGCCAATTAGTTTTTATAAACATAATGAAAGTAGGGAATTAAATATATGAGACCTAATACACTTTAGATCTCAATCGTAATTGATAGGTCAAGACTTTATTAACCCAATCTGGTTTATAAGTATAAAGGAAAAATATATGGCCACCGAGGGAACCGTACATGAAGAAAGAAGTTGGATTGGAGACTACAAGAATTTAGGCTTATTTCTTGATGGAGTTTTTGACAAAAAAAAGTGGAGATTTTGACGAAAATTTGACATTTTGATGGAAATTATATATATTAAAAAATCACTGGTTGAAATGGACATTTCAATCGACCCGTCAAAAATACCGACTGGAAAATTTTGAAAATTTCTAGTGAAAAGGACCGACCACCATTAGTGCTATTTTGACTAAAATTTTGACAGACTGATGGCTTGTCGAAACATTGTTTTACGGATCAGATTGTGCATCAGAGCCGCAAAGATAGCAGGTTGCAGGTTTACGTATTTTGACGTAAATCCACATGGGGGGCGTTTAAATACTGTTGGAATTTACGCATGAGATCATGTTCTCTAAGTATCATGGCCACATCTTCCATTGGATCCATTCATTGAACCGTCTGATTACTTAGTCAATAATAGAATTAATGATTGTTAATTCCTCAATTATGGTTCCATTCTACTCTAATAATGCATGAACCTTATCGATCTTCTCATTAACTCAAGAAAATATAAAAATATTGCACGAAAGTAAGTTCTGGTTGGTGAAGAATGGAAAACGTGTTTTCAATGTTCCACTAACTTTTGAATATGAAAAGTTTTCATGGTTATCATCGATCGATGTGCTTATATATATATATATATATATATATATATATATATGAGTTTCAACGCTACGATTGTGGTGACACATGTCTTTTAAAATATTTATTAGAATTTTATTTTAAAATGAAAATTTAAACAATATGTTATTCAAAGTAATCATAATGAATAATATTTTTTAACTATTTCAATAAAAAAATAAAATAAATTACAGATATATTAATATTATTTTTAAAAAAATTTAAATTATAAGATTAATTATAATATTTCTAAAATATTTTAGCTAAAATTTTAAAACAAACCGTGCGTTAGCACATGTTCGAAAGATAGTTCTATCAAATGAGTGTGATTTTGTCTATATTATGATATTATTTCGGACGCAAGATTATACATGAGTACTCAACCACTGTCTATAATTCTCCCATTTTAATATTTATTATAAATTAAATCTATTATTAGTCATCGTAAAATGTCGTAGAAGTCATCTCAGAAGGAGGTCGTCTCACAACAACTCTTATGTGAGATGATAACAACTGAGAAATTGTAAATTATAAATGATTCTTTTTTTTTATATAGAAAATAATTTACTAGAAAATTGATGGGTTGTTGTAATAGCTTGGTGTATTAGGTTAAAAGAATTATTCAGCGATACTTTTAAAATACCATTTACTTATTCAGAAATTTAATCACGAGACAACGCACAGGTCTTAGTTAGATTAAAGTGGCTCCATATATAATAATGTAATTCGATTAATGTTTTTCACTGCTGTTTAATTAACTATGGTCCTTGATGTGGGTCTCACCTCGCGATTATAATCTTCACCCACCAATTACCAACGCGTAATTATGGTGAAACGTGCATGATAATGCAATTTTACAATATTAAAGTTTAATGTTGGACCATTTGAGGTACGATCACATCACTTGTCTCCCTCCTTCCCTGACTATCCCCATATGGATTTATTTTCGGGAGTCTTACCTAATTTTTTTTTTAAAAAAAAATACATATCCAATTGAATATAAAAGCTTATCCTTGATATGTAAAAAGGCAAACGATGCCCAAAAATGAGATCTCATGTGTCTTTTTAGATTTCGTGTCCAAAATATCGCTCAGTTTTTCATTTTGTCTCTGTATATCATCAAGTTATTTCTTTTCAACTCAATGCATTATGTTTAGCATTTGAGAAGAATATGCCACTGAATTGTTTGTTCTTTCTCAATGTGCCACTGAGTTATACATTTTTTCCCCTTTATTACAATCGATAATACATGTTGCACAGTAACTCGATGGTAACTTGGAAAAAAATATATATATAAAACATAGTGACATTAAGATGGAAAAAAATCTTTATGATACTTTGAAACAAGAATAAAAAAAGTAGATGGCTTTTTGAACATGAACTCTAAACAAATAATGTGATATTGGGGGGAGAATTAGATGCCATGAATAGTGACTGATCATTCTAAGAGAAGTGCTTCCAATGAGATTGTTCTTGTTGTGGGTAAAATGGGGGTGTGGGATGAGAAGAAATAGAACAAGAGTATGAAGGAATAGAATGAAGAGAAAAAATTAATTTTTTTTTTACACCAGTGGGAAGGAGTGGCATGGAGTATGAAGAAATAGAATGGAATCAAAGGAAAGAATTATTCAGATCAAGGTGTGGGAAGAAAAAAAAAAGTGATTAAGAGGGGATGAGAATGAGCAGAAATGAGAGGAATGGAGTGAAAATAAATGATATTGATTTTTGATTGAGAAAATAAATGATATAAATTAGGCCATGTTCTTTTCGTATCACAATTTACTAACTTTAACTAATTTCAACCCACTTCATCAATTTCAATAAAAAAAATATCCACTTCAATCCACTTCAACCCACTTCTCACTATTTTAACTAACTTCTACCTATTATGTAAAAAAAAATCTAACCTACTTCAATCAACTTCAACTCACCTCAACTCAGTTCAGCCTACTTCAACCCATTTCAATAAAAAAAAAAAACCTATTTAACCAATTTTAATCCACGTTTACCAATCTCAATCAATTTTATCCATTTCTCAGCTCATATTTTCTAATGAAAAGAACAGACCCTTAGTATAGTTGATAATTTCATTGTTATGTGTCTATTTAAGTATTTACACCTTCTTATATTGATGGAATTGAACTCAATGTTGCATAGTTGAACAATTATGAGTAAAAGGTGGCATGATGAAGGGACTTGAATAGGCCCAATGAACACAAGGTGAATTTCGGCTTGTCCAATTAATGGCCATTGGCCAACCTATTTGACTATTGTTGAGTGAATTGTATTCAATACGGTTTAGCTTAATTAAATATTTGATTAAATTGGATCAACACATTTTAAATTATCTATTTCATTCAGTTTTCTTATTTAACTTTTAGCTTTTCAAAATAAACACCTTTATAATTAAACATAATTAATTTATAAGCTTACGATCTAAAGACAAAGCTAAAATATTCCTCAATATGATCAAACTTGGTATTTACGTCTTTTTTACGACCGTTTAAATCTAATCCGATAATAGAAGTGTTATTTTCAATCCAACTCTAAAAAATGACATGAAAATAGAGAGCAATAGCTTTATAAAAATGTAAAATCCAAAACAACTTTCTATCCATTATGTTAGTCCTGTGAATTGTGACCAAATATTTCAGAGGGCAAAAGGGGAAGACCAAAAGTTTTAGGGGCACTCTCGTAATTTTGAGGCTCCAAAACACGTCTCAGCATTTGCCCACTTGAGATGGCGACGATCGCGGCCCACCGACCGGACGGCACGCCAAGTTGCCCATGTGGCCGCGGTTAGTGGCGAGTGGCGCCCACCTCCTTTTTGTGGCGCGTGGGCCCAAGTGACTGCCTCCACCGCTAACAAAGCGTTTGTGATTTTGTATGGTCGTTTTCAATCTTCAACCCCCAACATCACCAATTGTCTCAAAAATACGTAAAAATACTGTTTGTCAACCATTTGACCTTTTTGAGGGTTAAGATTAGAAGTGGAATGTTAAGTGTGAATGATCTCACGGTGGAAGTCCATGTCATGGCTCATCTTTAATGCTCATTTGATCTAACAGTTTTTATATGTAAGATAATTTAGACTTTAATTTTAAAATTACCTATTGAATTTATTTTTTATAATTTAATTAATAGACGGATACTTCCCATATACGGAAATACTCATATAATTTATGCATACAGAAATACTCATATTTTTATAATTCATATATGCTAAAGAATTCAACTGATCATAATCAATTAGTCATCTTGACATACAAATCTAGTAATGTAATAAACTAGCTAGTGATGTTTGGGTTTGTATGAGGTAGAATTTCAGTTTGATTTGTGGTTGATATTTTACCATCATTCCATTCCAAATTGAAATGCCTCCCCTTCTCGGAAAAAAAAAAACCCAAATTTAAAAATGCATTGATAAAAATCTTGTTATAAAAAGTGTGTGGTTTTAAAACTTGTGCTTTATGCATTAAGTTTAAAAAATGGGTATAAATTATATGAGACTGTTCTTTTCAATTTATTATATGTACCTATCATTAGTATTTAACATTGATCAATATTTCTTCGTACTGATTAGCACTTAGTTATATTTCATACTCATAATTTAGTCTTGAACAATATTTATCAGCATCAGTCTACAATAAGTTACTTACTATAAGTTAAAGAATAGAAAAGATTGTTACCATTAAGTTGTATAAAATCATATTTTATAATTTCTCACATTTACAAAATTATATGTGCAGTATTTCTTCATCAACAAGCTTGATTCAATTAGAGTGTCATTTGCATTCATCCATATCGTTGATGAATAACAAAGTTTAATAAGTGATAATTGACTATAAATATTAACAATTAGGTGACTTAAGTAATAGTTTATCAATCTAGGGATGTATTCGGTAATAGATGTTGAAGTAGAAGTTAATGATTTGTAGTGGTCAAAATGTTATGGACTACTACTTGAAAGTGTTCGGTAAAGTAGTGAATGAACTAGTGGTTAAATGTCTATGTAATATTTTTCAAAAGCTAATGAAAGTAGCTTTTATGGACCTCTATCTAGTGTTTGCATTGTAAATTATAAAATTCTTCTTTTTATTTACTAAAATTTTTTATTTATTGTACCATTTTTAGCCATTTTATATGAATCTACTACTTCAATAGCTGTAGTTACCAAACGTATTTATTGTAAATCGTAATTGAATAGTTAATAACTAATCACTAGTGAGTCATAGTTAATCAATAATTAATAAAATAGTTAATTATTACTAAAACAACTAATTTTACAGACACAATGTCTTATAATGCAAGACATTTATCATTGCTGTTTTTTTTTTTGGGGTGAGGGCTTATCAGTTATCATTATTCGTTATCCTTGAAAGAACCACCTACAATTGTTTATTTGAGTGCAAAATAACCTGCTTATCTTTGTTTTTTTTTTTTTTTTGAGTACTTTAGAATGTGTATATTTGCCGGTCAAATGTTGTATTTAAATTAGAAAAATTTCCTGTTGAAACCGTTGATTTCTACCGCCACAGTGGTCGGCTTCCTTCTACAACTCGTAACAGAAATCTCTCTCCCTCCCTCTCTCTAACACCCGCGTTCTCGTTCTCTCGCTGACTGCTGTGACTCTTTGCCCCTCCAGGATGCAGCCAAAGCACAGTCGCGGTAGATCATTAGAGGTATACTCTCTCTCTCTCTCTTCCCCTGTTTCTCCCCAACATTCGACCTCCACTTGGACTTTCGCACGACTAATTCATCGGCCAATTTCATTTTGAATTTTGAAAATGTGTTCTATTTGTCACTGAAAACAACTGATTTTCCCCAGTTTACTTCCAACTCTTGTTTGCAACAAATTGGCTTTGGGAAATGTAGATGAATGGGTAGAAAAATGGAATTATGTAGAAGTCTAACTAGAGCTGAAATTTGTTGTGTTGGGTGCAAATTTGTGCAGCTTTTGTGGCCGAAGGTTGTTCTTCGGAAATGGCTTAATCTTGATTCCAAAAGCTCCGAGTACTGTCCCGATTCTGATATTGATGGGTTTGATGATGATGATGCCGATTCTGACGTCTCTGACGTTGAAGGTAACCTTGAAGAAGTTTTCAGTTCTGAAATCCGATTCTAGTATTTGACTGCTACTGCTAGCACTTGTTTTTGTGATTCGTCACTTGGGTTTTTGTTTATTGATTGTGGGTCTAAGGTTCTTGTTTGTTTATGTGGTTTTATCACTTGGATTTTTGTTCATTGATTCTGGGTTTTGTTGTTTTAGAGATTTTGTTTAATTGTTGGTTTGTGCTGGTGACTGTGAGATGGGTTTTGTCAATATGATTTGGAAGTCAGTAAAATTGTTACTATGATTTGAAGGGGCTGTGAATGGTATTTGTTTGATGTCTGATATGTAAGCAGATCTAGATGAAACTTAAAACGCTAATTAGGAAGGAGAAGAGAGAGAGAGAGAGAGAGAGAATCATCACTCTGCTTTTGCATTGTATAGATGTGTTCCCTTGTCTAGGCAAAGTCTCTTTTTCACGCTAAAGCTAATTAAGATTATGTCTGTATGGTCAACTCAAATCGTAATCATGTCATCCTCTTTAAGTGGCACAAAATTTTCAATCTTTTTTTTTGGTGCATAAATGAGGCGCAATAGGCAGGATTCATACCCAAGCTTCAAGGAGTCCCAGAGACTTTACTAGTTGAGCTAACTGACATTGAATATGTCATCTATATGGCACAAAATGTTTTGTCACCCATGTCCAACCCCGGCTAGTTATTGCGTACTTGTAGCATGGTTACAAATAATTGACAATATTAGAGTTATAGTCATCTAGAGTAATTGAACTGGTGTAATTGGGTTAAGTAAATGTCTCACCTTACATGGAATTGGCTTTCATTGTAGGATTTCTGAAAACATTTAAATCTGATGCTTAAGCAACTTGGTATGACCTGAAAAAGAACATGGCCTTGTCATAGACTATGTAGCTTGTTCTTCATTGAATAACGTCAATTCCTCTGTGTCGTAATGGCTTGTTTCTCCTATTTCAGACAGCTTGCCACGACTAAGAAGGCGAAACTCCGAGACTTTCAGGGCCCAGTATATAAATACAAAGGACATCAGGTGTCTTGTTCAGCCCTTGGTAGTTTTAATCATATTACTTGACTGAAGCTACCTGGTTCTTTCGTCAACTTAGTTCTCTAAAATCTTGTCTTCTGGTGTTTAGAGTATGTGTCGGGACATGGAATGTAGGCGGAAAGCTTCCATCAGATGATATAGACATTGAGGAATGGCTAAACATCAATGAACCTGCTGACATCTATGTGCTGGGGTATGTTCTTCATGATTACTGAGGCTGCTTTACTTAAGTTTTCTTCTTGGGTCTTCAAACTTTCAGATATTTCGTTGTGTAAATGGTTCCTTCTCGTTTATTCTTACTAATCCACTTGTTGGACAGTTCACCTTCAGTACCTTGATGGGCATCTGACTCATCATGATTATAGACATTTACTAATCCACTTAAACCGAAAATACCCAGAATTCTTGAAATGAGCAAGTCCTGCACCTAAGCATGTACTTTGACCGATAAACAAGTCTGAGTAGCACAGGTCTGACGCTTTAGTTTCGCAAATATTAAGCATCCTTCCCCTTTGGGGCTTGTCATTGTATACTTCCTGGGTTTCTCTTATCAATTTGAAACTTAAACTGACGCAAAAGAATTTTTTTTTATTTTTATATATACTTTCACAGTCTCCAGGAGATTGTACCATTGAATCCTGGAAATATTTTTGGCCCTGAAGATACCCGACGAGCTTTGAAATGGGAAAATGTCATTCAAGAGACATTCGGGAGGGTTCAGCGCCTTAAGAGCTATAAAAGCTACAGTGATCCTCCTACGCCATCAAAGTTCAAACCATCAGACGATCTTCCTGACCTCGAGGATGAGATATCACTCTTTGATAGTGATGGTGAGGAAGAGGTACATCCAGTGGATGATGAGTCTCCTGGCTTTTATGAAGCTACTGATAGAATGGCGTGTAGCAATGGCTTATATGAAGATGACACAGTTTCAAATGGCAGTGAGTTTGGTTATCCAGATACTGATGGAGAAAAGAATTTGAAGAAGCAATTTTCTTCTCCTAGGAGATTGAATAGATTGCAATGCTTTCAGTCAGGTCTCCGTGATGAAGATGATCAAACGACCAATAATCAAGTTGCCGCGAAGTTACATAAAACTCTAAGTGGAACAGAAAGGATTGGTTTGAGCTGGCCTGAACCACCCTTAAACTTGCTGGCACAGCATGTTCTGCAAAGGTCTTATTCGTTTAAGTCAGCAAAATCGTTTAAGATGTCTAAATCATTCAGGACATACGGTTCTTTCAAGATAATTGATAATCAGAGAACAATATCCAATGCTACTGCACTTGCAGAACTTGATCTTGAATCACTTATAAAGCGGAAAAGACGGCCAGAATACGTGAGGATAGTGAGCAAGCAAATGATTGGAATTTTTCTCACCGTATGGGTTCGTAAGGGGTTGCGGAAACATATTCAGAACCTAAAGGTGTCTACAGTTGGTGTTGGTGTTATGGGCTATATCGGTAACAAGGTCCATCACTTTTCTATTCTTCATTGCCAATTTGCCATTACTTTGGTTTCTTGCCTTTTCTATAATATTGTTTAGTCGAATCTCCTGATTGTTCCCGGCGATGTTGGCTGGAATCTGCTGCATTCATAATTACGGAGAAAATGATTATAACCTTATTGCTTGCTTATTCAAGGTTTGAAGGTGACTTTGGGAGGATGTTTGTTTAGAAGAATATAGAGTGTTTTTGTTATTTTTCGTGACAGAAACTTTGTGAAACATTTTCAAGTTTGACTATAGGAAGATTATTTGGAAATTTGGTAGTCGATCAAGGGACGAAAAATGATGTGCCTTTAGATAGTTCTGGACATATGTTGATGATCATTCTAAGGGTCCTCCCTTGTAAAGATCCAAAGTGAGAGCAATGTTGCCCCCCCCCCCCCCCCAAAAAAAGCACGGGATCTATTGCATGTTTGGGTTGCTTGGGAGGTAGTCAATATCTTGCTTTCATTTTGGATCTAGTCACTGTGTTCTATTTACATTTCATCCTCATTTCTTTTTTTCTGGGCCTCAATATGTGCTTCGTACATACCAGTGAAGATGCAGAGTATTTTTGAAAACCATATTGATTCGTCCCCTCTCCCCGCTCTCAACATATTTCGAGGGGTGACCCATTTATTGTAATTCTTGGGTTGCCTGAGAAGTAGCGATATCATTACTTTCATTTCTGATCCGGTCAAGTGTTCCGTCTGTGTTTCATCCTAATGTTCTTTTTTATGGCCTTAAGATGTGCTCCCAGCATACCAACCTGCACCGATGTAGTCTTCTTCCAGGGTTATCAATTGTCAGATGTTTTGTCTATAAACTTGCCTTCACAACGGTCCTCATGAAACTGCATTGCGTACTTATCACAATTGTACTTTTATTTTCGATTGTTCATACTCTGTTAATCCATAAACCTACATAATCAATTCAATATCTACGTCAGATCCTGTGGAAATAACATTTTCTTTTTGAAATTTGCAGGGATCAGTATCTGTCAGCATGTCTATCTACCAAACTCTCTTCTGTTTCATATGTACTCACCTGACCTCAGGTGAAAAAGAAGAAAATCAACTTAAAAGAAATGCTGATGTTAACGAAATACACCGACGTACTCTTTTTCACCCAGACTCTGGTCTCCGTCTGCCCAAAAGCATTTATGACCATGAGTAAGCTCCAACACCTGATGTTCTCGGTGGCCATTTATGTTTTGATCCTTTGTTCACTTGTGTTAAGCTGTATCATTTGCCTTACATGGATAAAAACACTAATACAGACAGAGGAGAGCTATTTTAGATCTATTATGATGTTCTTGAACTTCTCATTGTGCATTTTTGCCTCTTCCTTCTTGTTTATACAGAAGAATAATTTGGCTTGGAGATTTGAACTACCGTATTAACCTGTCATATGACGAAACGCGGAAGCTGATATCAAAAAAGGATTGGTCCAAGTTGGTCGAGAAAGATCAGGTATGTACTTGGGTTCTTATTTTTACAATACAGCTGTTACTCGCCCTGTGTTCCAACAAAACAATTTTCAGCCATGTTTGGTGGCATTTCAGGTAATACGGTCATATGGTAAAGGATGTTCCTTGAAGCTTTTCATCCCCATAGTTTCTACTTTGCTTGGGATCAAGGGCCAGTTTCACTTTTTTTTGCTTGGGGACAATTTTTTTTGGCAGTACAAGGGATGCCACTTAAAAATCAGATCCTGCCTTCCCACATCTACCTTGTATCATTAACCGGAATGCCTTTACCCTTTTTCTTGTCAACAATCGTGATGTTAGGTTGTGGCTTCTATTTAAGGACGTTTAATTCAAATTTCTAGGATGGCATTGGATTTTAATTTTATGAATTATTAGAATTTTCAGCCTTGAGAATGTCAACCACTAGATGCAACCCTGTAACTGCTTCGTTTAATTTTGCGGTCACTAGCATTCTGATGCTAAGCTACAGGCATGACTTTGCAAATAAGCCATTGTAGGTGCGGATTTCATAATCTTCAGTTCCATAGCTTCTAGAATGTCGCCTAACCTTTGCTTTTCCTGCCCTAAACTTCCTCCATCCTTGGCCTACTGAGTCCCTTCTGTGCATGCGTACGTTTTACTGTCAGTGGAAACATGTAACAAAACAATGTGCCTGCAATTGAATTCAAAATAGCAGATAATCAGCATTTAAACTAAATTAGTGTGGAATTCCAAAATGACGTTTGTTTAATTGAAAAATTGTCCAATCTGTGGTCATGGTTGTTAATGTCACTGTTTATGAACGCAGCTTGTGCGAGAACTAAAGAAAGGACGCGTATTTGATGGATGGTGTGAAGGTGAATTAAATTTTCCACCAACTTACAAGTATGAGATGAATTCTGATCAGTATTGCGGACAAGATCCGAAGGCTGGAAGACGTACACCAGCATGGTACGCACTTCCTATTTATCTTTCCAGTCATCAGTGACTTTTCCGCCTTCCCTTTGGGTCTTCTCTTAGATATGCAGAGGGAAAGATGGTGTCAAAGACTGGGAAAGGACCCTAATGGAAAGCTTTTTAAACATCATAACTAAATAGTGATTGATCTGAAAAAATATTGGATTTCATTTCATCTATATCAAGTTCCACAACCCTTTCAGTGGACATTAGGCATTTGTAAAAGTTTTTGTTAAAATCATCAAAGTTTGTACAAGCCCCCAGGATTTCTGTTCCAAAACCAAATTGAATGAGTGAAGTTTCTTGCTAGCTTATATTCACTGCTAAACCCACCTCAGTAGGTATTGGGTATTTGAATTGAGCTGAAATCTATGTGCACACTGAGGTATCTTATTTTATCAGTGAGGGGCAGACTTCTGGCTTATACTTGGACGGTTCTCACTAGATACATCTTGTCATTAGTTACCTGGTTACTTACCTACCACAAATTCTGCCATCTACACTCCCAAATGTGCATGACTACTTGCGTCATGGAGTCTGGCTAATGTGGCAACGTTATGAATGCTGTCATGTAGTTGCTGTTAACTGATTTATCTCTAAGGAATAACATGATCTTCAACAGAACCTAACATGTATCTAACCATAGTATTACCTTCTTCTGAGGACTTAATAGAATGCGGTACTCAACTTTCTACCTTGCAGGTGTGACCGCATTCTCTCTTTTGGGAAAGGAGTAAAACTGCTGAGCTATAGAAGATCTGAGCTTAAGTTGTCTGATCACCGACCAGTCACCGCTGTGTATGATATTGAGGTTGAGGTGTTCTCCCCTAGAAAGCTGCAGCGGGCCCTTACATATACGGATGCAGAACTGGAGATTGAAGATGTCTTGATTGACAAGGGACTAAGTGCAGGGATGAACCACTTGCAACAGGAAGAGGTAAGTGAGTATCGTGTACTTCAAATGTGTGAATTGGCTTTTCCTTTGCACAATGCTGTGGTTTTCAGTTGGATAGCTACTGTGTTTTCTGAACATAGTAAACCATCTTACCTTGGATGCCCTACAATTGGTCGGTTAGAGTGAGATTTTGCACATATTATACTCTATTTCAAGTTACATTGGGAAATATACGTTGATTTTATATCATTGTCCATTCCGTTCTAGTTTTCCTGAGTAAATTCTTAAAGATAATGCATCAAAAAACTGAACCATTAGATCGAATTTCCACCTATGATACAGGGCAAGGGGAGAGATCTTAATCCCTTGGTCTTATATCATTGTATTGCAGATAGGCTCCTTCTGTGGGTTCTTAGATATGCTAGGTGTTGGTGAGGTATAACATTGCATTCATTTAGATGCGATCAACTTCTATTTTGGCGCATGGAGTTTGTAGCCGCCATCTTGACCAAACAGAAGAACTCATCCCAAAAGACTAACTTATTAGGTGAGAGAGCCCATTTGGTTTATAAACCCCTCATCAGTTGCCCATACAACCGATGTGGGACAAGTCCCATACCTTGCAATTGGTCCAAATCCATAACATGGTTATTATAATTCATTCAATTGGCAACCCCCCCCCCTCCTGCAAAAAAAAAGAAAATCACTTTGCGTTGTTTTTAAATTTTCACCCAAGGGGATGCTTGATTGCAGTATGATAAACCATATTCCATCAACTCAAGCATTCTTATTCATATTGATTGATTGTGTGGATAAATCACACTGTGCTAGTATTGTTTTTGCTACAAAATAATGTATCAGCTTGAAAATGTTAACAGTGCATGTGCGTACTGCAGGATCATCAAATGGCTCGCTGGAGCCGGTGACATGGATGTTCATCTTTCCATCGTTGTCTCCTTCTATCATTTCAGTGGGGATCGATATCGGCTGTTTATTCCTGTTTGGCTTGCCCAAATCGGATTGTATATTGCAGTAAGCACCCTCCATCTTTTGTATTGTACAGGTTTTGGCAAATAGGTAGAATCAGGAAGTTCATGCGCCCCCCCCCCCCCCGGGGAACCCAAAAAAATGAAGAGATTTTCTAGTGAAGTCATCCCTTCATTCCTGATTCATTTAGACACCATTAGATTTACTACTACATTTGTAAATAATGAGACAGCAATAAGCTGACTGAAATAAACGATATTTGTGCTATCACATGTATCACTCTGTTACAGAAATCTTCCTAGACAGAAATTAGGGCTTCTGCTCTAGGACTCGGATGGATTCTGAGTTATGATACTGCATATTGTAACCGTGACCATGGATTCAGACTGCACCTTCAAACATTGTTTTCCGTTTGTACTCGTTAGTTCAAGTTAGACTTGTAAATGGAGACTGTAACATGCTGAAAACCCAAATAGACTGTACAAACATTGTCTATTTGCTGTAATTAAAAGCAACAGATTGGGATTGTTCTTAAATAGTCACTCATTGTAAACTGTAATGTCAGATTATGGGAAACGAATAACAAATGGTCATTGTCTGGTCGCCTAGAAGATATGCGAATGAAAATTGCATGAACTACTTGGGTTGCATGGAAATTGTACATGTTTCCCAACTCTTTGCATACAAGAATCATAGTTACCGGGAATGCCTCCTGCTTCGATTAGTCCAAAACGTGGATTATTAGTAAATGTACTAATTTAGGTGTTAGATAGCTTGTTACCTAAACATAGATAGTGGGGGTATGGAGCGTCTACTTCCGACTGACAAAGACTGTCAAATGAAATATAATTGAGCTTTGATTAACAGTAATTCCCAAGTCTCAAAGTCCCCCGTAGATTGTTCACTGTCACATAATATAACTGCATGCCAAGCGACTTGAAGCCTTTGATTGGTGAAACTCTTAGCCAATTCTACAGGCACAGCTACTTCTCCACTCTTCATTTGTAGGTTTAGAAGCCATTCTCATGATCATTATCAAGCGGAGCAAGAAAAAGGCTAAGGATTTCAGACTTTCTAATCCGGTACAGCTGTAATCTGTGCATCGCATACTCCATATAATCAAAGTTGATATTGTTCACATAACCCTGCAAAGCCGTCCAAGTTGTTGGATTAGTTCAAAATCTGATGAAAGTCAACTGACTATTTTTATCAAATTCTGTTGTTTCGTCTGATGAACTTGTCAGGAATATACAATCAATACAGATCAGAGAATTTCAAAATGGCTTTATTTGAGTCTAAATCAATCTTGCTTTATGTCAAAGTGGGGCTGGGGCTAGTTGATTAAGTGTAACCTTAAGATATGTATTAACAGTGAATCAAATAAGATGCAGGAGAAAACTAAAGCATACAGAGATGATGACCCATAAGCCCCAGAATAGATGACTTACTAGACTAGTTTGCAGCATCTTGAACCAACTCTTCCACTTCACTTTCTGTAAGTTCATCATCTATTGAACAACCAACCAGTTTTGCCACATACCATAAGAGTTAATCTAAACGACACTGACCGAAATCTATCGGAATATTCCATAAGTTCTGCAGATTAGATTACCAAATAACCTAATGAACCGATGTTAAACCTAAATGTCATGTCTATTTTATCAACAAAACGGCCAACTTCCCAAAAATAGTCAAGCAGTTTTGTGACATGCGAGTGTTTGAAGGAACTTACAACAGTTCGTAAGGCAAAGAAAACTGAACTTTCATACTCACCTGAGGAGCTTAAATATATGCGCATGAATCTTTCTTCATTCTTGTAAGTTTCCCATGAGATGTACATAAAGAAAATGTTAATTCAAGAACTCATATTAAGATAACGTACAGCAAAACAAAACAATCATTGGTTGTTCGGATCAACAAATCACATACTTGGTATCTGTTGTAGTCTAAGCTGTGAAGTGTATCAGAGTGATAATTGGCAGCCATCTCATGGAAGTGATTAGCTATGTCATAAGCAATTGTGTTATAGCTTGCATATTCATAGTCGCAGGGAGAAATCAAATATGATGTTTAGTTAGACTCGTTCAGAAGTTGCTTGCGAATTCGTATGTATTTTTGAAGTCAAACCCACAAACAGAAAAAGGAGGTAAAAAGGTTAATACCCACAATGTTTAAAGTATGGATTCAAGAACCAACTACAACTCCTACAAATTTTACTAGTTAACTAACTAGTACAAGTTTAGTGTTCTAGTTAGATTTACGATCAGAATAACACACTTAGTCGCATTGTGAATCATAATGTTGCCATATTGCAAGTCATTGGCAAATCATAGAAGTTATAAGGGAAGAAGGTGACTCAGAGAACTTGTCACGGCATACTAGCTACTATCAACTAAGAAGCACCGACACCCTCATAACTTCATGTATTCGTGCCCGATATGTGTTGGAAACCAGTGCTTTTGGACACACCTTGGACACAACCAAATCCACACCAAATATGTGCCTGCCCAACACCAAAAACATAGAATGATAAATATTCGACACATGAACTTTCTATCTAGGGAGGCCCAAAGGTTGAGTATACGCATGGGAGGGAAAAGGTAGGACAAATCTCCAACAACTTAGGCCTAAGGCTTGAAGACATCCCTTCACATACTCCCAAAAATTGGGGAGTGCGGAAGTTACAGATTATTGAGAATTTCAGACCACCTACTTGGGCCTAGCATTAAACCTATTGGTGGAGTATGTTTATCCTTATTTAAAAATTATTATCCTCCATTAAAAAATTCTTATAAAATTAATGATTGCTCACTATAAATCTTTAAATAACAAGTTACATATAAAAAGTCTATTTTGTCATATTTTTCATATGAGTTAGTATCACTCAAAATTTATGTTGGATCAAAGATTGGCGAAGGAACATACTGGTCACTCCCATATTTAAGAATATCATGATTAAAAAAGGCGATACCCGTTACGCATTTTAGCCCACCTCCCTTCGTTCCCACCTAGGTTCAAATATGGGGGACCTCTATTTGCCACGTATTTGAAAAATAGAAGTGGATTGGCTTTGGGACCTTGGACTTGGACTAATTCTTCACCCTTCTCTCAGGTCGATTGATCAATTGACTCACCCCTAACCCTACTTACCAAAAAAAAAAAAAAAATATCACGACAAAAAGCTACAAAATGTCAAAAAAATTGGGATTTATATGAGATGCTAAATCTCTACTCTAAACTTATTGCTCTTAAAATTAAAGAATCAACTTGCTCAGACAAACGCATTTCACGCACGTCCCTTCCTTGCCAAATCAAATATTAAGGGCAAAAACTATAGAGGGAATAGTAACATTTGAGATGTATGCACCCTGGAGATGTCTCAAATATTATTTTTTTTTTCCAACTTCTCATATTTTCGGAGTAATCTTACCCTTTCAATTAAATACAAAGTATTTTTGTGAAAAAAAATATAAAATATTTGTTAAATAAAATTAACAATCAATTACTTATTCACACGCCTATATCATGTCAGCAATTTAGGGTTCAAATTATTTTGCATATATATAGATAAAGATAATAAAAATTATTTCAAAATAAGTGTTTAAAAATATTTTACAATAACTAGGGAAAATATATAATATTTAAAAATTATTTTCCGATAACAAGGGATATATGTTGACACATCTAAAACTTTAAACTTTGAGAGAAAGGTCCAAAATCAACAGAAAATGACCACCAAGATTCCCACCCAATCATCCACAAATTTTATTATCTTTACATCATTTGGGGTTTCCTTTATCATAAGAAAAACTGTTCATAAGATTCTTCTAAGTTACACAAATGGCTAAGCTTAGCCTCTAGAGTATGACCACCTTCTTGTGTATTAGTTCATCGGCCATAAAACTGCAACTGAACGTTGGCCTATAACTATCAATACCCTCTAATTTTGCATCTATCAAATGAGATGCCATGGCGAATCCATACTAGACTGCATTGTTGTGTTGTTGTCCTGTTGTGGATGAGATGGTTTACGAATTATTTTCAGCTGAAATCCGATATTCTTGGAGCCCTTTTGGATGAAGCATAAGGAAAGCAGTGGGATATTGGTGTCATGTCAGGATGGCACAGAATGGGATATATATACCCTGACAGAGGTTTAATGTCACAAGAGCTGGAGAGGTATATCAGGAAAGTGCATGAAATGGGTGGAATGCAGTTACTGCAGGAAGACACATTGTGTTTGGCACGGGTTCTTAATGCTGCTGTTCATGCTCTTTCTCCTCCACCGTTTTGGATTCCTCCTCGTCACCTGCTTTTGTTGTTGCCTCCGTCCCCTTTTACCCTGTTTGTACTTGCATTTAGGTCCTTTTTATGCAGCCTTTTTCAAGTAATTCTTTCACATTCGCTTATTCATATCTGATTACCCAACAAAACCCAAAATCATGTATCCAAAATCATTGCATGAATCATTCTAGCTTTTGTCACCACTGCTGAAGCACTTCACTGGTCTAATCCGACAAAAGCTTTGGCAGTAGTGACAAACACAAAGAAACCTACAATGATTCATGCAATGACAGTTAAACAGCACAAACAGGTGATCTGACAGCACTTTTTAGTAATGTGAGAAACTGAAACATTTGCTTAAATGTACAGACTTACCAGCAACAAGCCGACTTTTTTGAGTCTGAACAGTTCAAATTCAAAGGAGATGCATCTAAGTGGATCAACAAATCAAATGGTGCAGAGGTGTTCATAGAATTTGTTACTTCGAAGAACAATCCTGATGGCCAACAGAAGACGGCAGTTCTTCAAGGCCCCTCAGTGAAGACCGTTCATGATCCTGCCTATTATTGGCCTCGTTTCTCAGCAATTCCTGCACCAGGACCTCATGCTTTTCACTGCGTCTAAGTTAACTGGTCATGCAGGTTGGGTAGTTCTTTTCTCTTTGACTTACTTCTGTGAAATGGAAAAACTACTGCGTAAGCAGATCGAATGAGTTTTCTATTGAGCCCTAAATAAAAAAACATTTGTCCGACCACTTCTCCGCAAAAAATAAGATGGATGACAGTCTAGTCAGGCGATTTGATATAGTCCACTATAAATGGAGTTGAAAAAAATTTATCCCAAAGTCGCTTTTTCAACTATCCAAAAAGATACACAAAGAAAATCATGTAATTGTTTCTGAGTCTATAGACTGTGTCAAACGGATGGGTTTGGGCGCGGCCATTCTAGCTCAAGCTATTCATTGCTCAAGCGAATTTCTGTTCATCTTGGGCTGGTCAGTTCCAACATTTCATAATGCCAGGAACACTAATAATCATCCCAATTACAAAAAATTTCTTAAAATTTTCCTGTGCAGAACATTAGACAAGCAAGCCACTATATTTTTCAACACTTGAGGCATTTTTCTTCAACAGCAATGAAAATAGTTATTGAAGAAAAACTCATTACTCAATGTATGTCGAATCTGCCTAGTAATGTATGCCAAATAATGATCATATAACAGGAATTAACAATTAACATCATCTTGAACTGAACATAGGTTGGGTTGAAAACAGCTACGTGCGCCTAACCCTCCTCAAAAGCCAAGACGATTGCAATTTGGTGATCACAACTCAGGAACTTTGATTCTTCTGAAACTCCAAGTTGCCCAGAACATTTCAGTACAAGATGAAATTGCGGTCTCTCATGCCTGTCTGTACTTGACGCACTTAAGGCTTTGAGTGGCAATGTTACAGACCAAATAGGAGAACTCATCCCAAAATACTAGCCTATTAGGTGAAAGCGCCCATTTGGTCTATAAACCCCTCATCAGTTGCCCATACAACCGATGTGGGACAAGTCTCATGCCTTGCAATTGGTCCAAATCCATAACAGGCAACAGCATGTAAAGCACTTGTCAGTACTTCAAGCAAACACAGTGTTTACCAACACTCAATACTCCCAGGCAAATTATTATATGCTCCCAGGAACATACGCTCCTAGTTGCTGTACATACTAGGCAGTGTCTGTACAAAAGCCAATACTGTTGGCTTCCCAGTGCTTAAGAACTAACATGAAAACATCTCAATACTTTTCCTCAATATATTCCCCACTAATTTTTTCTTGTGTTTGCCGTAGCCAAATATGTAATTTCCTTCCATGTTTATTTGTAATTTATTGTCCAATTCAATAACTAATCTTGCCGAACGCTTATGATTTTATCGACCAAGCTACAGATCTTATGGATCACGAGCTTATAATTGCCAGGAAAGATTTCTATGTCACCTGAGTAACCCAAAGAGCTGGGATAGTTATTACTATTGGCAAAGTGAAGTGGTGTTCTTTTCTGAATCCGATAGAGACATCAGAATAAATGCAAATTAAGAAACCAAGCAACCATTTTTCAGTCTTTTGCCACAATCTTTTCTGTATTTTCAAGGTTTACAAGTATGCGAGAGTTAAACTTAAAGGTATATCATTATTACATTGACTATACAAAAAAGGGAAGAAACAAAGCTACAAAAATCAGTGTGTTTCTTCTACAAGGACAGTTGGACACTTGTACAAATCTTCTAGCTGAGGCTCTCAGCTAGTGTTCCCAGCTTCCGGCCTAGTGAATTAATCTCAGGAGGCCAACCTTAATGTAAAAGGCTAGATCATGTTGTGAATTTCTCATTAGTATGAAAAGCTCATATGACAGCGGCTCTTTTCGGCCCCGATAGTTGTCTCTGTTTCGGGTTCATATGGAGTCGTCTTCTCAACAACAAGAAAAGGAATACCAGCACAACAATAACTATGAGAGAGACTTCCAAGTTTGGATGAGCAAGGATGTCTACCATTTCAAGCCGACTCTTGCTGTTTCCAGAGCAGTCACCATCAGTTTCAAGCATTTTAGTCATTTGGTTGCCTTCTGGTTCAAGAATAAAATCCAATGTCGTGGCTTCTTCATCAAGCACTATAGTGGTGGATTTTGACTTATAACCCGGCATGGAGGATGTAACTGTGGCAGAAACAGCAAGTAAGATGCTTAATTGATTAGTCTACAAACAGAGTCAGCACAGAAATAGGAAAGGGCCCCCCCCCCCCCCCCCCAAAGAAAAAAGAACAAAAAAATTATCCATCTTCCCTTTTCCGACAGCTGAAAAGGCCAATTTTTCAGCTTGGTTTATAGTGAACTAGAGCAAGACACCTCTCTAAACTTTCCTGCAATTCCTTTGCATGAAGTAATATGCAAGGTCTAATGCAACCAGCCTCTCTGCAATTTGAGGCCAAACATTTGACCTCTCCACACCCTACTTGGGTGAGACTCTTGGGGTACAGGTTTGGTTGTTGTATGCACAATTGAAACTTCAGCATCCTTGATATGTTTATGGAACACTGGCAGAAGGCAAGCATTGAGGATTTTTAAATGACAGACAATTCTGTGACAGAATGATTCCAGGGTACATGAAATATTCTAGGCATTGCTAAACTGCCTGAGAAAGAGCCTTATTTATTCTTTAGAGTGGAATCGACCAATAGCATGGCCATCCAATTTCTTCTTTTGCCTTTTCATTGTCTTCCCCTTCCTTGATCCTCAGAATCTTCTTGCTGACAATTGATCATTATTTATCAGTACAAATTGGAATATGATTCCACATCATTGACTAATTGCTACTTCTAGTCCCCCTTTCGAAGTATTGTACTCATGGATGAACTCAATGAGAAGATCTTCCTATCACCTCATATCTGCCATACTGTTTCTACAAGGCATGCTCGACCTCTTCCATGATTATAATTGCCCAAATTGAAGGTATGAAATGCTGAAGTTCATAAGAGAGCAGGCATACTCTGATAACAAACTGACAGGGATCAGATAGGCAAAAAGGGGAAGGGGGGAAAATTACGAGGGAAGAAGGTAAGAATTAGAGGGAAGAAGAGGGGAAAATCAACATCTTTGTGCCTAGTTCAATATAGGAACAACATCTATCAAAAGGTAATAACAGGCTAGGACATACAATATATTTATAATAGCCTAAACATTTAGAACACTATCAGGAAACTGCCTAAAACAAACCTATAAAAAATAGGAATCGCAATATTACCTAAATACTTCTAAATTTCCTTATTTTGACTTATCTAAAATAGCCTATAAATAAACCTACGAAAATATATTAAATTATCAGAATACAGAAGCCGTCCAAATATTAGAATATCTCTTAGATTCCTGCTCTTGGGAATATTTCCTCCACTCTGCATGTGCATTAAAAGCATCTACTAATTTAACCCTCCAGAAGTGCTACATAGGAGTCATATTATTGGATGAACTTCCTCTTTTCCACTCCCCTTAACTGTACACGAAAGATTTTAATGGGGTTTGTTTCAAATTTATAAACAACTTTTCTTGCAGAGAATGTCAAGGGTAAGGAAGCCTTCCTTAACCCCTGACCTCCCAACATCACACCTCAATGTCTGCAAGGTGGTGGTTGTTGACTCAAAGAGCCAAAATAATACCTCTGTGCTTAATGTGATTCACATAGGATGGCCACCATTGTAGACCCAAATAGAAGAAACACTCATTAGGGTTGGCTGCAGAAGGAGAGAAGGGCATGGAACAACCTATGTTTGAGGTGGTTAATGACTACGAAGATTGATGCCCAACACTGAAATTTTCGAATGTCTCTAGCTGCTGAAGTAGCCTAATTTGGACAGTATTTTTGCTTTGGAATATAGTAAACAAAACCAACATGTTGCACAAAATCCCCTCTTCCATTTCCAATGGTTTGGCAAACTATCAACGTCCCAAGTACAGGGTCCAAACATGCCACACCCAACATTTCCATTCATATCCCACCCTAGGCAGGTCTCCTGGATTTGGTTTGTTTTGCCTGTCTGGTTTGGTTTTAGTATGGTCACACCCGAAATCAGAGCATATAAGACAGGCTACCGAGAATAACATTGGACGCACCCCGCACCCCTTAATGACTAGAGAGTTACAGAAGATATGCCCTTCAATAGAATAAATTTTTGGTGAAGAGTCGCAATGGAAATGAAAATGATTGTGACAGCTATATTCACTAACAAGGGGACTTTGTCCTGAACATAATTGCTTTGGAAGTACGCAAGATGACAGACACAAGTCCAACCATCCCCCAAAAACTTCAAAATGTGTACAGCACATAGAGGTTGCTACATCAGTCTCTCCACGTCTATGCACAATGCTGTCAAGAAATTGAACTCAACACTAATGCTTCCCTCAACACTGCTTTAACACTAAGGTTCTCAGCACTAACAACAACGACAACAGCACCACCTCCCAGTGTGGGTCCTACTTTCGCATGGTCCGGAGAGATCCAGATCTAGACAGTCTTACCTCTACTGACATCCCTGCTCATACAGAGGCTGAATCCAAGAGACCCACAAAAACAAGAGTTTTTGAAAACATTTTATAGAATAAGGATTTTGCAAAAATAATAAAAGAAAAAACTAAGAATACTCAGCATTGAGTAAACTAGGAAATACTAATAAATCAGGTGACCGTGACTATGTAAATAAACATACAACATACGTACAACAAAACAGAGGAAGGTACTATACCTTAACAAACAATGGTAGGCAAACAATGTCTCTTCCCAGATGTATGTAGTACCTGCATACAAATACGACATACGAAACCTATCCTAAAACCAAATCAGATGGCCAATTCTCTGCAATCTAAGATCTTAATCTTGTCCCGCCATAATCTTCTATCCTGAGCCAAGTCTTCCGTCAATCCTACAACTTTCAAATCCTCTCTAATCACCTCGTTCAAGCTCTTCTTTGGTCGTTCCCTCCCTCTTTTACCTGCGGGGATATTAATCCTCTCACATCTCTCCTTCTTTTCCTATGGCCAAACCATCTGAGTCTTGTTTCCCTCATCTTATCTTCTATGGGAGCCACTTTAAATCTCTTATTACCCCATTCCTAATCCTATCGATTCTCGTATAACCACACATCCACCTAATCATAATCATATCTATTACCATCAAACTTTTGGCATGTGTATTTTTTTATAGGCCAACACTTCGATCCATACTGTATAGCTGGTCTAACTACCATACGATAAACTCTGTCTTTTAAACCTATAGGCATCCTCTTATCACACAGCACACCTGAAATATACTTCCATTTTTGTCAATCCACTTTTATACGCTGGCTAATATCTTCGTCAATATCCCCATTTTGTTGAATAATCGAGCCTAGATATTTAAACTTCTCGACCTTTGGTATCGCCATCCCATCAATGGTGACTTCTCCCACCGCATCTTCCCTTCCACTAAAACAACAATGTAGATATTCAATTTTGGATCTACTTACTCTAAAACCTCTAGACTCCGGTGTATATCTCCATCGCTCCAACTTATCACTAAGTAAATGATAAAAGAATAATTAAAAGGAAGAAAGAGACTTCAAAAAAGTACCTTGATGTTTTTCACCTGGTAAAAGTAGACGATGGTAATCGGCAAACCGTTCTCCAGCTTTGATCTGTTGAAGAAACCACAACACGAACCACAAACTATAAAGAGACTTAACAATAATCACCAGGATTTAATCCTGCCCCAGGCAAGGTCTAGGGAGATTCAGATTTAGGTCCTATTAGCACACAACACAAAGGCCGATTCATAAACCCACAAAAAATCTCAGAGAACTTTCTTTTTGATGCATATTAAAATCGTTTGTGATAAAAATATCGAAATGAAGGAAGAAATAATAGTAGGTAACAAATAACAACTAATGATAATTAATCAAAATAGACTGATAGAAAACATAACTAAGCTCACCAGCAGAAATCAACCTAATGAACATTGGGGACAAATGAAAAGCTAAGTTAGTAAGGTCACATTATGGTATGCAAGTAGGGTTTAGGTAGGAAAGAGCATAAGCAAGCAAGAATGCAAAAGTGCTACATGCTTTGCTAAGAAGCCTACCAACTAGCTACGATATGGAGTTACTCATCTTTACTCATCTAAGGTCGACCACCCTGATCCTGAACCTGACAACCTTCTATCTGGTGCCATCTCCTCCATATGCTGATCCAAGTGAGCCAAATCCACCAATCACATAACCACGTTTTTCAGGCCTTCCTCTCCCCTTATAGCCAAAGTATTAATTCTTCCAAAATCCAGACCTCTTTATTGATATATCTGGCAGCCCCTTTCACATTCCAGGTTATCTAAGCCTCATTTCCTGCATGTTATCTCCTATTAGGCAACTTACTCCCTGTCTCTTATCACTTTATTTCTTATCCCATCCAACCTAGTATGACCACATCCAATGTATCGCACCCATCTTCATCCTTTGTTGTGCTGTGCTTTCTTAATCAGCCAATATTTATGAAACTAGTACATAAGGTAAAATCCTCCCTTTAACTTGATCACGAACTTCTTGTCTCCAGCAGCACTCCTCTTCCATTTCTGCCATCTTTCCCTTTTATGTTGACTAATGTCTTCATCAAGCTCCCATTTACCTTGCATGATTGACCCAAGGTATTTGAATTTTGCTGTTTTCGGTGGTATAATGGCACTAATGTTGACTTGTCCTTCTGTGCCTTCCCGTTCTTCATTGAATTCACATTGCCAATATTTTGTCGTTGACGTGCTAAATCTGAAGCCTTTAGAATAAGCCTTTTAACAAGAAGGTTTCTCTCCGACACCCCAATTTTTGGTAACTCCTTTTGTCTCATCAATTAGGCCTATACAATTCTGCAAACAACATACAACATGGCACATCCTCCTAAATTACATTACTTTCTTCAGTCATCCATAACTATCGCAAAAAGAAAAGGACTTAAAGTTAAGGCAAATCCTTGGGGCAACACAATATCACAAGAGATAATTGCAAAGAGGCTAAAAAGGACCCAAGTTCAATATCATCACAAATGTGCTCTATGCGACGTGTCATGAGTAATAACCTAGTGTCTGCAGCTTACCCTAGGCAAATCAGATTCCTTCTATCCTTTGCTGATGGTGTAAAATGACAATCTAATCCAACAATACACAAGAGGATGCCTTGGTAAACCAAATGACATGTAAAAGCAATAACACAGGAGACTTCACGTAGACATAAATTTTTTGCTTTGCAATTACGATTCAAAGATAGAAAGGCAGGCATGTATTCTACACCAACACTTAAAGCTCTAACAATTTATACTGCAAACAAAAGGCAAGCAGTACAAGTTAGTTTGCAATCTAATGGCAGAAGCTAATCACATTAACCAGAAAAAAATATATATCACTGAATCATGCAGCGAATAACTGTCATGAGAGAACTCACCGTGTGATTTATTCCCTTGATCACGATAAAAGCAGGCAAAGGGCTCCCATTATCTGATGAAAAGATCCTTCCATGAACTCCGGTCTGTCAAATTAAAAAAAAATGTGTGAACTCAGATCCTGTTAACAGTGAATACAACAGAAGACATGTTACAATTGATTTAGTTATGCTATCTACACAGCTAGAAAAGGCACATAAATAACACTTCATGAATATTGATAACTATGGCTGCTTTGTCCTACTTTTGATAATCAAGTTTCTTGATTGAACAGGCCAAGAACTCAACTGGGTTCCAGCGTAAACCAATCCATTGTCCTTTCTGGTAGGGAGTATCAGTCAGTTTCTGATTTTGAATGATTCAATCAGGTGGATAGGAGGATAAACAGCTTGAATTGAATTTTCCCCATCCAAAATTGAATTCCCATCCCATTCTATTCAACCCCTATCCTATCCTTTTCCTACGATTCCCCTTGGAACTGACACACAATTAGAGAAAGGAAAAGAGCACTTGTGGGGGTAAAAAAGAGCTCATTTAAGAATCAAAAAAAGCGCAGCGTTACGATGCTAAATTAAAACAATGTGACTATCATAGTTATGTTGCAATGCTAATCATGTGGGTCAACTTTAGGGCCAGTCAATTTTCATCCTCGCTCTTTTGCCATTTTACCCTTTGTTGTTTACTAGCTAATTTAATTTTGTCCGTCAGATGCAAATTTTTGTTGTATTGTTTTCCTTATTTACGCATTTGATATGAACTACGAATGTTTTCTTTTTAATTTAATTTTGATATATTAATATATTGCATGTAAGCTTTCTTTTAGTATAACATTTCAATTTTCTGAGTTTGATTAGTAGAGACCATTGGTAATGATAGGTGGTGCGTGAATCCATCACATCCTAGCATCGTATCTTCTCCCCCAAATTTGGAACTTTGATTCAAGCCAATGAAGCCAAATGGTCCCCATACCGGGGGTTATTCGGGGGCCTTTTAAGCCATGATCTTATCAAGCCACGTCCCTCTAGGTTGCCCCTTCAGTTTAAGGGCCTGATAAGAGAACTGTTTTTTTCAATTCTACTTTGTTATTTCATAATTTCAAAGAAAATCTTTCGGACACAAGGGACTAAGCAGTTGGGTTGAGCATATGGCTCTCTGATCTTTGCTGTTTGGATTAGAGAGCTAGTTCATGCTCCTGGTCCAGGAACCAGCTGGGTTCCTATTTGGCCTGGGCATGAACAGTTAAGGTTCTTGTCTCAAATAGTGCCTACTGCCTACTGTTTGGCCAGGGACCAGACCGAGTTCTCAGTCTATTTGCTTATTTCTTCCCTCTGAAAGACTGCATTTCTTTTTAAATGGAATTCAAATAGCAAGCACACCCAATAATGAGCCAAGCTATTCGTGGGGTACCAAACCCAGAATCCGGGCTGTGGTCCTTAAACCAGCATAATTACCATGGTAGGTGCTCAATCAGAATAGAACCCTTTCATTTATCCTTAATTATAACCAGGCCCACTCACAAGCCTCAACACAGTGCATGACAAGCATTACTCAGTGTCGGCAGCACACACAAGCATCCTATAAAACAAAATCTGGTCTGAGGCCTATCAGAGATGGCAAACCTCCCGAGATTTTGTGAAAGTCTCATGGCAGTGGATTAGGGCGATTAGAATTCGAATTGCTCAAATGCTTCACATTCTCATCGAGATGTTCAACAACGAGGACTCCCAATAGTCACAACAGAAGTGAACCCAAGCAAAATACCATAGTTTATCCTTAACAAGCTTTGGGTTACACAACAAGTTCTCCTCACCTTTTCCTCACTATTTGGTAAGGAAAATTGTGCGGCCTATATTTATCCATTTTTCCATCAAACTTTCCTCATTTTGTTTCTTGTTAACTTTTTCAAACCAGACATAGGGGGGAAAAAATCTACTTTCTCAGGTTTTTCCCCACCAAATTTTCCTAGGTCCAACCATACCCTATGCGGATGACACATTCAGTAATATTCATTTCTTTCATCAAATAGCCAGCCAACAATCTCAGCACTTTCCTGCAAAAGGCACTTGCTATAACTACTTCTTAAATAAAATCATTGCCTCTCAAATGAAAAAGGGGCAGCCCGGTGCACAAGCATCCCGCGTTCACGCAGGGTCCGGGGAAGGGTCGCACCCCAAGGGGTGAATTGTAGGCAGCCTAACCTGACTTTGTCAGTGGCTGATTCCACGGCTCGAACCCGTGACCTTTTGGTCACACGGAGACAACCTTACCGTTGCCTCTCAAATGACAATTCCCTAATTCAAATAAAAGAACCCGAGAGCTCAATCTAACCTTCGCAGTTCTGAAGGAACCCCCAGTACTTCTCATTGTCCTAAGCTTTACCAAACATCACAGGCAGTCAAAAAGGAGTTAACCCATGATTTGATTTTGCCAAAATGACGATTCAGTGACATTTTTTCCCCCTTTCCCTTGGATCTATGGGGCTCTAGGATGAAGGTTACTGACCTTAGGTATCTGGCCTATTACCCTCCATCTGGCTTCTAGACACTTAGCAAAATGTTGTTGTTTGACCTGCAAACTAGAAGATACCTGATTTGCTATTTCCGATTGTTTTCCAATGCATTTTCCCACCCCTTTTTTATGCTCACTCTATCCAAAGATACTGGTTAATGTTTTCTAATGTCACCATCCTTTAAAACCTACTTTTACACAAAAGGTTTTTATCCCGCAAAAAATGTTCCCTGCAATTTTTTGTGTGGGTCAGAATTGGTTTTCTTTTTTTTCTGCTTGCAAGGGCAACGGTGAATTTTCTTAGAGGCTTAGACCCGGCAGGTGAGGCCCGCACTTTTTAGCGGAGGGGGGTAACACCCTTGGATCTCAACAAGTCCCCTATTTCCTAATTTTAAGAGAAGTCATAGGCTTTGCTTCTATCTGTTTCCAACTTCCCATATGAGACATAAGGACCCACACAGTTCAGTGAAGCCGTTCACGAAGGTAGGAAAAGGTAGAAAGAAAGTCAAAGATGCTACATCACTATGATGTCCAACTTCCTGTTCTTTCTATATTTCTTTTTTCTTTTTTCTTCTGGGGCCTAGAAGGCGGAAAGGGGAGATAGGTGAAGAGAATTCACCCAAGTAAAGATATCTCACATCTGCTACTTTATGCTTCAAATTAGCATGCGAAAAAATGCAAAACTAAGGGCATTCCACTTAGGGCTTGTTAGTTTCAACATTTGCCCAACCACAACTACTTTCAACTGCTTCCATCCGCTGACACCCAACCGCTTCCAACTACTCTCAACCGGTTCCAACTGCTCTCGCCAGCTCCCAACCGCTCACAAATGCTCACATTATTTTACAAACACTAATCCAACTACCTCTTAACTGCTCACAATTGCTAACTGCTAATCTCAGCCACTCCCAACAGCTAACTGCTCCTTGCAACAGCTAAAACAAACAGGCCCTTAGTATAGGAATTAATAGGAATGGAAAACAGCAGAACCTACAGAACAGTCGCAAAACTTGGACAACTAAATGCAGATGGGTGTAGCATTGCTGTACCTTAGCAACTGTTGCAACCAGGCTCAACATACTCATCCTGTTGTACTCCCAAATGGTAGATAGCTGCACATACAGAGATTAAATCGTAAGATTATACAAAATTAAACTATGCATTCCGAGATCAGATCATAAATCAGTACTGGGGAATCAATAATAAGAAAAATGAAGCCACCGTAAACCCCAAACCTTCTCCAAGATATGTGCTTAAAATACAAAAGAATTTCAGACCTCTTTCATCAGTCAGTCTCCAGGATAGATAGCAATATTGATAATTATGACAGCAATTATAACAATTTTTTTTAAAACAAGAAAAAAACAGGATGACAGATATCACATACAACAAAACTGGACATATCAGAGATGATATAGATCAACGCAGGAATAGCGGAATACAATAAGCAAGCTCTATGAAAAAGGGAGAAGTGAGCGCCATCTAACCTCACTAGCATTAGGCCATTTGTTGTCACTTATCTCCAACGTCAATTCGAAACAACCAGCATGTATGTAATTCCAATCTTGCATACCACCATATATGGGATACCTTGACCAAAATTTACAAAATTAAAAGGGTAAATTACATTGTTGGAAAGCTGAGATGTTTTAAAAAAAAAAAATGCGCTGCAGAAAACATTGTCAGATATGACAGTATAAAAGACTTTGTGACAAAAAAATTCAAAACAATGACTCACCAAGCTGCTCCATTAGTTATTCCTCCAGGGAACTCTTGGCTTAAAGACATGTTATAGTGGGAACGACTATATACACTAGCTAAAAACTGGAATGTCTTATCGTCAGGGCATGCATAGTATTCCTTCCTGAAATTAAAATGACACCAGAGTTAGCAAGGAGGGGAGAAGGAGATGACGAAACCAAATGTAGGTCTAGCCAGCAGTGATGTCACAGAGAAGCCTAGCGTGTCCAAGCTTAAGATTTCCATCAAACGCCAAACAACTTCAAAAAGAAAGTATCATCTAGAACTCCTGAAGCCAATGCACAAAATTGGGAACTATGGAATGACAATTTGAAGTGATCTGTTATCCATCATGTGCAAAAAAGGAAACTGAAAAGAGGGAGACACACACACACACAGAGTTTGTCCAGTGCTTCATAAGTTATAACCAGCAGCAACCAGACATTAACATTGCGTCTCTATAACACACAATAATATTGTATCTTCGGCCAAAAGTAGACCAGTAACTACTACCTCCCCCTCCCAAAAACAGGGCTGGGATAGAAAAAATCAGAATCATTGTACATAGAATTCGAGACTGTGTCTCTGATATCAAAGATTAACAAAATCGTCAACCTTATTCCCTCTCAATGAATATATGTGTGTGTGTGTGTGTGTGTGTGTGAGTTTGTGTGTGTGTGTGTCCATTTAGTAATAGAGCTGAAAAAGCATTGTGGGACCAACATTTTCGACTGTGGATTATAATGTACTATATTAAATTCCACAACGAACTATAAGCTATTAGCCTGTTGCAGCAGGTTAGCCAATACATCCCACTCCAAAGGTCCAGCAGAAATAGCCTTTTCAGATACTATGCAGGCAAAGTTTTGTGCATGAGAACGACCCCATGTCCCACCCCAACTCACCCACCAAAGAGTTCAGGCAATGGGGGAAGAGGGAAGCAGCAGTATTGTCTTGAGCCTGCTCAGAGGCACTAGATGATAAACGCGTGTGGTGTGGTAAGAAAACAGAAAATAAAGGTCCTCTAAGTACAAATCAGCAACAATGAAAAGAAATCAGCATGGATCCCAGTGAACCGAGAAATGGATGGCTCAAAATGTACATAGCTGCAAGAAATAGCATGTACAGTCATTAGAACAAAATTAAAAGAAAATCTCCAATGTCTGACATGTTGCTCGCCATTAAACATAAACATGAATTGATTTAGATTTTGCTACTATTAATATATGCCAATGAAAAGTCAAAAAGGAATCTGCAAGTAATGTTTTCACAATTACAGGTACAATTTGGAAAAATTAGGAGAGGCACTCAAGTCAAGAATTTTCATACTCCATCCAAACAAATCATGGGAAAAATAGGTTAGCATAAAAGAACTTAAAAATGATGTCAAATTTTTGAAGAAATGGAGAAATCCTCAAGCATAGATGCAAAGCATTAAACTGCAGGTATCTCACATCATACAGAGCTCTTGAGGTGAAAAAAATACCTCTTATTCTGAGTGCCATCCCAAGGATAATTTGCAACAAGTGCACCCTAAGAGAATCAGGAAGGAACATCATGACATCAGTCCAATCTTATAACCAGCAAGGCATAAATGGCTTCCAGAATATACATTCCCTTTCCCCCCGCCCGCCCCAAAACAAAACCCCCCAAAAAAAATTGGAGATGACAAACATGAGTCATCTCAATAAGCCAAGCAGGCTTGTGAAGGATTATGGCCAGCTCAGTGCCAAACTCGGAAAGTTCGATCCAAGAAAGCATCAGATACACATGAGCTGGCCACAGCTAGCATAAAGGTCATAAGGATCTGACAATGACTTTATATATCATTTAATGCAAAGTTTCTCTTGGTAAAATAATAGTTCTTGATCATATATTTTATAAGCAACAGCGAATATTCATTATGGCTAGAGATGTAAGGTTGCAAATTTTAGAAATGATGTACTAAGAGCCTCAATTTAGGGTTCGAGCTTGGCTAGACCTGCCAAGCCCAACAGCAAGCTGAAACTTAGTTGGACCAAGTCAGCTCAATAAAAACCTGATCTCATATCCATTAGGAAGTGTCAGGCAGCAGACACAGTTCTATTTGCTATCACAATGAAAACTTCTTTCTTTTATGGTGATAATAGTCCACAAGGACCACAATGTTACAAGCAGTCAGGGTAACAGACGAATGACAAACACTAAGGTTTAATAGACTGGATCACAGAATCCTACTCCATACTCAATTACCTGCATGTTTCAGGCTATGTCAATTTGACTGATGGGGGCAGAGTCCAGATATGATGGTTTCCTATGATCCTAAATAAAGTTGAGAGAAACTAGAAACTGCACCCAATATAAGCCTCAATCACACATAAACCTTCGAGTTATGATATACAGTTCTTTAAAACATACACCTAGCAATATTTACCACACCAAGGAAATCAAAACTAGACGAATAGCCTACACGCAGCAGGGCAAGTAAATGAGGATATGCAAAGAAGGCCTTCCTGGAAGTTAAGCCATTTTCCCACCTTGTCAGAAGAGTTCAGAGTACCTTGTGGAACCAAAATTGAACTTCTTTCAACCAGATATATACACCATAATTTGGATACAAAACTCCAGCCTTTCATAGAATATTTAGCAAATTTGTATTCAACGTGCACTTGACAATAAGTTAACTGTATAGACCTCATTAAGGGCATCTATCAGATCCGGATAATGCCAATCTATTAATATTAATCAATATCACTACATCCACAAAGAATGAATACAGAACTTCATGCAGATTTCCTTAAATTTGGGCACAAGTAAGACAGTTATCGATGTCTGGCACAAGAATAACAGTGCAATCGAAGTTTAGAACGTATACCCCATGCAAACTGGCAGATGCTGTAAACTTTATCCTTCTTAACCAACGCATTATTGCTCTAGTTTCAGGTTGCCTTGCATCCTCTACGTTATTTACAGCGAAGAACTGCGTCATATCACATTAGACCGCACATTTCCATGATCAATAAACTCCTCAACAGAGATTAAGAAATAATCATTACACCATGAAAGACAGATCGTTCCCTGTTTTTTTTTCTTTTCTTTATTGCAAAAGCATTTTATTAAGGTGAGGCTTCAACAATCAACTAATTCACATTTAAGACCTTTAGTAAAAACATTTTCTGCCAATTCCCCAGATAATAAGAGGGTCAATCCATTTAATTATAAACGTGAGACAGAATGACAGATACCTCCTCTTTAAATGTTTCTTAGCATACCTAAGGAACATTTAAACAGGAAAGAGAGAAGGGCAGTACACAGAGAGAGAGAGAGAATAAATTCTTCTTTTTAAAGTCCACGAGGGTAGCATTGCCACCATAGGAAAGAAAAAGGGAAAAGAGAATGCTCTTGAAATAAGGTCAGCATAGCTCAAATCATCTGCAAATTTCCAGCGGAAACAATAACTGGGATATTGATTGTCCATGCTGCAACTTCAAGGATGACAGACAAAAGGCAGCTGACAATACCTGATCAGGAAAATCTCTATTTAAATCAACATTATTTGCATTTCCCCGCCTTTTAAGAGCAAATCCATCAGGGTTCATCGATGGTAGTATATGAAGGTGTACATTTTCAACAATCAACTTCGCCTGAGACAACGAAGACATTACAAGTATCAGTTTTTCCTCTGTCAGATTGGCCACTATTTAAAGCTAGAACAAGAAATATTGAATGCGACAACATATCCATTTATAGTGTGAGGTGAAAACAAATTCAAGCATAGCAGAAATTCCCTTCTTTTTCTTTTTTTTGGGGGGGGGGGGGGGGCAAGTGCTGAAACTTGCAGTGCAACCATGGAAGCAGGTTGCATCATGGGTATTATCTTCTACTTTCTTCTTCCCCTTACCTAAGGCAAAACTCCCTTCCTTCTTTACATGGTTATTCCCCCCACGAACAAGTCCTTTACACTGTCATTCACACCATGAAAAAGTAGATGTGTGATTTGGATAATGTATTGTTCCAATCAAACAGAAAAGTAATGACTAGATCAAAGGCCATTCCCTAGCTATCTAGACCCCCCCCCCCCCCCAAAAAAAAAAAAAAAACAAAGTTTGGTTATTGTAGATTTTGGATGATTTAGATGGAAGGAACCTGATAAGTGTTTGACGGTGTTCAAATTTCCCTTGGGCACATCAAGGAGACAAGTACAACTGGCTCAAGACATTAATCTGTCAGAAGGAGGAGGATCTTCATTCCTTTTCATATGATATACTGTAGAGTCTATTGATAGTCTCCTTCTAGCTAGTAATTAGCTTCTTGTAAGATGCGTGATTAGCATCCATTCTCCTTGAATTCCCCAATTTATATAAATGTCAAAAAGGAAAAAAAATTGTTTGGTTAGAAACCCGACAAATATCATACCTTATCAATCTATCACGCATTCTACCCCCTCAATCTGACCTCCTTGACCTAATAACTTTGTGGGCAGCGACACCCGTGGCCACCATGTACATCAGCCAACTCAGCCAATTCTGCAGAACCATCCTGTTGCAGGACCAACTCCACCCCAGCTCTCCTCACTTCCTTCATGTGGGCTATTGCCATCCACAAATTCTTGGATGGGACCATCTCACAGAAGATATATGGTGAGAGGCACCTTGAGGGATGACTTTTCAAAATCTTTGAAGCAGCTAATTCACTTTAGAGTGACTTTTTAATTTGGGGGCATGTGATAGTTCATTTAAGGTCACCCTAAATGACTAATGAGTTAACCATAGGCCATAATTAGTAAATATCACCTTGAAAGTATCCATCTAACAATATCTCCTGGGTAACAACAGCACAGAGGTCTCCCTCAATATAACAAGTTACATAATACTAATGGCAGTGATTAACATGCAGTAGAAAATCATATGCTAATTTTAGAGGAAGATGTCCAAATAGACCCTGCAAATGCAGGACCTACACTGGGTGTAGTTGTTGCAAGTTCAAATAGCCTTCCCAGCAATTTCTTGCAGATTGTCACCAGTCTATGAAACAGAAAACAGCAGAACGGCCGGGGGGGGGGGGGGCATAAAGGAATAAAGAACAGCAAGAAGGATAAGTTGAATCACTGCCTACCCTAGAATGTAAGAAAAAGTACCAGAGGATCCTTCATATAATTATCGCACAACCAGTTTGCAAGAAGTAATAGAAGCTCGCGCCCAACAGGTTCATCTCCATGGACATTTCCAATGAACTGCATTGATGTGCTACATCTTGGCATTAGCATAATCAAACATACACAAAATCAACGAGAGGAAACTAAGGAAGTCAATTATGGTTTAGCCTTGCTCTAAAGATGAAGTAACATGCCCAAAATAATCTTTTAGAAGCACCCAATATAGGAAGAATAAGAAGTTTTAGCAATTATGATTTCACTTAGAAATATTGTAATCATCAACGTCTTCCATCCTCTTCTATTTATTGATATTTCCTAAATTGCTAAAGCACGTAGAGTTTTTAACTAAATAAGCTGCTTTATGTAATACGAGAAGATTAAAGGATGATCTCGGAATTAAATTAATTAAGCAAATTTGAAATTTCCTTTTGTGCAACTTCTTTGGCTCTATCTTAGCCCAGCTCCTTAGGAGCTCAATGTGAGCATCCTACATCAGAAGATAGCTTGATACAGCACCCATTAACATATGGGGACAGTGGGACAACTTGGCGTAATTCAATAGAAATAGCACTTTAGAATTCTCCTCAAGGTAAGTGAAAAATCTATGTGGGATGATCAGCTAGCCAACTGAATTTAGATCATGCTGACAAGATTAAGCAGATTTAATGAGATGCAAGACGCAAAACATGATACTAAATGATATCATCTGCCCACTACCCAGATTAACAGCAGAAGAGAGAATATCCTTCAAGTTACTAAACAAGGAAGGAAAGTCTCAACGTATGCACAAAATCACAGCTGTCATGACTCATGAACGTCAAACAAGTTGTGCAATGTGATTTAACAACAATTAATATTACCATGAGCAGCTGCAAGAATTCATTCACTGGAAAATTCTATACAATGACTAATTAATAGAAAGAGCAGTTCAAGAATAGAGGGGCTACAGTCAGTAAGTTCTTTCCATATTTCCAAAATATTAAGTTATATCAGTCAAACTATAAAAACAGACTTGTAAGTCAATCTTTATCATAACATACAAACAGGTTCAAAATACAGAAAGTTTCTAGTTCTTGACAAGAAATTTCTACATTGAACATCTATCAAATGATTTCTGAGTCATTTTACCGTATCCTTTACAATGATACACACATTGACCTCTGCCAGAACCCCTTTTCACATGGTCTATGACTACTCCAAAAATAAAGGAATACCAGCAGAAACACTTAGGTCGAAAACATCTTTTGTAAAGTACAGGTTAATCACCTTGAAAGCAGGTTCTGGCTCTTCTCTGCCTGGATTGTCAGATATTTCTATAACCCACTGCAAGCAATCAAACCAACCAGGCATTCAGAGAGTGAATCAAACAGCAGTCGAACATTAAGTAAATGACTAGTTCAGGACTAAATACCATAGGAAATCCATTAACAGTCTTTCCAATACTGCACGGCGATCATGAGAATCCCTCAAGGAGACAACAAACTTCAATCAGCAAGATCAATCAGTGCATGCTTTGACAATATATAATTATAATCACATGCTATTTTACGGATAAACAAAATTTTGCACTTTAAGCTCTATCATGCAACGCAAGACATGAAGGGACTAAGATTATCAGAAGCCAGATCAATCACCTGTATATTCGAGAAATGTTACTGCATCTTTCGCCGAATGCCATAATAGCATTCTCTAGATCGGCATTACTCATGTACCCCTGAGCTACATCGATCCTGCGGCCCATGTCATCACCCCAGCTCAAGTTTTGTTGTAACAAGAATCACACACTACGATCCAATAACAAATATATTGTGTAACCAGAAAGACTCTTAGACTTCAAGTAAATACCTTGGCTTTGATCCACCGTCATCCAACAAGTGCCTGCCTGAATCCAACAACACGCAAAACAACTTAATCAAAACCAACTCAAAAGGCATAACCCGGAAGAACCATTCTCTATCTTTCCAAAATTTCCCTTGTACAAGCCAGTGACGGGGTTATAGCCAAATTAGCAAGTACCCTGAATTTCACTTCCTTTGAAGAGCTCTAGTTCTACTTTCTGGAGGGTGTAGGGATTGGAACGATTGTACTTTTTACCAGTCCTCAATTTTCTCTTGTAGCAAACTCTACTCAAAGCTCAAAAGGGCCTCTCAGAAACTACCACTACACTCACAAGGGGGTAAGTAATTGGAATATTTGAACCTTCCCAAACCCAACTTTTGCCCGGATCAACACTGCATATTATTACCACAGTTATCAAATCCGCAAATTACAAAAACCCATTTCATAAATGCCCTATTACCTAAGTTTGACGGCATAGTGATGGCAAAACAGCTCAGCATGAAAGTCCAAATAACACAATCAAATGAAGCAGTGAAAATTAAAGAATTCCAGGGTAGAGAGAGAAGGGGTCACCTAGTGGGTCAGAGCTCCGCTCTCCACCTCTGGCGAAGGCAGTGTGCAGGGGAGAGAAAACAGTGAGAGCGAGAAGGGTAACCCCGAAATGAGAAGGGCAAATCATCTTCTTCATTCAATTTCGATTGCTCAACGGATCAAAGTCACACAGAGTTTAACACGGAAACGGGGAAAAACCAAACTCTGCAAACCGCGGCTGGGTATTGTATTAAAAGATTAATTCTTTGGACGAGTACTTTGACAGTTTGACGCGATTTTCTGTGCCCGCATTGAATGGATCCATGTCCATCCTCCCATCAGAAAACCCATGTTTAGTGTTTCATCTGATCATTTGTGTAGCAGTTTAAGTTTGCTCCAAAAGCAACCAAACACTTTCCTCCATTGTTAAAGAGTCTTATATAAATATAAATAAATCTTAATAATAGTTTTGAGTTTTTCTTAAATACTTGGACTTTATTTGAAATAAAGTGAGTGAATAACACAAGCTGTCTATTTTAAAATAAAGAATTAATACTGTAGGAATTTTTCTCTTTTTTTACTATGATGCTTCTTATAAGATACAATCTTGTTATTTGAATTTTCCTCTTTCACTATTAATAAATAATAAAAAGCAAAAAGAAAAAAAATAACCTTCAGTCATCAATAGATCATTAGAGGATGATATTCATAAAGGATACTAGCAAAAAATAAAAGATAAAGGATTTTGTATGTGATGCAAAAGGAGTCAATTATGTGTAGAAAGGCTAAAAACTTATGGTGTTGTAAAATTATTTACTTGTATTGGATAATAAGATAAGTATTTACACAGCAATAGAGGTGGACTTATAGGTATCACTCTTAGGAGTCATTTGCGTGGTGTGCTTATAACTATAACAAGGTAAACTTGCTGTTTGCATCATAAGGAATGTCCCTTAATGATAAAGTCAGGTATTGAAAAAAAGTGGTTAAATATTAAAGTTTCAAAGAATTTGAACTAGAAAGAAAGACTATCTCTGATAAGGTTATCCTCAAAAAAGGAAAAAAACTTTGATAATTTATATAGTTGATTATTAGATTTTTGCGGCTTAAATAATAGGGATGACTGCTTCTAACTCCATGGGATCAGCAATGTCATAATTTTTGAGTTTTCCTTCATCACAAGTTAGAACGAGCCACCTAGGCCCATGAGATCTCTTGACCCATTTTTGTTGTGTAATAATGCAAACATGGTGAGTGATGTGCCATTAGAGTTAGTTTTCATCACATTAGTTCGTAAAATATTTGATTGTTTTCCATTTCATCTTTATGTATAATGGATCACTTGTGTTTTACATGGTGAAATAATTTTTATTACGTTTCAACTCATTACAAATGTTTTGTTTTGTGTGTAATTTAAGAGGATACATATTGAGTAGGAGAGTAAGAATGACAAGAGAGTATTGTTTAAAAATAAATGAATTTGTTAATGAGTAAGATCAATATTCTTTACATTGCAATGAACTTAATGGCAATGGCTATATTTGGGAAGGCTATAGTCGGGATGTGACTATACTGTGATCGAGTTGTAGTTGTTTCATAAAATTAATTAATTGAGTTTTATTGGAATTAAGATTAAAAAGTTAGGAGTAAATTACACCTTTAGAAAAATTTATTAATCACAATCAAATTTTTCTTAAAAACTAATATGAAAGGTGTCTCCAAACAACTTCTTAAAATTATGGAAGTTACTTTCAAGAAACGTAACTTCTTTTCAAAAATTTATTTACCAAATTATAATTAGATAAATTTACTCAAATTATTACTTTCAAGAAACATGAATTGGTGTCCAAAACATACATGTATCATTCACTAGTGTAAGTAGTTGATTCATTGGGAATGATTGGTAGTAAAGTTATCTCATTGTTTCAGAGAGGTTAACCAAGTTACGGATATGCTAGTCAATATAAGGATTTTCATGAGCTCATAACAAAAAATGTATGAGCTCTCCCCAAGGGAGTTTCGTGATATACTCTATGATGATTGTATTGGGGTCACTTGGCCTAGACATTGTTGATTCTAATAATATTAATTTCGCAGCATAGTCTCTTTTTTGCACAAAAAAAAAGTCAGTGTTATATTACACATTTCTTTTATAAGATAAATTCTTTATTTCTTTGATAAATTGGTTAAAAGTATTTGTTTCTTTCTTAATCTTCTCTTGGATTAACGTCTTATCCACAATATCTTTATTTATTGGATTAATTTTTGAAATGTCTTTATCACATATGATCACGTAACTGTGAATATGATATGATCACTGTGTGATGACACTTTATCCTACCACCCACACAATCATTTCCCCCCTCCGTTCCGTTTGCTACTCCCACCACAAAACTCACGTCTTTTCTCTCTCTCCCCCGCCCCTCTCGGCCACCTCGACGGCGTCTCGCCGGCGATTTGCAACTCCGACATTGGCGTCTCCGCCGCCGGAACAGCCAGTCTACCACCACCACCACCATCGTCGTCATTCCTCTCTCTCCTCTTCATCCTCCCGGACTACCATTAACCTGTAAGTCTCTCTTTGCTATTTCGTTATATTTCGAGATGCATTCTTAGTTAAAAAAAAAAAATGCATCACAGATTTGGGATTGGGAGATGTTCTTTTTATTCTGAGGTGTTAATTGTGCTGAGTGGGTGGAAATTTTTGTCACTGAATATGAATTCAGATTTCAGTGTGATTGAATTTGTTGGGTGTTTTGATTTCACGTAGAAGGCCCGCGCTTCTTTGGTTTTCTTTGCCTGATTTCATGTGCTGAATCCCTGATCAAGAACTTTAAGGAACTGGCGAAATAATCAAATAGGTTAGCATTTTGTTAAAGTTTAGTTTTAGAGGGTGGAGCTTTAATGGGATGAACTATGCCCAATAATTGGTTCAACCCCTGATCAACGTGATTCACTCGATTGTGATGGATGCATTGGATATAAGTAGGGTGTTTCCCGATGACTGAGCAGATGGAGTCGGGTGATGGATGTGGGTTGTGGTTGTTGCGCCCCATATTCCACCCATTGCTAGCCTTGTCTGTTATTGTGGATCAAAAGTTTTACAGTTGCAGTCTTTCAAATGTGAAAAGTTTGATTGGTCATCATTTTAGCAGTTAAACTATAGATTTGGTGGGCATCTTGGATCCTGCAGTTATGCTTCTCATTCTTGAACTTTATTTGACAAAAATAAGTTGCAATTTTAAGATTTTGAATCTTTATCAAAGAATCTTCCATTTTCTCCCCGTTGAAAACTGTTACTTTGATGTTGAGACTGCTTTTTATGGCATGCATGTGTCAGAAGATTGCAGGTTTAGACTTTGAAGGGTCTAGGACTGGAATTCAAACTAGTCCTGTACCCAGATGAAAAGAACTGATGCTGTTGGCAGTCGAAGGAGGAGGGTTTTTCTCTTCTTCAGCATCTGGGTATAGCAAGGGCCTGACCCTTTTGCTTTTGGGTCGGACGAGTGATGAGAAGCATATGAGAATTGCACCTTGGAATAAATACAAATTGGCGGATCAAGATACAGACAGTTATATCCAGCTGGCTTCTGGGAAGAATCGACCTTCCAGCGGGTGCGCTTCCTTTGTCTGCTTTGGTCGCGCTTCCGCAGGACTTGATGGACAATTGCCACTTAAAGTAGGTCCTACCCAACCACAGGATATATTACCGGATGGTCCTGAAATTGAGAGGGAAAAGGAATTAAGCACTACTGTTCACCATGATAATAATTCTAGAAGTATATCTCTCAAGAGTAGCCTGAAGAAGCCACCCTATAACACTCCACAGACAGTTGAAAAGAATAATGAACAGGAGCCCTTGAAACTTACAGAAAGGAGAAAGGTGCAATGGATGGATACATATGGGAAAGAGCTGGCTGAGATCAGGGAGTTTGAGCTCAGGTATGTCATCTTCAATGGATGTGGTTAACGCTCTCAGCTATCATTATTTTTGCAACCTTTTGCTTCCACTTCATTCTTTCTTTTCTGATTTCTGTATTTTCTATCTGTATTCTCCTTGAAGTTTTCTTCAATTGGTGGTATTGTTTTGAAGCTTGGTGGCCCTATCTCTGTGGTTTTTTGCAGAGTAGACATCACGCCTATGCCTGTGGTACTGAAAACCAATGCATCAAAGTTGGATACCTTTATTACTTGGGCAGGGGGAGTCTAGTTACGTACTTTCGCATTTCAAATTTCATTGATTCTTTTAGATGTCTATGCAGATATGATTATTTATTCACTAGTCTTCCTTTGCTGTGCTTTACTGCTTTTGCATCTAGAAATCTACGTAGATGTAATTATTCACCTATGAGTCTTCCTTTGCTGTGCTTCTGTGTCCTTCAGAGATCTCTCAATCTGTTTTTCTCTAGTTCTTAACCCTTGAATCCATGTCTCATTCTTTTGAGAGGGGGTGCTCTCAGTTGCCGACCTACAGAGCCAAGCGGTTGGAACTTTCATGCATGGATTATATGTTATGTTGCTATGATGAACTTGTGATGCTTGTGATACTAGTGCAAAAAATTAATCAAAAAGTTAAGGTTGAAGCTCATTATGCAGTGCTGATCTATTTGTTTTCTATTTAAGGGAAAATGCTAACACATGTTTGACAAGCTTATTCCATTATGGTGTTGTATGCCAAATTTCTATCCATGTTATACTTAGTCATACAATTTATAGAAGTTGGCATACAAAAGGTGACGTGGTAAAGCTTGTCACAACAACTGGAGGATGTAAAGTTTCCTTTGAAGGAATGAATAAATTCGACTGGTCTGTTCCCATTCTACCTTTTTCTGATTGCGCCTCTATCAGCAGAAGGATCACTAGTACTTCTGATAAATTGGAGTTGCTTTTATAGACATTCCTGGCTGGAACGTAACCTTTGAGCCCCCCCCCCCCCCCGCCAAAAAAAAACTCCCATCTCTATGTCAAAATCTGAATGTGGGGCCACAGAGGTTAGAACAACTTAGGACAGTTGTACATACATTCCTAGAAATCGTGAATTTCCCATGGAACTAAAAGGAAGTTGGTTCCTGCCTTCCTGGATAAGTCTTCATTAGAATAGAGATAGGTAAAAAGAGAGATTTTCAAAATGTTCTTCATAGCGATCAGATGCTAATTAGTCACATTGCATTTGGATAAACTGAAGTTCTCTGTCTCTCTCTTTCTCTTATTCATGGAAAGAATGGCTCTCACTATTTCTTAGTAAACTTAGCTAATAAAGATGATGTCACTTTTTTCTTTATTGTCGTTAGTTGCAAAGCTAAAGTGGCATATTTTTGGTGTTGATGCAAAAAAAGTTGAATGTACTAACTACTAAATAATTCTATAGAAGATATCTTCAAAAATGTCAAATTGGAAACGTTGACTCTTTTATGGCCTACTCAGAACTGCTGCATATAAATTTGGATTTGGATAGTTTATTGGCATTAGTATTCGAAGGCTCAACTTTTTGGCATCAGTCTTTTAGTACCGTTATCATGCATTATAATAATAATATCTTAATACCCTCTTGGCCTCTTTCTCTTATGCTCCTCCATAGTCCATACTATTGATTACATTGAATCCACTTCCTCAGTCCCAAAAGTTTCCTTGGATTGATCAAGTCTGAACATCCCCCCCACCCACAAAAAAAACACCTTGCAATCGAAAACCTGTAAGTTTTATAGAACTGATTTTGTTCTCACATATGATGAGTACTCACTATTGGATTGACATGTATTGCCATTGATGCCCGCTAGGTTGCAGTTGATGCAACCATCCATTGTGAAATAGGTTTGAGTTATGGGGATAAGAGATTGATGGTTTAAGGAATGCAGCTGAGTTCAGGGGCGAAAAAACTCGGTTGAGGATGGGTGTGAGACCGTAACAGCTCCCCCTATGGCTAGCAAACCCTATTGTTAGGTAGAAGCTGAACACCAGGTACACACTTGGTGGGCTAGTTGTAGGGGCGGGAAGCTAGGTCTAGGGAGACTTTAGAGAACATTAGGGGTTGGGAAAGAAGAGAAAGTCAAGTGGGTGGAGGAGGAAAGAATGTTGAGGAGGTGCTTTTACTTAATCTCAGATATAATGATCTAGACTAATGGTTCTTAAAATTAAAAAATACTTATGTGGAGTTTCTAATCACCTTGATTTCAGACTCAATGGCGCTGACTAATTTAGTCTACGACTGTCTAGTGGCATTACTTGAATGTTATTTCTTAGTGAAGTTTCTAATCGCATTATGTTGCATTCATGGACCCATGAAAGGATCTTCTTCCCCTTATTCTGCAAAAGAGGGGGGGGGGGGGGCCGCTCTTCTTGAACTTTGGGAACAAGGCTCTTAGAATCTGGGTGATGTAACAGCAATATTCTTCAGAGGGCAGAGCCATAATGAACACTTTGGTCCAAGCTTCTTAGCTTGAAACGTGCTGAGCTTGCTGTTGGGATGACTGTGACCTTTCCACCTATGTATACTGTCTGACATGAATATTTTGCAGTGTATGCATGCTGAGCGCTTATACTGTGCCCGTTTCCTATGCATGATTTGCATGCTAAGCCTCTGCTCGGTTTTGCTTTCAAGTTCTACTGAATGCTCGAGATGTTTGCATTTCCATTTTAGGATAAGCATGTCGTACTTCAAAAACCATGTCAAATGACTTTAAGACTTTAGCTTTCTCAAAACTGGGTATGGCATGCTATTCCCAGAAGCATGTCATTGGCGGAGGCAGTAGGAAATCCTAGTTAAGGCCTATATTTCAGGTGCATGTCTATGCATGTGCCGTACTTCTGCATCTGTTATAAATTTTATTCCAGTGCTCGTCACTAAATGACTGAATGCAACTGCAGTGAAACTGGTGGATCAGATGACGAATTTAATAATGGCAATGGGAAGACTTGTTCGTGCAGGATAATGTAGTTTGTTCGAGCTAGTACCCTAGTGATATTTCAGTTCTCCGCCATCTGAAAGAGGCATTGGATGGACATTCACAGCATTTAGCTGCTCTATGAGTCAAAACCTGCCGGGAGTTCCGAGTGCAGTTGCCTATTTTTTGCCTGCTGAGCGGAACTCGATGCTTGGAATTCAAGTGCATATTCAGTAGTCTTTGATTATCCGCAAACATTTGCGCAGCTCCACTATCCAGTGGTCAATTCAGTTTGTTAATATCATGGCAATTTTGTTTCCTTGGATGGATCTGTTCATTACTTGTTTCCATCAATTTTTGAGCATTATTCTTAGTTTCTGTTTGAAATCCATGTTTTTTCTCCCCTTGTGAGTGCGCTTATTCGTGACGGTAATTACGGTCTTGTTTCATCCAATCTTATTTTCTTCACTTAAAATACGAATGCTTCTTGGGTTTTAATTCAACGACCAAGAAGTTATCAGCATTTGATGAGAGGTTGATGATTCTGCTCATTTAATCTTGTAATTTCTTCCCTTCTGCATGGACAAGTAGATTCGTTATTGCGGAATATGGGATGGTTTGAAGGCAATATTTGGAGGTGCACTATCTCGTAGAAAACGCAACTTGTTGGAGAACTTCAAGTTGCTCAATTGCTAGATGATTTGCTGCTTCAAAACCAAAACGTCCTGTGAGGAACAAGACTGATATGTCCTTGTGGTGTTCAAAACCAAAATTCTCAATCAAGTTTTTGATTCCTAAGGGCAATGTTTTGACATAGTTTGGATGCATACTGCCCACGCAAAGTTGAGTTTATGATTTCGCTAACTCGATCTGGCAAGCTCAACAATAAGGAACGTTTGAGCAGAAAAGGGATATTACTTGCTGATGCTAATGTCTGCAATTTTGTTAGAATCCTACCGAAGAGTAGGAAGATCTTCGTGTTTGTGCCAATCTCATGAGGGATTTGGAGTGCCATGGCAACTGAACCAGGGCAAATCATCACAAGGCCTTGCACGTTAGACTCTTTTATGAAAAGTATATTGCTCAAAGGATCTTTGATCCCATAATTAAGGAGGAAATCCTGGATGGCTACCTTCTTTGCTGTAACTTGGAGCTTGTGGATGGAGAGAACTAGGGTTGTTTTTGAGCAACGAACGGTAACTACAATGTTGTGTCACACTATCAGGTGGAGGGTAACGAAGACATCTTATATTTACTGGGCACTTTGGTCAATAAATTTTCGTCACATCTTGCGTCTCCTTTTTCATTTCAGATAAAAAGGAAAGTAGCGACACACGACATTATGTTACAACGTTTTTTTAGCAAAATAACAAAATAGGACATATAATAGTACATATTAATTAAAGTTTTCAAGCATCATAGGAGACATGATCAGCACTGAGCTTGTTCTTGATCCACTTGAAGCTGTTTTTGACAGATGATTTGAGTTTACCTTCAACAGTGTACATGTTATAAGAAGCAACCCTTTTCTTCCTCTTGCCATCAGGATCACTAGGTGCAGAAAACCCCCTGTTATTGCAGTAATTGCCATTGAAATTGTAAGACTTTGATTGTGGCTGTGAATTCCTCCATTGGTTTTGTTGATGATTATCGTCATCGTCGATTTGCCAGTAGTAGTCTAACTTCCCATACTGAGGAACTGACCTGCTCTTCTCCATTTCCATTGAAGAGTACACTCACTCTTTTGAGGGTTTTTTTTTTTTTTTTGTGGTTTGATGATTAAAAATAAATGCTTGGTTTTTGGTTGGCTTAATTTGATTTGGTCGGGTTTGTATGAGATGCTTCTTTTATAGCTGGATTTTCTGGGTGTAATTATTGTTACTGTAGTTGGCATCATGGAAAAAGTGGTACTATGCAAGCACGTTTAGGGGACATGTCATGCGGCGATCTTGATTAAGCCTAGCATGCCTTCCTTGTCTAGTAGCCATCCAAAGATTTTTTTTAAAAAGGGCAATAGTACAAACAAAAAAACAAAAGAAAAGAGGCTAGCTCGCTTTCAGCTTTCTTTCTTGACTTCTATTTTCGGAGCTGAGCAAAATGTGTGTGTTTTTAGGAAGATTCAAGATCAACTTCACATCCAAAAATGTCGATTTGTTCTTTTAAATAATGAAAACTTGTTCTGTATTCTCATTTGAATTCGAACTTTAGTGGAAATTAAACAGTGAAAATTAATGTTGTATTTTTACATAAGCATGTGTGTACATATATGTACTTACATATGTAAAATTAGACTACATGACGTAACGATAAGCTACATATCCTTGGTAAAAAGAAAGCAAGAAAGACTACACCATCATTCATAGGAATAATAAGTGACATTCTTAATTTTGAAGGTTTGATATAAAGAAAATAATATATACGTCTGACCTACAGTAGAAACCAATATGAACTCGCGATAAATCTGTCAACCGTACTCACTCCTATCTAATCATTTAATTGTTAGAGCAATAGTAATGGCAACAAGGTTTTTCAAGCCTTATTCCGCGCCATTTTTAATACTCTTGTAACCGCCACTTTAATGGCCTCATAACGGCCACTTTAATGGCTCTGTAACGGCCATTTTAATGGCCTCATAATGGCCACTTTAATGGCTTTGTAACGGCCATCTTAATGATTTTCTAACAGCTATATTCCCTCTATAAATAGAGGTTTCATCAACAGGGCTAAAAACACTAGCTCTCACATTTCTCTCCTCTCTTCTTCTTCTTCTCTGCATTCTGGGTTTTCATGTGCTGCATACTCCAAACTCTTGCCCGCGAAATGCACGCGTTCAAGAGTGTGCCGAGTTAACCTTGGGGAGCAACCAGCTGAATCAATTTGCACCGTAGTCGAGCCGTAATTGCTTTCAAGGTAGTGGTTTAACCACGACTCAGTTTATTCTATCGATATTCCAGCCATTGTTATTCTTATTCTTCCAACAATTTGAAAGCAATTAATCTGCAATGGCTGCATCATTCCCCAAAAATCTTGTGGTTAGACCACAAGCCAATCTGACTGAAGATACTGAGATTTTCTGTGCAGTAACACTAGAGGTTAACCTGGTGTCGAATTCCACATAGTGGATTCTGGATACTGGAGCAACAAGACATTTTTGCACCAACAAGGATTTGATGCATGACTTCGAAGATGCACCTGAGGGCGAACATGTCTACATGGGCAATGCTGCCACCGCTGGAGTCATGGGTAAAGGGAGAGTACTCCTTAAATTTACTTCTGAAAAATCTCTATGCTTAAACAATGTGCTGTATGTACATTCCCTTCGTAGAAACTTAGTTTCCAGTAGTCTTCTTGACATTGCTGGTTTTGAGGTGAACCAGAAAGCTGGAAAAACTGTTATTCTTCGCAATGAGATTTTTGTTGGGAAGGGATATCGTAGTGGGGGGCTCTTTGTTCTGAATGCTATGCTTATTAGCTCTGGGTTGCCTGATAATATGTGGGGGGAAGTTGTACTAACTGCTTGCTTTATCCTCAATAGAGTTCCTCACAAAAAACTAGATCAGACCCCATATGAACTATGAAAAGGGTATGCTCCCAAACTGAATTATTTGAAAGTGTGAGGGGTGTCTGGCTAAGGTTGCCTTACCTAGTCATAAACGTACCAACATAGGCCCTAAGGCCTTTGATGATGTCTTTATTGGCTATGCTCAAAACAGTGCTGCTTATAGATTCATGTCAATGAGTTATTATTCTATTTCTGAATATAGAGATGCATAATTCTTTGAGCATGTTTTTCCTTTGAAAAAGAAAGCGCCTACTGTGGTACCTGATGTTATGCCTGAAAATGTGAACTTGCCTACTTCTAGTTATTATACTAGAGTCGTAGTGACTGAACCTTGAAGAAGCAAGAGACTCAGAACTAAAACTAGTTTTGGACCCGACTTTGTCACTGCATTCCTAGTAGAAACCTTTGACAACTTGGACATAGATGTCATAATTGAAGAATTGGTGTCCATTTTCTTGATTGATGAAGATCCCAAAACCTATCAAGAGGTTGTAAGGTCCATAGATGATGCCTTCTGAAGAGAAGCTATTAAAAGTGAAACAGATTCTCTCGAGTCAAACAAAACATGGGAATTGACTGACCTACCTAAGGGTTGTAGACCCATTAGCAGTAAATGGATCTTCAAAAAGAAGTTGAGGTCTGATGGGTCAATTGATAAATATAAGGCCAGATTGGTTATTAGAGGCTTTGATCAGAAAAAGGGTATAGATTATTTTGATACCTACTCTCCTGTGACCAAAATAGCCACCATTAGATCTTTAATTGCTTTAGCTGTAATTTTTGATCTTGTTGTACATCAAATGGATGTTAAAACAGTGTTTCTTAATGTTGACTTAGAGGAAGAAATTTACATGACCCAACCTGAGGGTTGTGAGGTACTCGATCAGGAGGACAAAGTGTGTAAATGAAGAAAGTCTCTTTACGGTCTAAAGCAGGCTCCCAAACAATGGTATGAAAAGTTTGATAGCTCTTTAGTGCAAAATGGCTTTGTTGTGAATTTGTCTGATTCATGTGTGTATCCAAAATTGATTGGATCAGATTGTGTACTTATATGTCTCTATGTTGATGATATGCTGATTTTTGGTACGAATCTGCATGTTGTTAAGGAGACTAAAAAGCTACTGTCTTCTCTTTTTGAAATGAAAGACATGGGAGAAGCAGATGTGATCTTAGGGGTTAAGATTCGAAAAACCAATACTGATTTTTCATTATGTCAGTCATATTACATTGAAAAAGTGTTAAAGAAATTTGACTGTTTTAATGTAACACCCGTGAGAACGCCTTATGATCCTAGCATACATCTAAAAAGAACAAAGGGCCTAGTGTGTCTCAAACTGAGTATGCCAAAATTATAGGAAGTGTAATGTTTCTCATGAACTTTACTCATCCTGACATTGCCTATGCCGTCAGTAGGTTAAGTCGCTATACCCATAACCCTAGCCAAGAACACTGTGACGCACTTCTTCGTTTGCTTAAGTATCTTAGAGGTACTATTGATTGGTGTTTGTACTTTAACAAATTTCCTGCTGTATTGGAAGGATATTGTGATGCAAACTGGGTTTCCGATAACGATGAAGTCAGTTCTACTAGCGGTTATGTATTTACTCTAGGTGGAGGGGCTATTTCGTGGAAGTCTGCCAAACAGACTTGTATAGCCCGCTCTACCATGGAATCTGAATTCACTGCTCTTGAGTTGGCAAGTCAGGAAGCAGAATGGCTTAAAGGTCTATTAGCAGACGTGTTACTCTGGGGAAAACAGAAAACACCTATTTTCTTACATTGTGACTCGCGGGTAGCAATAGGAGTGGCGCACAACAGTGTTTATAATAGAAAGAGGAGACACATCCGTATTAGACACAGTGCGGTGAAACAATTGCTGAAACATAGTGTCATATCCCTGCTATATGTGAGATCTGAGAAGAATCTGGCGGATTCTCTCACTAAAGGGTTGACAAGGCGAGTGGTGCTTAAAACGTCAAGGGGGATAGGACTTAAGCCTATGGCTTGAAGTGGTGTGGTGGATACCCACTCGTGGTCAAACAAAACCATACTAATCTTCAAGATGCACTACATTCCTGTCCCTATGGCGTGTGGTAGTGCTTAGAGGATGAGCTTACGCTCTTAATGGATTCATACCCATTGTGGGGGTGCTAGTGAGAAGCACTTGATGAATTCACCATTTGATGATTGTGAGGATGAGCTATGTTATGCTCTTAATAATTCCATAGCCGTAGTTATGGTGGTCTATGCTGAGATAGACTTGATGGAATTACCTACGTAAGTGTGAAGGTTTGGCCGCCTTCCATGAGAGACTTAGGCTATCTCTCTAGAGCACTTATGAGACCCAAGGTGTGCGCATCGCCATAAGAGCGCCAGTATGTCCATCGCGGAGTATGCAGTGCTTTAAGGGTTGATATGTGTTGTGGGAGTCTCAATCGAGGTCTTTCTAGTTCAAGACTTTGTTCACTAGCTAGATTATTGATTGTTGCCTCACATCACTAACGTGTCAATTCAAATCGAAAGATATTGACGCTTAGGTATTTGACCCTCTCTTGCCCAGAATTCCTTTCCTAAACTGTTTTCCTTGTATGCCATTAGTGGGGGAATGTTAGAGCAATAGTAATGGCAACAAGGTTTTTCAAGCCTTATTCTGCGCCATTTTTAATGCTCTTGTAACCGCCACTTTAATGGCCTCATAATAGCCACTTTAATGGCTTTGTAACGGCCATTTTAATGGCCACTTTAATGGCTTTGTAACGGCCATTTTAATGGTTTTGTAACAGCTATATTTCCTCTATAAATAGAGGCTTCATTAGCAGGGCTAAAAACACTAGCTCTCACATTTCTCTCCTCTCTTCTTCTTCTTCTCTGCATTCTGGGTTTTCGTGTGCTGCATACTCCAAACTCTTGCCCGCGAAGTGCACGCGTTCAAGAGTGTGCTGAGTTAACCTTGGGGAGCAACCGACTGAATCGATTTGCACCGTAGTCGAGCCGTAATTGCTTTCAAGGCAGTGGTTTAACCACGGCTTAGTTTATTCTGTCGATCTTCCAGCCATTGTTATTCTTATTCTTCCAACATTAATTACTTCATGTCAAGTTGTCTTACTGAAGTTATGAAAACTGTCAAAGGATCACCACTATACCATTAAATATTAACACAGCGATAACAACCAAATTCCCAATACAGCCATAACAAACTTATTTTTCCACATATAGTGGTACAAAACTAACCTATATAAACCATAAAAACCCAAAACATAGACCCCAGATTCAAATAGTACTCATTTCTCAGAACTGTGATAATCTCCCTTGTTCTTGATCATCTCCCACCACAGACCACAATCCCATGTCATTACCATTCCTAGCTGAGCAGTTAGCGCGAATCTCCCCTTGTTTGCCTGTCAACACACTAAGTTGTCCCATTTTTATCATCGCGGCAACAAACTTTTCAAAGAACAAGCTCTGATTCACAGCAAAACTCGTTACAATAGCTCTAGTCCTCTTATCGGTGTACAAATCTTGATCGGAGGTGAATAAACCTTGGCGGTTCATCAAGTCTACGTAGTACTTGTTGTCGAACTTGTTAGGAGTAAGAATGTCTAACACTGTGGTGTTGGACGTGTTTGATGCAGGGCATGTAACCTTAAGGCTATTAGCAAAGGACTGGTTCATGGTTGGGTCTTGAGTGGGGTATAGCCGCGAGGTGAAGGATGTGCAATGGCCGCGACCAATGGTGTGCGCGCCTGATAGGGCCACCACATCAGTGGGGTCGAGTTCCTTCTTCGAAAGGGAGTCAAGGAGAGTTGCAGTGTTGCTGGTAGGTCGAGGGAGGTTGGCTAGTGTTGCTGCTTGTGTTGCAAAGTTTAGACCGTCCCTCCTCCCTAAGGGAATATCATACTGTGGTCCTCCTGTCTGCAAATCACATCATAATTAACATGCGAGAATGATTGCAATGTATTATGTTTAAGTATGGTTCTTGTAAATAAAAAAACAGCTTAATGTGATAGGATGAATTAAACCAAACAAAATTCTTTTTCAACCAATAATAGAATAAGATACAAAGAACGATTACCAAATAGACAGAATCACGAGCAGCAAGAGCAGTGATGTCAGCACAAGAGACAACTTGACCGCATTGACGACGAACAAGGGCTTGCAGGTCATTTATAATCTTAAATGCTTCAGGCCTCAATGTTAAGTTCGGAGGTGCATTTTGCTCACTTGGTCCACTGGCTGATCCATCCAACAAGACTGATCCATCACATCCCTAGCACACACAGTTAACCGCTTGATTCTCAGTCACTGAGGTATATCTATCTACAATTTCTAAGAAGCATTCATGTAAATTATAGCTGTATGGTGAAAATTAGTTTTCTAACTGATGACACAAATCTTGAGCTCATTGGAACTTGTGATTTAACCTATTTGGTCTCATAAGAAATATTCTACACTAGAAATCAAAGACAAGAACATTTTCAAACTCATAGTCCTAAAACCATATAATTTCGGGCACATTCTTCAAGAAACTACAAAGTTAATTATGCAAATAACTAAAGGTAGGCAATCGTAAGAAGCTATTAGAAGTTGTAAAGTGTTGCAACTAGTTGTCAGATAAAGCTACATAAAACAAATCTAAGCAACTATAAAGGACTGTTTGAAACCGTATGTGTAAAAACTACAAATGTATACATACGTACGTACGTACGTCGTACCTGGACAAAGCAGTCATGGAAGTGAATACGGAGCAAGCCAGCTGCTTGGGTGATGTCTTTCTGAAAGACCTGGTTGAGATGGTTTCTGATGATGGCTTCTAACTTTGGGCAGGTGGAGTCATAAAATGTGGACGACAAACCCTTCACAACTGGTCCAGTGCTCTGAGTCTTAGCCACTGTGATCTCTAGAATCACTAACAACACACACAAAATGGAGGACACCATTGTTTGTATGATCATGTCTCTTTCTTCACCCACGACTCCTAGCTGTATGAATTGAATGACCCTCTTTTCGCCTCAATTTATAATCATGAAAAGGAATGTTGGGAATTCTTTTTTATTTCTTTCTTTTTAATTAAATATGTTCCTTTTTGTATAGTTGATATTTTTGGTCGTCTTACGTCACAATAGTGATTAAAATAAAGTTTCTTTTTAAATTATCTCTTAGTTTTCTTCTAGATACTTAAGTTTTTATATATGCTTTTATAATTATTATGCAATTTATGATAATAGTATTGACCCTCAACAACCCACTTGAAATTTGAATGATCTCTTTGAATTATAAATTTGAATTTGACTTTATGCTACTGATAGAAATGGGTTTAGTTTATTAAAAAAAGAAATGGGCTTAATTAGTTGAAAGTAGATTAAAAAAAACAATTATAAATCTCCTTATTACACTAATTTCAAGATTATTACATACTTGTCCTCCATTGATATTTATTTTCATATACCCTCCAAAGACTATATATAAAAGGTTAATATTAGTATTTTGCCACCTATTCAATTCAAACTCCATTTTCAATCAATAACTCTAAAATATTTTCAAAATTTAAAGTTCAGAGCATTAAAAATTTAGAACTTATTTCTAAATATTATTAGTGTCTGATTTATTTATTTATTTTTGAAGGACTCTTATGGTAGGCTGTCACCTATTATATAATTTTCTCACTTTCATTGACATGACTGTAGTCTTGTTTGGCAAACATCTGTTAGCTGCTTGTATTAACTGTTAGTTATTTGACTTAGTTGTTTACACTAGCTGTTTGTAGAAAAACTGTTTGGTAAAGTTAATTGTTTCTAAGAAAGATGTTTGATAAAATTTCATTTATATCCTTACCTTTAACTTAATTTGGACTATCCATTAGATCCGTATATCAGAGAAACCTAGTGGACCAACTGGAGCGGGGAAAAGGGGAAATTGCACATGTCTAGGCTCAAACCTTCCCTTCAATTCGCCAAATAAATGGAAAATTACCCTCCTCCCCCCAAAAGATGGCCATGGTACAACGGTGCAATCATGCATCACTATTGCTTAGGCTTAATTAATCACCACTAACATTCAAAGTAATGGTGGGGCTCACAAGGTTTCCTGAACAATGAGTCCTTGGCGTTCTTCAGAAAATTCAAAGAAATTAGACTCGTGGTGGAATAAAAAACAGGGGCGGCTAAGTTCTAGGCTACTTTCTTCATTAGTCGAACATCTTTTTTGGAAAATGTATATATGTATATATATATTAGTCAAGCATGCTTAGTCTCACATATATGTATTTAAAGTCATTTGAGAAAAAGCAGTGAGCTTTTTGAAGAAGCAAAAGCAGATGAGAGTTCAAGGCTGCTTCTGACCTATGAATATTAATGAAGAAGATGACCCTCTAGAACCATGACATTAATTGTGCAGGGGATCAGAATAAGGTAGGCAATATAAACTATGTAGTAGTTGACTAACATATTTTGGTTCAAGTGATTTAGCACTTGTTTCCCTTAAGCAAGGTCTCGAGTTCGAGTTTTGTGAATAGAGAAAATCAGTGATGGGAGAGTTTTATCCTTTATTGGGCCACAAATATATATATATATATATATATATATATATATATATATATATATATATATATATATATAGTAATTTGTTTTAAGTTTCTAAAATCCATCCTATTTTCATGGTCTTCCTTTTTCAAAAAATCTAACTTCTCTTTTAAAATGGATCACGTCATTATATTAGATCAATGATATTATATAGCACACTAGCACACACATAAATGATAAGAGGGGTCATGGCCCTTGTTAATTAGTATTTCTTTGCTTGATTCTAACAGCAATCAAGTTCAGTTTAGGGGTTAAGATTACGGGATAATTGAAGAGTAGACTTAAGTTCTTAAACAACAACCATCGTAACTTGTAAATGAGGAAATTCATAACTTTCATGATAGAATGCATCTGATATTTTCTATCGACATTTTAACATTCAAGGTGAGCTAGATTATAGAGTATAATTTTCCTCCATTGTAATTAAAGATCAAGATAGAACTTAAATCTTGTGGTTGAAGATATAATGTACAGAATTAGAAAACATAAAGCATTATTTGGGCACTCCTCTTGCTTAAAGATGGAAATTTAAACCAAGCAATCCCCTTTGAGAATGATCCTCCAAATACCTCACCCCATGGGGCCACCTCAATCGCAAACATGCATGCATATATGCACATGTTCATCTAAGTTCTCATGAGATTAGAGCTGGGAAATAGATCGGATCGGGTTGACCCCCTTTTAATAAACGGGTCAATTCGTGTCGATCTTGAAAATAGTCTAAGTTTGCTCAAAATTGACACGTAACATGCTTTACACTAAATGGTCAAATCGTGTCTACTTCACGTCGAAATCAGTTCGGTTCGAGTCGGGTTTGTGTTTCTCTCAATAACTTTAAGTCGGATTCGTGTCATATTATCGTGTTAGATCAAACTTTTTCAACTCTGCATGAGATCCACTATCCGTGTATAAATTCATTTACATAGGCCATGTTAGGTCAATCATCATGTGACTCTACCTAGGATTCAGGCGTGAACCCATGCAAACCTCGTGGGCATAGGTCTTCATGCATCAATCTATGAATAAAGCCCACTAAATCTAGAATCATGCATAAGTCCTTGTAAATGCCTAATAGAACCAAGTTGTGTATAGTCTAGGTTGTATAACCTTATGAATCTACAATTGAGCTCATTTGTACTGCAAGCCCACTTTGAGCCCATGTATCAACCCACTACCAAAAACAGCCCTTCTCAATTCTCCCAGCCTACAAACAGGGTCTATAATAGAAAATTTAAATATAATATACTAATAAAGTATATAGAATTCTTCGCCTTAATTCCCCTGCCTTGTTTCCAGGCTTGCTGCCTAATACCATCATTATGGAGCTTCATTAGTCAGTGATCGCAAGTTTTGACCTCTGGCGTCTTTCGTTTGGGTTTTCATCCTCTTACGTTCACCTCCACTGCAACATTTGGTTTTTCGTACATAGCATTTGGTTGGATGTCATATTATGATGGCGTAATGCAATCTTATCATCTATACTAATTACATAGTTTATCATAGTTGTAATTAGATCTGATCAAATTAAAGATCAAAGCTGGTTGAGGATCAGTAGGTAGGAACTTCTCGACCCTACACCTGTTCGATCCTTATGCGGGTCGATATATCCTTGACCCCAACCCTAATCCTAATCCTAATCCTGATCTGTGGGTATCTTTAGGTCATTAGGTCATATCCAATTCTTAAATTTTCTTTATATAGAAAACAAAATTTTTCACTAAGTTTTATTTTTATTATAAAGTTCAGTATTATTGAACGAAAGACCAATTGATAATAGAATGTTACAATAAAAAGTGTCATAATTACAAACATTCTAATGCATAATGATTGGTAACTACAACAATCGGTTCACTAAAACAACTACTCTAAACATCAAACAGAAGCCTGACAGGGTTGAAAGCCAGTGCAATCTGGAGAAGGTAGAAAGTAAAAACGCTTTGAATAAATGGAATTTAAAGTCTTTTATTTTGATTTAACTTTTTTTAAAAGTGAGAGACAGTAGATCAAATCAAAATGTCAAAATCTCTAACCAAGTGGGACCATGAGATCTCATCAAAGTCGAGTACCTTAAATTTGAGAGTGAGGAAGGGTTGACAGACTGCCTAAAAAAATGTCAACCCTAACTCTCATTTTTTAGGGCCGCCTGACGCATTGATTAGATCTAATTGTGACTGCAACCTACATGGCATATTTTTGAATTTATTACAATACTCTTGACAATTAAACATGGTGATACGAATGTAATGCACATAGAGTTTATAAAGTTGTTTACACTCGATAGGAAATATAATGCGCACATAAAGTTTAAATTATACTACTACACAATTTTAGGACTTTCCCAACAAATATAACTAAACCTACAAATATCACAACTTCTTTATAGATCATTCCACTTTTTTTCAGCATAAAGTTATATTTCTTGCTATACATCTAGCTCTATTGTACGAAAGCCAAATTGGTATTAGAACTATCCATTTGTGTACGTGAAATGATAAGTTGTTAAGGAGCGGTTCAGTGAGAAACGGCCCACCAATTTCAACAAAGAGATGTGGATTTAAATTCGACCAATAATATGGGAGAAATTTTCTTGCCCTTATTTCCCATTCCCTTTCCCATGCCTTCGCTCACTAAATTATTCTCACAAGACATGGGTCCCTAGATAGTTAGGTAACTTGCTTACCATTCTTTTTTTTTAAAAAAAAAATTACGAAATAATATATATTTTGCCACTTCGACAGACTGGTCCTCCTCAATTTAATTAATTTATCTGAATTGTACTTTCTTTTCTTTCAAATTCTAAATGCATGGTTTATTCATATTTATACATGCTTTATCAAAACATCGACATTAAATAAGTGTAGTTGGTTTAATTGGATCTATATTTGCCCTTGCATTAATTATGTTCATATGAAATGAATTAAAACCACATAAAATAGGAGATCTAGACATGCCTTAGCTCTTGGTATATTGTGTTATATACCTAATTAACAACTAATTAATGGCCACCTTGTTCAATTCGCATTGGAGTGCTTTCACATTACCTAAACCATATTAACATTTTTTGCAACTCCTATTCCTATCCACTTATTCTTCCAGGCTGTCCAACACTCAGATTCATGATTAAAGTTAATGTGACAAGAAAAATGACGTTTTTTTTTCTTTTATGTTGCAAGACAAATGACGCAACTTAGGGTCTATTGAGGTGGATAAAAGGGTGAAGTGGGTTGAAGTAGGTTGAGGTATGTTGAAGTAAGTTGAAGTGGGTTAAATTTTGTTTATGTGATAAATTAAACTTGGTTAAAATAACGGAAGTGGGTTGAAGTAAGTTGAAGTGGGCTGAGATTGGTATATTGGAATTGACTCACGAAAAGAACATGCCCTTATTAGTGAGCATGGCATGTGTTTTGGAATATAAAAACATTAAGTTATCAAAAAATTAATCATGACAAGATTCTTCCGTGGTTTAAGAAGTGTACATCCATAAAATTTGTAACAGTAATTTAAAAGTTTAATTTTTGTCACTGTGTCTTTATCTACAAGTATTCATTCAAATCCGCTTTTTATTTAAGTAATGTTTGATGTAACACTTATACAATCTTTACCTTAATATTTAGTAGAAAATTTAAAAACCCCAAAATAACATTTAAAAACATACATTAACCATTTTTTAATGGAAATGATTTTACACATCCAAAAACAAGACTCATGTAACACGTATAGGCAATTCTAACAAGCACGGTGGTTGCTGCTATTGACAAACCAGATACACTACTGTCGAAGCTTGGCTGGCATGTGTGGTCACCGAAGCACTTCCCCCCCCCCCCCCTTCCCGGGTTCGATCCTGGGGCAAACAACTCTACTTTGTACAAGAATTGTGTGGGTGGGCTTTTGTTTCTGAGCTTCTGCTCAGTGCTTTGACATCCCCTCCTGGTTTGTTACGGTCTGCTAGGTATCCTGAAATAGGATCTAGTGAGTTGAGTCCGCCTACCCAAAAAAAAAAAAAAAAAACCCTACATACACTACTGTAATTACAACAATAATTTTGACCTTATATTTGTCTATGATAAATTTACGTACAACACATATTTTTGCACCATAATCTAAGAAAGAAATTATATACTAAAAGGTTGGAGAATTTTCATGTACTGTAATACACATAATTACACGTCATTTTGCAAAACTAAATACAAATTACTGGAATTCTGATTTGGATGGCCTTCACAAGCGCAGAAAAGCAATGACTGAAGCGCCGCTGGAAGTGGAGAAAATGACGTGCTCGATCGTAAACTCTTAGGGGAAGAGTTAGCCAATTTCATGAAATCACACCTACTAGTTGTTCAATTCCACAAATCCACGGAGTGCAACTATTTTCAAGAGTGATCTTTTCAACCCACTTTGCATGCATCATCATCAGAGCCAAGAGATCGAGTGTTGAATGGCGAGCTAGAAGCCAATTCAACACCACCATGCACCCAATTCCAATGGACAGAAAATGCAGCACGACCACTACGTTCAGTGGAACCCTCTGATCCACCACTTTGTCAAGTTTAATTTTGACTGATCAGTCGCCACCAGTAGTGTGTAGGCGCATACATTAATTAGAGATGAGTTGGGTCGATTACGACAAGCTGAACAGACTGGAACATCTACATTTCAAACTGGTTTGGTCCTTTCAGTAGATGCAATGATTTTGATATTTAGGTAGTGTTTGGTTGAGGAGAAAATGATTTTCTCATGAAATAGTTTTCCAAATTACGGCTCTTTGGTACAATAAAGGATGAAAAATTATTTTTCAAAGAAAATGATTTCCCCCCAATGGAGAAAATTGATTTCATTTTTCAGAAAATAGGAAGTTGATTTTCTTCCTTCAACTCTTTGATGATGTAGTCAGCTGAAATTTAGGTGCAAATTTCGATTTAAGTAGTTTGGATCGAAACTTGACTATTCGGTGAGAAAGATTAAAACAAACTCAAATAGAAATTTGAAGCTCAAATTTCTTTCATTTGGTTGACATCTATCTCCACCACAACAATTTAATCGACATTTTTTTTGTCGCTAAAACAATTCAGCTGATTCGCTACTAAATCAATTTCAACAGTTTGAATCGAAATTTGATCATCAAATAGAAAATATTAAAATATGCTCAAATTCAGATTTTGAGTTCCACATTTTTTCATTTGGTCAACATTTTTTTCCATAATGACAATTCAATCGATAGTTTTCGCAACTCAAACAATGCAGTCAATATTTTTAACCACTAGAACAATTTCAACAGTTTGGATCGAAATGTGATCATCGGATACGAAATGTTAAAATAGGCTCAAATCCAGGTTTTGAACACGACATTCCTTCAGTTGGTCAAAATTTTTCTCCGCCATGAGAATCCAATCAATATTTTTAGCTACTTAAAGAATTCAGTTGATATTTTTTGTCACTAAAATAATTTCAACTGTTTAGATTGAAACTTAATTATCTAAGAGGAAATCTTAAAAAAACTCAAAAATGAATTTTAAGGTCAAAATTCCTTCATTTGGTCAACATTTGTCTCTACTATGACCATTCAGTCGATATTTTTCACCATTTAAATAATTCAGTTGTTGTTTTCCTTTTTCTCTACTGAAAATTATTTATCTTTACCAAATAATGGAAAATGTGACATGAAAATCAATTTTTACTCGAAAAATATTTTCCACAGAAAATGATTTTTTGGATAAACCGTTTTCCTTCCAACCAAACACTACCTTAATTGTTGTTCAACAATTGATCCCAGTAGGATTCCCCAACATTCGAAGTGAAGAGAGAACAAAATTATTGCGCATGGCAATTAATTGGATATCATCATCAGAGACATTAAGGTTTTCATGAGAAAAAACTTGAAAATATAGTAATTTATTGCATTAATGAACACTGCAAAAAAAAGTAACTTGTACCAATATAATTAATAGGGTTTATATGTTGGTATAAGCGCTTTTTCTGCTAGTAAAACTCAATACCAACATATAGATATCTGTCACTAAACTGTTGGTAAAAAACCTGATGATGAAAGTTTCACCAACATATATAGTCATCTATCGCAATTGATCATTAATACCAACAGATGTGGTTCTATGAGTATTGCTATAATTATACCAACAAATGCTTTTTTGCTACTAATATCTTGTTTTACCAACAAACAAGATTGTTGTTCTTGTCTGTTTCCCTGCACTACAAGCATTTCCAACAAAATCTTTCTAATGGTAATAGACCTTCCTCCACATTTGGTCATTATTGACTTATTGTCCAACAAAACAATCTATTAGTAATCCGATTCTTGCCTTTTTTAGAATCAACATATCTATACTATATATAAAAGCAATGTATTTTCTGACGTGGCTTTTTCCTGCTCTGTCAAAAATTAGAACTTTCGAGCCATCAGATCAATCCCAACTTCAATCTCATCCGTCCATATTCAATAATTAATTCACAACCAAATAAAAATCACCAAGATATTCCATAATTATAAATCGTTTACTACATACACATAAAAAGGAAATACCAATAATATTATTTTATCACAAATACAGAAAAAGGAAATAAGAATAACATTAACCTGCCATTAAAGTTATTTCAATACAATACACTGCCATTAAACTGATTTCACGTTACATAAAAATTCTGCTAAACTGATTCTGATTTCACCTCTGGTTGTCTGCATCTCGCCCTTCGATCTGATTATACAGGCTTCCAATCCTCCGGTGAGTCTGTGATTTTCTTTTTGTAATTGATTTTTTGATAGTAATGCCCAGGAACATGTATTTTTGATTTCGTTTTTGACATTAAACTGATTTGATTTCCTTTTTGTACTCCTTCCAACAGAATTCATTACCTCTGGTTGTCTACATCTCGCCCTTCAATCTGATTTTACAGGCTTCCAATCCTCCGGTATGTGTCAGATTTCGTTTTCGTTATTGAATTTTTGATAGCAATGCCCACAAACATGTATTTTTGAACAATTTTTCACACACGTTAATAGTTAATTTTTCACACGTATTTTTGAACAATTTTTCACACATGTTAATCGTTAATTTTTCACACGACCTAAACAAAACACAAACAACCCGAACCATGAAACGTAACCCCCAACCCCCCTATGCCCGAACCATGAAACGTAAACAAAAAATTAAGAAACAAAGGAACCACACTCACACGACATAAACAAAACACACAAAAACAAACCCGAACAATGAAACGTAACCCCCAACCCCCTATGCGAGAACCATGAAACGTAAACCAAAAACAAAGAAAACCATGAAACGGAAACAAAGGAACCATACCCATCAGAAGACACCGGGGGAGGGGTGGCGCGTGTCCGCCACGCGCCGCCGATGAAGGTCGTTTGGCGATCTTCTACCTCCCAAAACCCCGTATCATCGCCGATCTACGCGGCCGTAGAAAGAAAACCGTAGAAACGCACCAGGGAGGGAGGCGCGTGACCGCGACGCGCCGCCGACAAGGTCGTTTCATGCTCCTTTTTCTCCAAAAACCCCACATCATCGCCGATCTACGCAACCATGGAAAGAAAACCAGAGAAACGCCGTAATTGCAAGCGCGTGCGGCCACGCGGCACCACCACAACGGCGCGTTGTGCGCGTGGATCCTTTCTCAAGCTCGATTTCGTCAGATCTACACAACGGCGGTGGTGGTCTCATCTGAAATTGGTAGATCAAGGCTCGTGGGTTTTGGGGGGGGGGGTTGCGGTGTTTTGGCATCATTTGGGTTCTTTAGAAGTGAACATACCGGCGGTGTGTCTGGGCATGGCGGACATGGCTAGGCCATGTTAACAGAGCGATTTCGAGAGCAGGCAGAGAGGAGAGATCAGGCAAAGAGAACAGAGCAGGCAAAGAGGAGAGAGAGGGAGAATTAGGAGAGAGAGAAGAGAATCAGGAGAAGAAACAAATAATAAGGGCAAAGAAGACTCTCGGTTAATCAGGAGAAGTAATAAGAAATGAAAACAAAAAAAAAAATATTAAAATGTTAACAATTGACAACGAAAAATACAAACATTAAAGAAAATTAAAAAATATAAAATTAAAAACATTAAAGAAAACTATAAACTATTAAGCAATTAAAAAACATTAACGAAAAAGGAAGTCAACTAAAAAAAGGCAACAAAAATAAGCAATTAGAAATTAAAATTTTCAAAAGTTAGAAAAATAAAAAACCAAAAAATACAAATAAAAAAATAGTAAATACAAAATAAACAAATAAAAAGCACTAAAAAGTAAGAAATGTAAAGCATAAAAAATACAACATAAATTATAATTTCAAATATAAATATAAATACATAAGTAAATAAATAAAATAAAAAATTAAAATATGAAATTATTGTACTTTGAAATTGTTTTATTTTAATTTACTAAAAAATAGGAAATAACAAATAAGAAATTAAAATTAAAAATAGTAAATTATTAAAATACTAAAAAGAACACATCACGAAGGCTACGTAAGACAAATTATACACTAATCAATAGATACATCAAATGCAAATAGTATTGATCCTCCATTGAATGAAAGATCAAATACTAAAAATAAAAAACAAATCAATACAAATTAAACAAATAAAAAGATAAACAAAACAAAAAACTAAGAAATAAAACACACAAAATATAAAATATACAACATACATTTACAGACAGAAAAAATAAATAAGTAAATAATTAAATTCAAAAAATATAATATGAAATTACCGTATTTTGAAATGGTTTTATTTAAAAAAAAGGGAAGTAAGCAATAAGAAATAAAAATCAAAAATTAAAAAAATCAAATCACTAAAATATTAGAAAGAACACATAACTAAAGCTATGCAAGACAAATTATACACTAATCAATAGATATATTCACCTTTGGAATTTTCAGGTATTTTCACCATATAGACATACAGATTACCATGTATCAAATTTTCTCTATTTAATTGTATGTTCTACTGTTTTTGTATCTATTTATAAATGTTGTGATTTTATTACATTATGTCTTTCATGTTGAATATTTAAATTTTGAATTTTGATTTGGTAGATGTAATTTGTTTCCTATATCAAACGCTCTCCCCCTCAAAGTGAAAAAGGAAGTCAACTAAAAAAAGGCAACAAAAATAAGCAATTAGAAATTAAAATTTTCAAAAGTTAGAAAATAAAAAAACCAAAAAATACAAATAAAAAAAACACTAAATACAAAATAAACAAATAGAAAGCCGATGAAGTAAAAAATAAGAAATGTAAAGCATAAAAAATACAACATAAATTATAATTTCAAATATAAATATAAATACATAAGTAAATAAATAAAATAAAAAATTAAAATATGAAATTATCATACTTTGAAATTGTTTTATTTTAATTTACTAAAAAATAGGAAATAACAAATAAGAAATGAAAAATAAAAATAGTAAATTATTAAAATACTAAAAAGAACACATCACGAAGGCTACGTAAGACAAATTATACACTAATCAATAGATACATCAAATGCAAATAGTATTGATCCTCCATTGAAGGAAGGAATCTTGACTGAGACTAAAAATTAAAAAAAACATAAAAAATTTTAAATGAAAAAATTAAAAACAGAAAATAAAAAATAGACAATAAAAAATAAGACATGAGAAATAAAAAAGTGAAAAATAATATTATTAAAATGTTAACAATTAGCAATGAAAACTACAAACATTTAACAAAATTAAAAAATATAAAATAAAAATTATAAACCATAAAACCCATGGATATATCAAATGCAAATAACAAGTTCAAAAAGTAAAAAAATTACAGATGAAAAATCAAAAAATACTAAATACTAAATACAAAAATACATAGCTAAAAAACTACAAAATGTGAAATACAAAATAAAAAAAACAACAAATAAATATAGATAGAAATAATTAGGCAAATAAATGAAATAAAATAAGTGAAAGATTAAGTTATCATACTTTGGAATTGTTTTAGTTCAATAAAAAATAAGATATACAAATTAAAAAATAAAATATTAAATTATTAAAAAAATTAAAAAGAACACATAACTTAATCTACGCAAGAAAAATTATACCCTAATCAATACATATATCAAATGTAAATACTATTGATCTTCCATTAAACAAAGGAATCTTTATTCAGCCTAAAAATAAAAAATAAAACCACAAAAAAAAATGGAAAATCAAAATTAGAAAACAAAAAAATAAGAAATAAGATGTAAAAAATCAAACCTAAAAAATTTAAAGTATCAAAACATTAAAAAAAAAACAATGAAAATACAAACATAAAAAAAAATGAAAAAACATAAAATACAAATCGCAAACCATAAAACCATAGATATATCAAATGCAAATAATATTGATCTTGCATTAACCAAAGGAATCGTGAACAATTGATATATATGAACAGTTAGAATTTAAACTGGGATACTAACAATTAGAATGCAGTCATGGACAGAGACCCACCAAGTAGTCAAAGAATTGAAAATGGTTTACAAAATAGGCTAGCTTGACTTAATGCAAGATGGAGGGTATTTACACGGCGTAATCAAGATGAGACAACTACACGATATATGCAAGAACGTGAACGATATCAAGCAGAAGTGAGAGCATTACAATTGGCCATATCCCGTGCTGCAGCAAACACGACTAACCTACAAAGTTAACATCAGCCGCCGCCCGCTACTCAAAACTCTAACCCACATAGAAAATTTACCGAGCGCTGGTCATTTATCGGAAAGATGGTTTCATGTACCCATTGTAAAGCTACTATGTGGTTAGGTGAAAAGATTAGAAGTAGCAGCATTTCTCAGCCGCGATTCACCTTGTGTTGTCAAAATGGCCAAGTCATATTGTCAAGCCTGCCTCCAGCTCCTCCACCCCTAGACACATTACTGAATGATCCAAATTTCTCCCGACACATTAGAGCTTACAACTCAATGCTGTCATTTACTTCAATGGGTGGGACAATTGACTACGCTGTAATGGACGGTCATGGTCCTTACTCCTTCCGTATCAGTGGCCAAAACTACCATCACATTGGTTCTTTACTGCCGACACAAGGAAGAAAGCCAAGATTTGCTCAATTGTACATCTACGATACAGATGATGAAGTACGAAACCGATGCAGGGCTTTGAATAGCCAACAAAGTGTTAACGGCGCTGATCTGACAATTTTGGAGGCATTACAACGAATGCTTGATTCAATAAATCCTTATGTGCGGGTATTTCGAAATGCACGAGATGTCTTACATGCCAACAATATTGTTGACTTAAGAATACGCATCATTCAAGCACGGCCAAGGCGCCAATACACAAGACCCACGGCAAATGAAGTGGCGGCTCTCATAGTGGGTGGTGAGCATACTGATGGGGAAACCCGATACATCATTGTCTGCAAGATAGATGGGAACTTGCAGCGTATATATGAAACTCACCCATCTTATATGTCTATCCAATATCCCCTTTTATTTCCATATGGAACCGATGGTTGGTCAGAACACATTCCATGTGTTGAAGGGTCAAGCAGTAATAGAAGATATGTCACAATGCGAGAGTTCTGTGCATTCTTGATACAATATAGAGTGAATGACTGGAACATTTTACTCCGTTCTGGTCGCTTATTTTTACAATTCATTGTTGACTGTTATGCTGCAATAGAAGCATGGAGATTGAATTACATACGAAGTCACCAAGGTACACTCCGAGCAGATTTGTATAGTGGTCTACAGGATGCAATTACTGCTGGAGAGAATGATCCTACTGCAGTTGGAAAGAGGTTAATATTACCCGCAACTTTCAGGGGGGGGGCACGTTACATGAGGCAACACTTTCTTGACGCAATGGCCATTTGTTGTCAACTGGGCTATCCAGATTTTTTTGTGACATTCACTTGCAACCCGAACTGGCCTGAAATTATGGAGGCACTATCCCAACAACCTGGCCAAAGCGCTAGTGATCGACCTAACATTGTGGCTCGAGTATTTCGGTTAAAGCTGAAAGAGCTGACTCGAGATTTTAAAGAGAAAAAATTATTTGGCAAAGTCATTGCAGGTATGTTCATCCTCCAACTTTGTGGATATTCATTGTGCACATATATAGCACTATTCATTCTATCACTGAAGTTTGTCATTTCTCCTATTCACAGATATACATGTTATTGAATTCCAAAAGCGAGGCTTACCACATGCTCATATTTTGCTTACTTTAGCAAATGAGGATAAGCCAACCTGTGCGAAAGATATTGATAACATTATATGTGCTGAACTACCTGATAATGTTAGTGATCCTCTAGCATTTGAAACAGTTACAAAGCACATGATTCATGGTCCATGTGGTAATGGTGCTTCTTATGCCCCATGTATGGATAGTAGTAAGTGCACAAAACATTATCCGAAGACCTTCTCAAATGAAACCATTATTGAAGACAATGGGTTTGTCAAATATAGGCGTAGAGACGATGGGAGAAGTGTAACAGTTCGTGGTACGGACATTGACAACAGGTGGGTTGTACCATACAATCGTGACCTTTGTGTCAAATATGATGCGCATATAAATGTTGAGCGTTGTGCTCAAAAGAAGGTTATTAAATATCTTCACAAGTATATGCATAAGGGACCTGATCGAGCAACTTCTGTTATTCAAGACAATGCTCACAGTACCGATGACGGAGCAGGACCTTCATATAGACGGGTTGATGAAATAAAACAGTGTTTAGATTGTCGTTATGTCTCACCCGTAGACGCAATTTGGAGAATATTTGAGTTCGACATAACACATCGTTACCCATCTGTGGAATTGCTACAATACCACTTACCAGGACAACAATTCATTGTCTTCAACGATCGAAATGACCTTCATGATGTGGTGAATCAAGCAACAGAGAAGGTGACAATGCTCATTGGGTGGTTCCACGCAAATATAGCAGATATGAATGCAAGGAGATATACTTATGCAGAATTCCCAACTTATTATGTATGGAATAAAAGCCTTAAGAAATGGACTATAAGACAACAGAGGGTTTGCATTGGTCGAATACCATATGCTCACCCTAACATGGGGGAAAGATATTATTTGAGAATGTTGTTGCATATTGTTCGGGGTGCAACATGTTATGAATAATTAAGAACTGTTAATGGGACCCTGCATTCAACATTTAAAGAAGCTTGCTTAGCACGTGGGTTGTTAGATGACACTAATGAGTGGGATGAAGCATTGACCGAAGCATCAACATGGGCAGCTGGGGCTGAACTAAGGAGTATGTTTTGTTCAATGCTTATGTTCTCAGAAGTGGGACAACCTGATCAATTATGGGAGGCACATTGGGAAGATCTCACTGATGACCTTCTCAGAAGGTTACAACGAGAGCAAAGACATCCCCAATTGGAGATAAGCAGTGAACAGAGGAGGAACCTTGGATTGTATGAGCTTGAGTTAATTTTGAATAAAAATGGAAGGTCATTAAGGGACTATCCTCCTATGCCCTTAACTTCACCTGAGATGTTGCAGCGAACAGGTAATAGACTTATCAGGGAGCAACTTGACTATGATGTATCGATAGAGAAAGACAACCTTGACATGTACCTTCGGACACTAAATCAGGATCAAATGCGAGTTTTTCAATCGATAACTATGTCAAATGAACATGGAGAGGGAGGCTGCTTCTTTATTTATGGTAGTGGTGGCACAGGGAAGACATATCTTTGGAAGGCTCTTATTACTTATATCAGGTCAAAGGGCTTAATAGTGCTTTCAGTTGCGTCCTCTGGTATAGCGGCTTTGTTGCTGCCTATGGGAAAAACAGCTCATTCGATGTTCAAGATACCAATTAATATTGATGAGACATCTGTTTGCTCAATTTCAAAACAATCTGAATTAGCAGAACTAATAAGGGAAACATTGTTGATAATATGGGACGAGGCTCCTATGACTCATCGTTACATATTTGAAGCTGTTGAGCGCACCTTCAGGGACGTTTGTTCTACCAATGAACCGTTTGGGGGAAAATTGATCATTTTTGGAGGTGATTTCAGACAAGTGCTTCCAGTTGTAACTAAGGGTAATCGGGCAGATGTAATTGCAGCGTCAATCTCAAAAGCATTATTTTGGCCCTATTGTACTATGAGACATCTCAGGCTGAACATGAGGCTAATGAATGCAAACTTAAGTCATGATGCACAAACACGATTGAGCAGTTTTGCCGAATGGACCCTAAACGTTGGAAATGGTTCCATACGAGGGTATCCATTTTTAGGAAGTAGCGAGCCAGATTGGATACAGATTCCTGAAGAATTCATCATCAACAACGACAACAACGGTCTCACAAATTTGATAGAGTTTGTCTACCCAAATTTACTTAATAGATACCAAGATGAACAATACTTTCAAGATCGTTGTATACTGGCTCCATTAAACACAGATGTTGATGATTTGAACTCTCGGATTCTTGCGAAACTTCCGGGTAGTACCCATACATATCTGAGTTCGGACACATTCCTACCATGTACTACCAATTCTTACATTGAAGATATTAATCCACCAGAACTATTACACGGCATGAACTTTTCAGGTTTCCCAAATCATGAAGTTGTGCTGAAAGTTGGTGCTCCAGTTGTTCTTTTAAGAAACCTTGATCCTTCAATTGGCTTATGCAATGGCACCCGTTTGACTATTCAAAGACTTGGAAGTAAGGTCATCCAAGCAAAAATCTTGACTGGCCGAAATGTAGGACAAACAGTAACAGTCCCACGTATTGATTTAAGTCCTTCGGATAAGGATTCACCATTTGCCTTGAAGAGGAGACAATTCCCTTTGAAATTGGCATTTACAATGACAATTAACAAAAGTCAAGGTCAAACATTGCAGTATGTAGGTGTATATCTACCAAAACCTGTGTTCTCGCATGGTCAATTATATGTGGCAATCTCTCGCGTCACTTCACCTTCAGGGCTAAGGTTTCTGATTTGTAATAAGAAGGGTGTGCCTGCTAATATGACCAAGAACATCGTCTACCGTGAAGTTTTTAACGATGTTGATGATTCTTGGTTAGTCCCAGTCCATTAATTATTGAGTTGTTAATAGTATTACACATTTGAACTTAGTGTTTTATGTTTACAACAACATTTAGTTTGTAACATGTTGGGCTAACGTATATGTATTTTATTTCTTTCTTTATGATTATAGACATGACAAGTTTAGTACACAGTTCGATGCCGATATGTGCCATCAATCCTGGCAATAGATCTGTGACAGTAATTGTTCGTCTCATGAGATTCATGAAGGTTCGTACCTACGAACAACGCAAAATTTGGAAAGTTATATTCATGGACTACTAGGTACTGAGCTAATCTAAGTTCTTAAAATGTGACCAACATGTAGATGTATATTGAATTTGAAAGCACGATATTCTTTTGCAGCACGATGAGATATTAGGCATCATGGAAGGTGATGATGCAATTAATCGATGGAACTCTATACTCAAAGCTGGCAATGTTTACCACATCTCCGGGCTCTCAGTTGATGCTGCAACAGACGGAGAAAGGAATGTGGTTACCAATAATTTAAAGTTGGTTTTTACGCCACGAACAAGACTTGAAGGTGTCATTAATGATTGCTCTGACATTCCCTACCAGCACTTACCATCCTTTGTATCGTTTATCGATGTCCCGCGATGTCTTAAGTTACATGATAACATAATAGGTAAACATAGTTTACATATTACAATTTACATATGGCGATTCTACTTATATCGTTTTGTAGAAATTTATAAGATTCTTTAATGTTATTCTGCTGCAGACATCATTGGCATGGTAGTTGCTCTATCCCCTTTGGAAAAGACAAGAACTAGGGGCACTGCAAAACGAGAATTGCTACTTTCTAACATGCGGTTTGTATTTTCATCGCTAATCATTTAAGCTTTCTTATTAATGTATTTTTATTGCCCAATAATAGCACATATAATCTACAAATACAGAATGCAGACTTTACGATTAACGTTGTGGGGAGATTTTGCGGAGGTCGAGGGCACCTATCTTCAACAGCATTTATATGAAGAAAATATACTCCTTGCTTCTAGAGTGCACATTAGAGTTTACGAAGGTACCCTCCAAATCCAATTACCATATCTTTTGTATGCAAAAGTGTTTATTTCTGAACACTACAATGGTATAATTTTGTAATATACATTCTTTAACATGTGTACACGTATAGGTATATCAGTTTCTACTTTACCGATAAGTCGATTGTTGATTAATCCAGATATTCAGACAACAGAGGACTTTGAAGGATGGTAAACATTACCTGTGTGTTTCATTCACCATCCAAGTCATATACAATTGCTGTCGAATATAATACTCTCATTGTATGCATTAGGTATTCTGGGACCAGAGGTGTGATGCGTCACTTTGATTTCATGTGCAATAGAACATTGAGGATTGTAAATCTGGAGAAGTTGTTTGCTGCAAAAAGAATAAGATTGAATGAATACGTGGCTATGCAAAGTGTACGACACACACTCATATAACAAATAACTATATGCTTATAGGTTAGATCAAATGTAATGATATTTTACTATGTACAGGTTAGATATTTTCGCATTTTTGCATATGTGGATGAGATCTACCCACTGCTTTACGACGCTTGCACTACTTGCAAAAGAAGTGCCAACACTTATGTATTTGCTCTAAATGTACCTTATTGTACATGTGCAACTCCAAGTTTAACTGAAAGAAGGTATGGACAATGGGTTTTTATTATTAAGTTGTCTTCATCATACGTTTCAAGTAGTCCATGTACATTATTACATACAATATTCTTTTATATAAATTACAGGTACATCTTCAGGGTTTTATTGCGAGATCATACAGGTTATAGAGCATTTATTGTTCGTCATGAGGATGCTCGAGTTCTTCTGCATACAAGTACAATAGAATTGGATTCATATGCAGCTCAGGTATTGTACTATTCACAACGTTTTGCACAGTTTATTTTTCAATTACTAACTATCTCATGAGATCATTTTCTGCAGCCATACGGCCATCTATCTCTATATGCGATTATAGATGATTACATAGGAAAACCATGGGTATTTGTTGTGGAGCCTCCACAACACCATGAGGTAGAATTGTCCATCACTCTTATTGCGCCAGTTAGTTAGGAGGAGGAGGTGTTTTACTTACGAAATACTGATGCTAGGTACACCAGGTACACTTGATGCAATTATATGCTTCAATTACACCATTGTTAATCAATTAATTACTAAGAACATAAATTTTTACTGTAGGTACAAGAAGAGAAGGTGGATTCTCCATCATTGGCGCCACAAATTAACATATCAACATGTCGTTTAGCATGATTTTAGTTATATTTGGACTACCTATAATCTCTATCATACTTTACATCATATCTTTTACAATCATTTGTTGTTTTAATTATTGAGTTTTAACGGTTGTGCATGAAATTGCTATCTACTTATATCTTTCAATAAATTTGACTTTCTGTTGAACATTCCTATATTATTTTGATTCTCTCTCTCGCTCTACACACACACACACACACACACTTACACGAACACCAACTATCTACCGTAATACGCACCGTGCAAAGTACGGGTCCAGACTAGTCTATTGGTCATAGCAAAGCTATATGTACCTAATTTAATTCCTTTGTTACAACAAATATACAAATACGGTGAAAATTAAACTCATAGGCAATGGGTAAAATAATTTGAAAATATGATACAACTGCTGCAATAGAACAAGTAAATTAACTGAGTACTCAATAAAATCCTAATTTCATTGGATGCTCATAGTTGTAAAGATGTATGGCACCAAAAAAGATCGCTTAATATTCAAACCACCAATGCAAAAACTTATATATAGTTCTTGGTCAAATATTTGGTAAGTCATAACCAACAACGGTAGCGAAAATAGAATAACTGAATCTATGTTTCACTCATAATATTCTTCATCATCTTCATTTTCCTCAATGGTTCGCTCTTCATATTCTTAATTACTTGCATTCGTCGATCATCTCGACATCAACTTCATCCGCATCGTCGTCTTCCTCAAGGGAAGCAAGAAGATTGGATGATACCCCTGTAGATACAAATTCAAAACTTAAGCAAGAAATTATAGTGAAAGCAACTAGACACTTCAGATAAAACTTTTAAAAAAAACCATCTCAAGGATCAATTGAATTATGAAAAGAAAATGAGAATGGTCTTATACATATATAAACCAAATATATTGTGTCCAACAACCTTCAATTCTAAAGAATCTGCTGGAGTATCAAAGGAGATCATGATAACATGCAAAATTTGTATCTTGACAATACTATAGTTAAAAGTATCACCTGATAAAATTCAAAATTCATAAAGAGATATCCTTTTGAATTAGGACAATTAGAAGTTGAACGAATGCCTACAAGATGGATCGAGTGGTCAGTGATGCCCCAACACCTCCCCCCCCCCTCCCCCTAACCCGTCTCCCTCCCCCTATTCATAAAGAGAGATATCCTTCTAAATTAGGACAAATTATCACCGAAACTTGATAAAATTCAAAATTCAACTTGAGAAAATGCAACAAAAAAAGGCTACTATGGCATGAAACAAGACCATATAAACTTTAGCCATTGATGAAACTAACACGAACTCAACCAAAATCAAAACAATTCTCCAACAAGCCATGAATATGCAATAACATATAATTTCACAACTATGAACCAATTAAAAAAAAAAAAAAGCAATTTCGGAACAAAGCATCCAATACCTCCTTCAGCGATATGGACATGTAGTTCGCCCACCTTTTCTTCTTTGTTTTAGCTGCTCACAATTTAGATAGAACCATTGTAAGAAGAGCTGTCTAAGAATCCCTCTTGTTATTTACCTCAGTTCCCCCAAAAACAAAAACAAAATGTCCGCCTCCCCTCTCTCCTTTTTCCTTGATAAAGCAGCTTACTAAATTCAGTAGACAAAGAAGCTCTAATATGGCGAGAAATTTGTAAAAGTGAGAAAAATGATTCGTTCTAGTCACATGAATACTTTGTCAGGTAGAGCCCTAACCCGAGGGTGAGCTTCAAAGGTGCAAAAAATCAGAGTAATGGGATTAAATTGTGAAAATTTAAATATTTACTTGACTGTCGAGGGTTTTAACTTAAAATAAGTTCATGATTATCATCGTCCTTCATTAGTTAACTATAATTTGCAACAAATTGTATGACTGGTCTAGGACTTCTCCTTCCTGTGAAAACGGACTTCTTATTGGGAGGTGTTACTGTTGTTGTGTTGTTGTCTAGGACTTCTCCTCTGTTAATGTTTGAATGAGATCGGTGTAAGGAGTTTATCCTCTTCGTAGGCCAATGCTTTGAGGACTATTAAAGAGTCGGGGTCCAGGGTGAGCAATGGATCGAGTGGGGGTCAGGTTGAGACCGGCCCATTTATAAAGTAAACTATTGGCCCATGAGCGATCCACTGTTGGCCCGTTTTAAAATGGAACAATGTTGCACAAAAAAAAAATTGTATATAATAATTATTGTTATGTATAAAAGCCTCGTTCTTTTCATAGGTCCTTTTGAATTTACCAACCTTAACTCACTTCAACCAACTTCAACCCACCTAAAAAAAAATACCCACTTCAACCCGCTTCAACCTACCTCAACCCACTTCAACCAACTTCAACTCATCCCTTCATAATTACATTCTCATTATTTTAACACACTTCAACCCACCACAAAAAAATATACAAACTTCAACCCACTTTAACCTACTTCAACCTACTTCAATCCACCTCAAAAAAAAAATACAAACTTCAACCCACATCATCCCACCTCAACCAACCTTAACACACTTCACCCTTTTACCCACCTTAATTTACCCATGAAAAGAATAGGCCCAAAGTATTGGTAATAAACTTAACTAATTGGAACATATAAACTAGGATGTCAAGTAAGTTGAAAAAATAATAGATCACTAATTAAATGGGTGGTTAATAGGCAAATCTAGTCCGGCCAGTTAATATATCTTAATGGACCGGTCCATTATTGACCCGACCTTTTATTGATTCTATTTTAAACAGATCGACCCGTTTAATCTAATGAGTACTCGACTCGTTGCCAACTCCTAGTTGGGGTATACTTGTATGCACTTACTGCATCACTTGTTTTTACAGGTTGTATCTATTATCCAAAAAAGAAAAAGGTGGTTAGAAAAATTATATATATAGTAGAATTTCTTGTGTTGCTCCCAATGCATGCCGTTGGACTTAGCCAGTTAGTCCGCCTAGCCACATTGGTGGGGTTGAGCGTGCCCTTTTACCCAGACCATTCTCATGGAATCGGCACGATTTCAGTTGAAATTGTGCCCATGAAATTGGAAACTGATCCCTGTACTGATCTAACCGGTTCCAAAAGTCAAAACTTCTGGAACAAATTGGGACCAATTCTAGTTTCAAATACCGAATTCCTAATTTAAGTAAATCTAACCAGCAAATTTCCCCAACACAGAAGAATTGAAGCATGGAAATGAGTTGTACAGAAAGGAAGTTATACATAAAGCAGTGTTTCAAAACTAATTGAATTTCATTAATGAGATTCAAACTTGGTACAATTCAACAATCAAGCTTTAAGGGATGAAATTGAAAATCAAAAAAGACAATAGGATAGAACAAATACTAACTTGAATTCAATGATTGATCATGTAGTTGACGATGGATGAGATTTTGAAGGAATGGAGTGAGAGCGGGCAAATAGATGTTATACAGAGAGATCAAAGTATTAACAATTCACCATCGTTGTCTGTTAGGTTTCATGTGGCCCAAATTCCGTTCTCTAGTCCACCATGGAGCACCAGATGTCTTGGCCACGTTCCATGGCTAAACGTGCTTCAGTAGCGACCTTCCGATGGCCTCCACAGATGGTCCGTGGACCAGACGACGGTCCATGGTGAGCGTGGCGTATGTTTCTGCTAGGATTTTCTCAATCTCGACCTTTTGATCTCTTTATAGGCACCTAGCCTTAGGCTCTAAGGAAAACACAATACACAAGCATCATTCGAGCATCTACAAAACTGTTCTTCTCTTTTATCAGAATAGTTCCACTATTCTTGTTTTGAGAGAGAGCATTCTGAGTGAATTTGTAATAAATAGTTGATCTTTTCTTAGGGTAAATTGCTCTAAAATCAATTTTGTACTCTTCCATTATCATTTTGGATTTTTTTCGCCCATCGTCGCCGCGGTTGTTGTGTTTAGGGTTTTCCACGTAAATGTTGATGTTTGTTCTCCTTATTTTGCTATTATCGTATTTTATGATTCTTTGTAGCTTTCAATCAAATCCTAACCGATCCTAACACCGTCCAGGAAGGGACATCAGAGAAGACAGGTGCCAAGAACAAAGAGAGAACCCACACTATCAGAGATAAATCAAAGTTAGAGGGTACGAAGATAGATAATAGTTAAAGGATGCAGAGATAGATCGAAGCTAGTAAATCTTGATGTTTGTTCTCTTTATTTTGTTATTTTTAAGTTGTTTCCAAACGTAAAAAACTTATTACAAATCATTAATGTGGCCCTTTATAAATTTAAAAAAAAAAACAAAAAGAGAAAGGTCATACTTAGGTTATAACAATTAGTACATAATTTTTTTGTGAGAATAATTAATACATAATTAAACGTCTTTATGTATTCTCTTTAGTAAGATTATTATATTATACTACTCCATCTGTCTCATATTCATTGCCCATATGATTTGTCAAAGTTTGCTTTTTCAAGAGTTTACTATTGTTTTTATTGGTTGAAAACTCATTTCAACAATAACAACAATAACAACATCACCTCCCAATGCGGGTCCCGCTTTTGCGGGGTCTAGGAAGATTCAGCTGTAGACAACCTTACCCCTACCGGCATTCCTACCCGTAGAGAGACTGTTTTCAAGAGACCCACAAAAAAAGAATTTGTGAAAAAAATTTAAGGAAAAGACATTTTGTAAAAACCAATTAATGGGAATAATAAAAAGACAAGTAGCTGGCGCTGTGTAACATAAGAACAGTAAATCAGAGATAAGTAACATACCTTAACAACCAAGCAAACGATGTCTCTTCCTCGTAAAAAGTACTACCTGCAAACAAATACGATAAATGAAAGACACCACTACCAGCACGCAGCCACCGCCCCCAAAAGCTAACTACAAGGTCAACTCTCTGCGACCTAATATCTTCATCTTATCCCACCACAGCTTCCTATCCTGAGTCAGGTCCTCCGTCAAACCGACAACTCTTAAGTCCTCTCTAATCACCTCGTTCAAACTCTTATTTGGTCTGTCTCTCCCTATCTTGCCTCTGGGGATGTTGATCATCTCACATCTCCTCACTGGAGCGTCCACACCCCTCTTTTTCACATGGCCAAATCATTAGAGTCTAATTTCTCTCATCTTATCTTCGATTGGAGCTATTTTAACTAAATTCCTGATAACACCATTCCTAATTCTGTATATTCTCGAATAACCACACATCCACCTAATCATCTTCATCTGACATCTCTGCCACCATCACCCTTTGAACCCGTGTCTTTTTTAGGGGCCAACACTCTGATCCATAAATAACAGACGGCCTAACTACCAAATGATAGACTCTGTTTTTCAATCCAATAGGCACCCTCTTATCACACAGCACACCTGAGGAGTACTTCCATTTTTGTCAGCCCACCTTTACTCGCTGGTTAATATCTTCGTCAATATTCCCATTCCGCTAGACGATCGAGCCTAGATACTTAAACTTATCGACCTCCCATCCAGGGTGACTTCTCCCCCCGCACCCTCTTTTCCACTTAAACAGCAATGAAGGTATTCCGTTTTCATTTTACTCACTCTGAAACCTCTAGATTCCAGTGTATGCCTCCATCGCTCCAAGTTGACATTAACTCCCTGTCTGGTCTCATCAATAAGCACAATGTCATCTGCAAATAGCATACACCAAGGTAACTCATCTTAAATTCCTCTTGTAAGTTCATCCATAAATAGAATGAAAAGAAAAGGGCTTAAGGCGGAACTCTAATACAGGCCCATTCTAACGAAGAAGTCATTGATGACCCCTCCTGGTGTCCTAACACTCGTCCTACCTCCCTCGTACATATCCTTAATAACTCGAATATACAAGGGTGATACTCCTTTCTTTTCCAAGCATCTCCATAACACTTCGCGTGGAACTCTATCATATGCTTTTTTCAGGTCAATGAACACCATATAAAGATCCACCTTTCTATCTTTGTACAAACCCATGAGCCTTCTAAGGAGGTAAATTGCCTCGCTCTATGGTTGATCTGCCTGGCTTGAAGCCAAATTGGTTCTCCGAAATCGAAACATCCTTCCGCATCCTTCTCTCAATCACCCTCTCTCATAACTTCGTAGTGTGACTAAGTAACTTTATACCCTTAAAATTATTACAATCTTGAATATCACTTTTGTTCTTGTACAGAGGGATAACTGTACTAGACCTTCATTCCTTGGGCATCTTAGCGGTCCTAAAAATAACATTGAACAACTCCGTTAGCCACTATAAACCTTCTTCACCAAAACACTTCCATACTTCCACTGGTATGTGATCTGGACCCTCCGCCTTCCCGTTCGTGATCTTCTTTAAGGTCTCTTTAATCTCGCCTTTGCTGATGAGACCACACACCTACTTCGGGAATCCTCCGTTACTTCACCATTGAGGAGTTTGGCAAAGTACCTTTGCCATCTCCCCTTGATTTCTGCATCCTCTGCTAACATCTTACCATTTTTATTTTTGATGCACCTCACAACACCCAAATCCCTTGTTCTTCTTTCCCTAGCCCTCGTCAGCTTAAAGACTTCTTTCTCCCCTTCCTTGGACTCTAGTTTATGGTATAACCTATCATAGGCCAAGCTCTTAGCTACCGCAATAGCTTTCTTGGCTACTTTCTAAGCTGTCTTATATCTAGCTCTACTAATCTCTCTCTCTCTTCATCCGCTCCACTGTTCATAAAAACAGCATAAGCCTCTTTTTTCTCCTTGACTTTCTCATTTACCTCCTCGTTCCACCACCAGGAACCCTTCATTTTGTTACCACCTCTTCTAGAAGAACCTAGGATTTCTTTAGCCAACCTTCAAATACAATCTGCCATCGCCTCCCACATTACATCAGCATACTCTACCCGCCTCCAAACTCCTTCTTCTGTAATCCTCTCTGCTAAGAACACGACGTTCTCCTTCGTGAGGGTCCACCACTTAACTCGCGGGTCCCCGACTCTCCTCTTCTTCATCTTAGAACATTTGAACTCCACATCCAACACTAACAACCTATGCTGAGTCCCTAGATACTCATTAGGAATCACCCTACAGTCCTTACAAAACCTCCGACTATCCGCCATCATCAAAAAGTAATCAATTTGAGTCCTTAAAGAGCCGCTCTTGAAGGTCATCAAGTAGTCCTCCTCCTTCTTGAAATAGGAGTAAGTGAGTGTAGGGAGAGGCGTCTTGATTATGTTTTAAACTCCCAAAACTCATTTCACCAATGTAAATGCATTTACTGCTTATTTTTGCATATTCTCTAAAAATGACTGTAAATACGAGATAGAGGGAGTAATAATTTAAAAAGAGAAACTTTTAATGAAATCACTACTTAAAATTTCAATGAGAACCTTCATTGTATATTATGTTTTACTAAAATAACTAACAAAGAAAATAGAATTCTCATTATGATTGATATGTAAAGAAACTAATGATCATTAATTTTAAAAATGGATTATTCTATGATTAATTTAAGTATTGTATGGGAATCAAAACATAGTTAAAAAATAAAGTTTCAAACTCTATCCAATCTAATGATCACAAATTATGGAGACCTCTAATATTATATGCTAAACTTTCAAATTCATCCTACAACTTAGAGAAAGCGCGATGTTATGATTGCTAGAGTTTTCTCCCCTTCAGTTGACAATTGCCTATTTTTAGTATAATTACTTGTGATTTACATTAATTGAGAATAATATAATTAATTTCTTAAAATAATTAAAATTTAAAAATACTAAAAAGTTTTCTAAGCATTGCACGGATTATAAAAACTAGTTTTAATTTGAAATAAGACTGGTCTTAGAATACTCTTTATTCAAAACTTGAAGGAGATCAGTGCATGTATTTTATCTCAATTTTCCGCAATAAGTTAGAACTTAGAATAGATGAAAATCGTGGATAGAACAATAATGGCAAGATTTATGGTCTTGTTCTGATCAATGCATACTGCTAGACTTAGTCAATCAATCCAACTATGAACAGTAAAAGTTTGAGCCACATAAAGCACTAATTAAATAAAAGGTCTTCAAGGGTAATTTAGTGATCCATTACCTTAAAACCTAAAGTTTCTAACCAATTGTTTAATAAATTCGCGTGTAAAGTATGAATGGTTCTCTACATAGTCGAAAGAGTTTTTGCAAAACCTTAAAACACTTTGACTACAGTAATTATTGATAAATAATTAGCCTAAGTAAAACTTTTCCCAACCAAATGTTTCAAGTTATGCACTTGATTATCTTTCGCTGCGAGATTAAGCTAAGTTACTCCATATACCCTTAACCTAGTTCGTTCTTCAAGAATCGTACAAAATTAAAGAAAAAAGATTTCCAAAGGTGCCTCCCTAAATTTTTAGTATTTTCAAGGAGGATAAAAGGCAAATACTCCTAATTAACCTTTGTTTGGGTGGGGGGAGAGGGCATAATGGATATTGTACGTACAATGAGAAAGTTGGTGTTAAAGAAGAAATTAAAGTGAAGGGTAATTTGGCATATATACGCTTCTATAAATCATGCAATTTAGAATAAAATTAAGCTTAATGTGAAATAAATATGGACTCAGAGCTCCCCCTATAAATACTTGGCTAGGTGATCTTGGCCTAAACCCACATGATCCCCTTGCTACTCTACCCTCTCACACATATCTTTCTCCCTCTTTTTCTCCCCCTACCCCCCATCACCAACCCAAACACAATGGATAAGAGAAAGCCAAACACCTCCCAAGACAATGAAGTGAGGAAAGGCCCTTGGACCATGGAAGAAGACTTGATTCTCATTAACTACATAGCTAATCATGGTGAAGGTGTTTGGAACTCCTTAGCAAAAGCTGCTGGTAAATATCAATACATATATATATTGATAATCAACCCCTTCTTTAATTTTAATTTAGGGAATTATTGAAAAGATTTCTATTATATATATTGTTCTAGTTAGATGCTAGCTAAAGTGCGATCCTTGCATTGCGTTGGATGTGGTAGGCCTTAAACGGACTGGAAAAAGCTGTCGACTTCGTTGGCTGAATTATCTTAGACCAGATGTTCGAAGAGGTAATATTACTCCCGAAGAAGAACTCTTGATTATGGAGCTGCATGCAAAGTGGGGCAATAGGTGAGATTGATTTACACATCCCCTATTGTTCTTTTCCTTCTTCCTCTCCCTCTTCTTCATCATCCATTTTTCTTCGTTTTTTTGGGTTTGTTTTTGTTTGGCATGATTCCATGCATGGTGTGATCGAGACTGTGATTCAAAACATGATTAATCTCTTCCCTTGTGCATGCTTATATGCACTCTTCATCAACGTAACAAAATATGAATTATGTCCTTTTTTCTCCTGGGAGAGCTAAGGGATGAAATCTTTTCATAGTAAGCCTCGATCGGTTTCTTGTCTATTAGAAAAATCAGACCTTTTTCTTTTTTTTGGAGGGTTTATTTACATAGAATTTTCTCTTGTTTAGATTGACAATTTATGCAAATACAATAATGATGGACATAAATATATATACATATATATATATATAAAATTATAATATTTAATTATTTCAATATCCCACAATCTTCTTTCAGGGACGGTTTAACTCTAAACAGTATGATATAGTTCTTCTAATGTTGATAAAAAGTCTTTTTTAGTAAGATGAAATTGGAAATAACATAGGTTTTTATTTATTTTGTTTAAATTATTTTCTGAAGTATTTATGTAAGAAATAAAATTTGTTCAATTCGTATATTTTGGCAACACTCTTCCAATGTTCTCGATGTTCCATGCATCTCTCTTTTCTCAATTCATATTCTTAGGCATGTTTGCTGTTTTGGTCTTTTTTTAAAAAATCCAAAAACTTACATGAATCTGTACCCAAAAAAAAATTACTAACGGTGATCTATACTTATATTTTTGCCTCAATTCCAGTTCATTGTCAACCAAATTTTTGGGGGGATAGATCATTGTCAATAGATACCCTTAAATACAGACGAACGAGAGTCAAAACCAAAGTATAAATTGTTATAGGACAACACCGTCAAAGTATAGATTATTAATGGCCAACAATGCTCTATTGGTGGCGTAAATTGTTAATGAAAACATATAAAACTTAGAAACCAAAATTTTCACGAGTATATGTATAAGTATATTATGTAAAGTTATAATTTGTTTAAAGTTAAAAACCTTTATATCTGACAATGAGAGTCTATGTAAGTTAGCTCAATGATTAAATATATCAAATGAAGTTATTGTTAAGACTCTCCCATAGTCCGTATCACCGACTCAAAGGCCTTATAGTCAGATCAAATGAATGATCCACTGGCAATATCAGAACCCTACAAAACAAAAGCCAATAGTTTGGTTTACCTAACATTTTTAGTCTGATCTCACTGCAAGGAATTGACACTAACCAAACACTCCCTATGCAATCTTCCTCACCTCAAAACAAAGGATAATTGATTTGTATGGCTTGCATGCACACAGTGGCGAACCAACCGTACTTTTCAACGTTTAGCTATTGACACCAGAATGAATGATGGAGGACCCCCTTTTGCATATTGTGCACATGTTTAGTTCTCTTTGTCATTTTGGGAAAGAGGTCATTCTTCATCTTCTCTTTGATGGTGACCTTTACCCACAATGTTTTAGCTCTTTTTGCCATGGGTTTCCTCTTTCTATTCTTACACGTTTAACCCATTCCTTTTATCTCGGTTCATACCTATACACATGCTCAAAAAAGACTAGACTTGATGAAATTGACCTAGAATCTAAAATTCAAACCAAATGACTTAGATTTATAATTGATCAAACCATCATTTGAAATATGTGATTTTGATTTGAATCCATAGCTTAATTGATCTTACCAAAATCAAATTTGATTCGAACTTTTTCAATTCCTCCAAAGTAACATGGACCGAAATTTACTTGACCCAAACAGTGGTGGATCCATGTTATAGCTAGGGGTGTCCATGGACACCACTAGCCTAAAACAAAAAAATAAATTCTATTTAAAAAGTGGTTAATTTGGTAACAATATTGATTAATGGACATCCCTAAAAAAAATACTGTATATTAGTAACGATGTTAATTTATGGACACCCCTATTCCAAATGTCTGGATCCGCCACTGGACCCAAACCAATCTGAATCGAAATCATTGACTTATCTTGGGACAAGATGGTTCTCCGACATTGATATTACATGTGTGAATGTGTCAAATGTGAAGGGGTCAAACCCTTTAAGTCCGAGATTGATACTAGGGGAGGGGTGCTGATTAATCTGGGTCAAACCCTTTAAGTCCTTCGCAAATTCTCCAATGCTAAACAAACTGCGCTTTTAAGACTACTGACCCCAATAGGATGATCATAACAGTAGTATCTATTGGTTTCCATGTAGTTTTGTTCATATGTTTATATATTTAATTGTACAATGTTTTACATGTTGTCATAAAAATTTAATACAACCTAAATATGTTTTTACATATATATGTATTCTAATTATCTTTGCTAGTATCTTGACAATTATCATTAACTAATAGCAGAGAAGAACTGCAATACACACACACACACACACATACACACACACACACACACACACACACACACACACACACACACACAC
>JACYFF010002017.1:67162916-67317540 GCA_017589665.1 Selenicereus undatus
CACACACACATATACACACATATATATATATATATATATATATATATCAAAAACCCAAAAAAAGGTTCATCTGTCTCGAAATGTTTGTCTGCATTGACTTTCGGAAAATATTAAGACATTTAAAAGTGCTACGTAAAATTAGTTGATTTGCCTAAGTAACTTATTGTCTTTTATCTAGAACTGAGTTTGCCTTACACATCTAAATTGTCGTCTATTCAATTAAATTCAAGGTAAAAGTGGACAATTGTATCAAAGTGTAATGACTAAATATAATTGAAAGCAAAACAATTAGAATAATACAAACTAAAACAAAAGGTATGATAATCATTCAGAGACGAATGTATTAAAATAAAAAGAAAGATTTCCATAATTAGTACTATTGTGAGAGGAGAGCTGTGATGACCTAATAACAGTCACTCGTAGCTTTTTGTAGCAAAATTGCGCGTTTATTAGGTATCCATCTGATTCCAGCATGCACATGCACTGCTCGTATTTCCAGCCTCATACATTTGCGCGTGGCCTTGCCATTGTCACGTAAGTTAATTTCTTTATCATCAAGTTTTGAATTATGGCCCATGAGGGATCTTTATGTAAATAAAAATGGTAAAAGAGGAGTAAATTATTATGATTGATATTAGTAAGATTTAAATGGATTATTCATTTCTATTTTACGTGTAGAACTGATTCAAACTCCGAAAGGTAATTTTATTGGTAGTACTTATATCTGTTTCACCTAAAAACAATTAAGGACAGTTATGTACATTTTACATTCATCTCTACTTTTCATACATATATTTTGCGTACCTTACAATTACATTACCAACTAATATATCACATTGTGGGGGGGGGGGATATAGGGGGTCGAAAAAAGTGAAACACCTGCCAGGAAGAACAGATAATGAAATAAAAAACTACTGGAGAACAAAGATCCAAAAGCATATCAATAAGCACCGCGCAGAGAGCAGCACAAGCTCAAGACACAGCTCTACAGATCACCATAACCATCATAAGCAGCACGAGCAAGCGAGCTCAAGCCAAATATCGAATGACTCAACGACTAATAACTACAGCAACTATGCAGCTGCAACGACAGCCTCAATTGCAAACGATCGTCATCGACCCCAGCCTTACTTGCCCTCCATTTCATCATCGTCTCCCTCCCTAACTTACCCTGATCATCATCACCACCAAGCTGCCATGGATAATCAGGCGGCAGGCTACATGAACACAGCTCCTGCTCATATGAACATGCAAATGCAAATGCACCATGCAGGAGCCAACAATAATGAGTACAATTTCTGGGGAATTCCTGAAGAAGATTTTTGGTCAGTGCAACTATTCAATGGTGAATGACAAGGCGTTTGTATGAAAACTTAGTACCTGAATTAAATAATTATCATATGGTACGTACATAAATTAAACCCCCCCCCCCAAAAAAAATATGTGCGTATTAAACTGGATTGATGAAGCTATGTGTGTATACTTTATGCATACTGATTTGTATAATCAAAGACGAAGATGCAGAGATTGAAAGGACGTATGGTACGTTTTATATATACACGGTGAGATGTTTTTGTCAATAAGTTATTGTTATGGGTGATGATACGTGTCTTGCCAGAAGACACTCTTAAATATCTTACATTAATTCAAATTAATATGTTTTATGATTTAAAATCACCAAATTTTTAATAATTACAACCTATTATGAGTTGTAAGACTTTAATATTCGTCGGCTACGCCAATAAATAAAAATTGACACTCTAACCGGATCAACTCCATTCGTGAAGGCAAATTATTTGTATAATTTTGAAAATGTGAAAAATTATGTATAAAATGATAATTTTACATAATTTGTAAGTTTTGACATCCTTCTACTATTCAATCATACCACTTTTTCCGACATAATAGATAATAATATGTATTTTAAATGAAAACAAGACACTTTTTAAGTGTCTTGAAGCAAGACGTTTATCATTTTGCATTAGTATATTACCATGGATCGAATTTGATCTAGTGTACAATATTCTTACCGCTTCAAATGCGCATCGCTATTATTATGTAAATGAATAATGATATATAATATCTTGCTGCAAAACATTTTTACCTCATCTCAGAATAACATATTTTATGATTAAAAATTAGCAAGTTTTTAATGATTACACTTAAGTATGAATTCTTAGCCTTGAATATGCATCGGCTACACCAACAAAAGTATTAAATAATGTTCTAATTATATCAACCCTATTCGTGAGAACATATGAGATGCATGTTTTAGAATTGTTGTAAATTATAGATAAAAAATAATTTTACATAATTTAAAGATAATATTATGCTTCCACTATTCAATCGTACTATTTTTTTTCCAATTTACAAGCACGATAATGAGATTTTTAAGTCAAAATAAGACACTTAAGAGGTATCTTATAGCAAGATATTTATCATTTTGCTATGTAAATATATGCTACTAATTAAATCTACATTGATATGCTTTAATGCTCATCGTCTCAAAATTATGCAAAATTTCTCAAACATTCAATAAGTTTAACACATACTTATGACAATTTTTTGTTGGTGCAAACGTACTTTTGACAAATTGAACAATTAAAGACATCAACTCCCATGGTCGATTTCGGTTCGTACTTCGCCTGATATACATAATCATTGAAAATTTGGCTCACCCTAATTATTTTTTTTAAGTATGCATAGGAATAAATTAAAATATTAAATTTCTCTACTCGATAACTAAGTGCGGACCTCTCAAACTTGCAAGGTAATTAATTGGCGTAAAAAAGCAAACATGTTATATGTCCTCTTATAGTAGACCTTGACATCACATTGAATGTTTAGTTCATGAAGCTTTCTTTTGACATTAAGACTTATAAATAACTATTATTATATAACTCTTTATATTTAATTAGGACCTTAATAATTTTTAATCCAATATTTAAAAAGAACGCACGATATAGAATAGCTAGCACGCAACTTAGACACAATCATATAAATACCAAACTTAATTTATGGGTCAATTGGCAAATGGAAGGTGTTGTGGCTATTTTCAGCTAAATTGAATCTAAGCCTTCCCCATTTTAACTATTTTTGTGCATGGCCATGCAAGACTGATATTCGACGTAAACCTAAAATTTTTGACATTAAGGGTTCACATGCATGGCATCCACCTCCCCCCCCAACCCCCTCCTCACCGATCACCATTCATTATTTAAACTTTTTTGCTTCGTTTTTTTCATCCGATATTGCTACAATCAACGTCATTTGATTATGAAAGCATTATTAAAGCTATTCATTTATTAGTTATGATGTTATGATGTTCTCCTTTACATGATTTTACGTGTCATAATTGTTCCAAAGTGTTAGTTCAATTTGACTAGTTAAATCACTCTAGAAGAGGGCTAAAGGGTGATGATTAAAGTTAAATACAAAAAGTTAAATATAGACAAAACACACTATAGAGGCTCGACCATACTTAATCCTCTATCCACGAGCACCCCTCGTCGATGAAATTTTGAATTTTTTTCTTTTACTAGATCGGTCAATTACACACGATTCACTAATTATACAACCTACAAGTTAACCCTACAACTCTGGGTATCCCAATGTACGCGTTGCTCCTCAACCGTACTTGGGTAATCGGCTCTGACTCATCAACCCAACCCAATACAAAGAATTACAATAACCACTCGATCAATGACAATACAGCTCTCTGTAGATAATAATCAAATAAACTAGCACAAGAGATTAAGATACCGGTAAGTGAATGATCTTCCACTATGAACTCCTGTATTTTTCTCTTATATGATCTTCAGTTGCACATGCCTCTCAATTTATATACAGTAATGTTGGAGAAGCTAGAAGGTCACTAGTCACGTTTCATTTGAAAAAAGAAGGATGATCATGTATCTGATTTCAAGGCCTTGAGATGCAGTTGTCAAGCCGGTGAATTCTTGCAATTTACTCAACTATATAATCTTGATTTCCAACGACTACTTGTCTGATTCTAGGCTGAAGATCTTTTTGATCATGTTACAATGGCTTATTTGAGCAATGAACAATCTTCAAAATATGATCTCAAAAGATATTAACAAATATGGGCAAATCTTGACTATTTTAAAAGAGAATCATAATCTGATAATGAAATTTGAATCACATAACACAATATTATAAAAATTACATATTCAAATTTGAATACTAAATCATATCAAAATATTTTCAAAATATTATGGCAACTTATATCAAATTAATTAAACAATATGTACTACCATGTCACTTAGAATCATAACATAATTAAACAATATAAATATTAAGATAATTCAAATATAATATACCAATTGAATAATCCATCTTTATCTTTCATCAAAGCATATTAATAAACACATCACAAATTCCAAGAGAAAACACAAAGTATGTACAAAAATACTTCTCTTGAGGGTTTATTTACTTGGGCAACTAGGGAAAGGAGGAGGGCAACAAAATATTTTTGCTTGTTAAGGAAATATAATTCTCTCTACATGCCGAAATATTTCAGATGAAATTTATTCTCCTCTGTTGACTATAAGTTTCTTTTTGTCTCAATCTGATATGACTTAGTACACCTGTACTTCTCAATGGATAACTTCCCATAAAATAATATATCCTATGAACACTTAACTAGTCATTATTTTTATAAGTCTCTTGATTTAGTTTGTATTTCTAATATTCTACTTATTTTGCAAATTCAAATGTTTGCCAGACCCGCACGTATACAAATACACATACATATATATACATGCATACAGGCCAACTCCCAATTAGTTGCATTCTGAATAAATAAATTAATAGAATACGACAGTCCTCTTCAGATTTCAACCAATTAAAGAAACGTCGACATGAAGACCAAAAAAAAGCTAATGATCGTATATATTTCGAGTGAAAAAGTCTGGAACTTGGAAGCCTGAAGTTTGGCAGCCCAAAGTCAAACGTGCACCCACAGGCGAGCTGTAACAGAATTGTTACTCACAGCAGTTCCGCACAAAGTCCAAAAGGATAACGATACCAGGGCCTGTGCAGTGTACAGTCCACCGCGTACGAAGTCATATTAGGGAAAGCTAGCTAAATACAAAATTCAATCCATAAGGCCAGCCATGCAAATATATACATGATTATTGTTTCCAATACATTGGATGCAAACTACAACCCAGTGACCAGATAGTCTTCATTGTTAACAATGTCACATTGATCAAAATTAATGAGCTAAAAATGTTATGATCATCTTGTAATGATGCATGATCCAAGTTCTTCAAATTTAGATTTTGAATCCAAAAACCAAACAAAGATAAATAACTACTAATTCCAAATCCAAATCCAATGTTAAGCACAACTCAGTCACCAGGCAAGACAACCGATTTTTACCTCTCCCAGACATTTTACTCAATGTTGCTAGCAGCTTAGATGTTTACCACCGTCAGCCTTCTTGATCACCTGCTACGATCTCTCCACTAGCTAATCGGCTTGCAAATCCTCATGTGATTCAGATGACCTTAGACATGTCCTTCACAACTCTCCCAGCCATCTCCCCCAAGGCAACTTGCCCCCGCATAAATCAAGCTTTCGAGCCCTCACATTGTGGAGATTACTCGGGGTAAAATTTTCAACCACACCGGCTCTTTAGAATGCCACATTACTGTCTGCACCAACTACAAACATGAGGATTTCCAACTTTAAGAATGATTATTCCCATCACAAGTGAGGCCGGTTACTTGGGCACAAAAAGATTACAGAGATGGCACCAACACGGGTTTCATGCCAAGATAAAACAAATTTCCAGAGACGATAAAACCAAGGCTTGTTCAGCACAAGAAAGCAAAAGGGGAAGAAGGGAATAGAGAGCACAAACATCTGACACTTCCAACATATTAATACCACGCTAATCCTAATTCCAGAACAACCCAAGCAGCCAAATTGAAGGCAATATGACTAAAACATCCTTTGGGACAAAAGCATCTACACCAAAGGTCCCAAGCAGACAGAAACTGGACCTAAAATCACCACGAGCAACCCATCCATTTACCAAACAACTTGAAAGATCGGTGAAACAAGCAGATCTTAAATAATCACTCATTGTACCACCAAAAGTTGAAACGAGCCATATCACAACACTGAAAAAACACTGCCCTTCTTCGCTGCATAAACCCTCCAGCTTGTTGCAAAGAAATTGTCACCATCCACTTCAAATCATAGTGACGACATACAAGTCTACTGACATGATTGATAGGACGGCGCCTCATAGTTTAAGGGGCAAGAACATCTAGCAATCATCCACAAGCCAAAGGGGTAATGCCAGTCCCCACTGGCTATTCACGGAATAAACTTTCATACAGAAGACGGACATTCAGCTTCCTGCAGGTGTCTACTAAAGCAAATCATTCAGATTACAAGTTACACCATTCTGCTTAAGGCCCATTTATTAAGACATTTTACAGATCATACAAGCGATCGCAACACTAAACTACAACTAGACAAAGTAGATCACACCAAAATGCTTCACTTTGTCCACCCAAGTTGGGCAACAGTTAACAACTATTCAATTCGTTGGTAAATATGGGTTGCCTAAAGGAGATAAGACTGGAAAATGTTGAAAAAAATTGGTAAAAACTCATACTTCCTGAATTGTGAGTAACTGGTAGAGATCAGAAAAAGCTGCTAAAAGTTACTTAAGAATTAATAAGAGCGAAAACGGTATAGAAGGAACAGAAATGGCAAAACTTGAGTATGATTTGAAAAAGTGGGAACGAACAGGGCTTTTTTACAGGATTATGAAAATCCGTAGCTATGAATCCACCAACGAAAACAAGAAGCCCGAAAACTAACTTCACTGTCCCTGCAAGCCCTTTCAAAATCAACAAAGGGACCTCACATCATAGACGGGACTCTAGGACCACCATTCTACCACAGACCCAAACAACACTACTGACAATCTACATAAAGATTGCAACGCAAAACAGAACAAATATCAGCTGTTGCAGAGTCCAACAGAGAATGTTCCATAATTCAATGATCACAATGAAACGAATCACCAGCCTGACCAACTGCTCAAAATGCCAAAATGAATATCCATATACTCTAACATTCACAAAGCCAAATGAGGCAACAACTAGGTCCCGAAAAACACAAGGCAACAAACTACAGAAAATAATGGGGCAAACTAGAACACACAGAACAATCAAGCTTTGTATCCAAGTTGACTGAAAAGAAACATGCATCAGCTAGAGTGTATCCAAGTTGGGTCTCAGACATCCAAGGAAGGATTGAAGCAGCATAAGCTCTCAAGCCTGGCGAAGGCGAAAGCTTTCAGGCGGCCACTGCGAATGTTTTTGAGAAACAAGCCTTGAATTTGTCATCATAGACACCAGGAAACCAACCATTCAGCAACACAGGTGACCCTCTAAACAACAAGCTTCAAGTAACTATGATCGAAATAAAATAGCAACATTTCAAATTACCAAAAGATCTCATGCTTATAACGAAACACTGGCAGAAAACCAAAAGCGTATTTATAATTTAGTCTCAGACATCCAAGGAAGGATTGTAAGCAGCACAAGCTCTCAAGCCCGGCGAAGGCGAAAGCTCTTAGGCGGCCACTGCGAATGTTCTTGAGAAACAAGCCTTGAAATTTGTCATCATAGACATAGCTCACAAACTATATCCACAACAAGAACATCACACCCCACTTTACCATGATACAAGGTGCATTAAACAATAGCAGCAAAATGCTTACTTAGAATAAACTCAAAACAACACGCACCCTTAAACGAAATCAAAAAACCAGTGTCAAACAATCCATTTCAGGCAAATTAATGAAAACAATTCCTCCTTCGACAACAATGCTAATGCAATAGGCTCAACAAACAAGTGCATAATTTGAACTATAAAGGACTAGTCTCAGACATCCAAGGAAGGATTAAAAACAGCACCAGCTCTCAAGCCCGGCGAAAGGCGAAAGCTCTTGGGCGGCCACTGCGAATGTTTTTTGAGAAACAAGCCTTATCCTTCATCATCATAGACAAATACCCTACTATTAAACATAATAAAGATGGGACTTTTATCTTCCAACATAGATTTCAATCAGACCATCTATGCCAAATACGCCATATAGATAAATTGAATCAAAATCCGTATAACCCAGAAAGCAGAAAAGGTTGCAGAGCAGAAAAATGTGCGCCTCATGGCCTGTCCAAAGCGGTAATGGCAGCGACGCCGCTCCGCAAGGCGATGGAATATGAGACCGCCCAACAACAGACGGAGAAAATCGGAAAACTTCCTACAACGTCAAAGAAGGGCTTGATCTGTGACGTTTTACTTGTGGGATTTGCAAACACACAGATTTCAGTTTGCCCCACATTCTTAAGTAAAGGGATTTTGGAGAAATCCCCGTCACTATTACCAGATCGAGAAAGACACTATAGCAGAAACAATTCACTGAAAACTAACCTAAAAAAGAAAGAGATAAAAATCACATTTAAGGATTGAAATTTGAAAACCAGAACAAAAAGAGAGCAAACTCTTAAGCGAATAGAAATCAAAGAGAGCCGGGGGATTAACAGTAAGAGAAGCCCCCTTCAGACTGTAGAATACCAATTACCAAGCAGAGAATGAATTGGGTGAGTTGAAGCTATGGAGGAGAGTTTTTATAGGTTGAGATAGCGGCAGGGTTTAGGGTTTTGAGCAGCCGACGTACCGCCTGCGGGAAAGATGGATACGCGGCACCTCAAATTCATGCCCTGCGTTTTGGTAGAAGCGAGGACATTCTGGAGACTTCTCGACTCAAATTCCCCCAGTTATCTTGTGACTTGTGGGTTTTTTTTATAATGTGCACTTTGATAAATTTTGAACATCAATTTATAAAAGTTGTATCAATTGACTAATAGTATAAAAGAATATTACAATTTTATTAAATTACGAGTGTAAAAATTAATAGTCAAAGTTAGTTAAATGAGACATTATTTTGGGATGAATTTTGTAATATGTAACTAAATTTTTATATTGAATAATGATTGTGAAATATATATTTTTAATAGATGGTGACTAATTTCAATTGAATCATATATGTAACCATTTGTGATTAAATTTCATTTTTCTTCAATTTCTTTTATCTATCTATCTATCTATCTATCTATCTATCTATCTATCTATCTATCTATATATATATATATATATATATATATATAATGAAATCAGTGACTTCTTCTTCTCCATTTGAGTCCACATTGATGAGCAAGAATCATCCTCCATTGTAGTTATATTTGAGATCAGTACATTTTCTCTTGGAAAATAAACAAACTAATGAACCAGCAACGAAGAAACGAAGCAATCAAGAATGATGAACTTGAGGAGTTCATACATGAAAAGCAATATCCAAACACGGGTGCTAGTTCAATTATTTATAGAACACTTAATAAAATAAACAGCTAGGTATACCACATAAACACATCAAGACCTAAGTGCCTCAAGAATTCACACCAGTACAAAAATAGATTAGTTCAAATTCTATTCAAATGGTGAATTAAGGACTGAGAATGTGAGTTAAGCATACAACTCGCGATAGTTAATAGGATCCCTCCCTCCTAGATGGATCTCTTTCAGAATCCCCAAAAACATATCAAAAAATAGATCATAAAACATATCAAAAGATCATTGGAATAAGAAAGAAGAAGATGAACTTATACATTGCTGGAATATCACTTACGTAGCTGGAAATAACTGAAAATTAAAGATAAAAATAGGGTTAAGTGTAGATCTAATTCAAAACCATGGAAAGAAATCAAAAGTTCGAAAAAATATGAGAATAAGAGATAACAAAAGACAAGCTTACTTACTGAAAATAGTTCACCACCGCTAGATCAAACGGAAAGGTGCTGAAAATTAAAGAGAGAATCGAGTTATGCTTAGATTTAGTTCCCCCCCCCCCAAAAAAATAAAAAATTCGTAAAAAGCAGAGATTGAGAGATAATAGAAGGAGACAAGAACATACTTGCCAGAATTCGTACATTGTCATGGGATCTGTGTGAGTGGATCTGAGAGATAACAAAAAAAAGATGACAATAAGGGTACCGGCAACCGTCATAGAGAGAGGGGTGGAGGAGAAGAGTAGTTATTTAAGAGTTAGAAGTGAGAAAGTGACGTGAGGCTAGATTTCCCTTTTGGGAAGTGAGAATGACGAAAGAGAGGGTGTGATGTTGAGAGTAACCGAGGAAGGCTATGGAGCAGTGTGGAAAGAACGAAGAAATGAGGGTTAGATCTAAGGTTTGTGAGGTAGAATTGTTTATCCTTTTTTTTTAAAGGTTCTTGGGCCTTAAAATTTTGAAAGTCTAAATTTTAAATTCTCCTGTCAAAAACCTAAAGCTCAAACTCCAATTTTTAATACTCACCAAAACTTAAACAGAAAATTGTAGGCAATAAACAAATTAATAGTGAACGGGTTGACCTATTTAACATTTTAAATTAAACGTGTTAAATATATATTTTTTCGTGTCAAAATTCTCAACTTGAACCTAACCCAATTAATTAAATGAGTTCAAACTTCGTCCCCAAACCCGCCTAACTTCGTGTCAGGCTCGGGTTGGTAATCGTTTCATATCAACTTTTTCGACTCTATCTGTAACCAACAATCTGAACTAACAAATCGTAAACTGACTCAAAATTTTGAATACGTGAACCAAAATTTTAAATTGTTGGTTCTGGTACTCGAACCGATAAATTTTTTTTTGTCTTCAGTTTGGATACGGTTCGATTTTATTAGAATTTTAGGTACCCAAAAACCTGAACTTCTTTTTTTTTCCGAAACGTTTTTAAATTTTCTCTTTTTAAGGGTTTTGTCTGGACAATGGACTAGGCATGAACATAATGTGAATAAGCTTATGTCTTTGGAGATATAGAGTTCTTGAAATGTAACTGGTAGTAAAGTATTATGATATTGCCCCATTGTATGATAGCATCCAGTGTTAGTTGGTGCAGTACAACAATGTTTATAGCATAAACTATAATAGTTATGGATACAACAAAATTATCAAGCAAAATATGAAAAAAAATCCCTAAAAAATTTGGTTATTGAGTAATGGAAAACCCGAACCGAAAATTTCAAATATTTGAATTTCAGGCACCGAATATTTCGATTCGGATACAACATCAAGGTACCAATTGAAATTTGTTTTGGTTGAGGTACCTAAACGATGAACACATAACTCACATCTAAGGCCCTATTTGGTAAAGAGTTTTTTTGTTCCAAAAAAAACTCTTTTTCTAGGTATTAGCTGTTAGATTTTGGTCAAAAAGCCATTTTGATTGTTTGGTTATATAGCTTTTTGAATTAGCTTTCTGTACTCAATAAGCTAATTTAGAAAAAGCTCTTTTGAATAACTTTTTGCATATGCCAAATTTACCATATTACCCCCTTATTTTTACATAATTACATTTATGGTATTTAGCATAAAAACCTACTCCTTTTTTTCATTCTACATTTTACTAGTGTATTTCTTCCCCAACCCCTCCTCTTCCAACTCAAAGAAAGCCATCTTTGCGGACTGTGCATCCAATATGGTAATTCTTCAACCCCAAATACTTATATTTTCAAGTGCCATTTTTAATTTTCGTTCCCCTTCTTTCTCCTTCAACAGATATTTCATGGGTTAGATTTCTCATGTAATTGAATGGATAGATGGATAATTTAACACCCATAATAGGCCTGATTATGACACGCTTGTTGACATTTACATTGTTTCTTTACCTTTTATTTTTGTTTTGGTAAGCTTTTGTATGTTCAGGGAATTGTTTGGAATGTGTAGGCAATTAGACAACAAGCAAATTGGGGTTGATTTAATCAAACTTTAATGATGTACTATTGTTCTTAAATTGAGTTTGTGTATTGTGGTTATATGATTATAAGAACTCAAAGAAAATGAAATCTTTTCACAAAGCACACCAAGTGCTCGATGAAATGCGTAAACCCATAATATCGTGTGTGGTTGGCATTTCCACAACTGATTTGGTTCTATGTTGTTTTAGGACTATGGAAATGGGAAAACTTGAATTGCATCTCTGTTGGCGTAGTTTAATTCTCTTGAAAACCGTATTAAAAGAATACTTCAACATTTCTTGCTTCTCAACATTATGAATGGATCCCACAATAGCTTCTTAGGTCATATGTGTAAGTAGAAGTTATTAGCTATAAGCAGAACTGATTAATCCATCCCCAGAGCAACATTTCATGGTTACTCGAACTTGGGTAAGTTGCTTTTATATATGTTGCTATAGATTGTTCCATATAAACCATGTCTTAGTAACATATTGCATAGATGCAAGCACTTACTAGTTGATAGGAAGAAAAATACAAGCATATTCTGGCTTTTGACTGCAATCTAGTCAATTCCCCCCCTCTTCAATATGTTTTAGCTAATTCTTTAAGTTTCACTCTGATTTTTTAATTAGTTAATTTATTTATTAGTTTTCGAGTCACTCTAGTTTAAAATATTGATATTGGATTCATTTTCTTTTAGATGGCACTGCCTAGAGCAAGGGATAAGCAAAATAAACAAGAGGGCGAAGAGGGTCGTGCTAATTGATCTAGAGAAGCTCTTCTTATATTTTGTGATTTATGTAGTGAGCATCTTGAGAAGAGTGAGCGCACGAAATGATGGACAATCTGTCAAAGGTTTATACGGAAGAAAATAGCAACAATCTTTCAAAAGAAAACCAATTTATCATGGACTGGGGAACAACTAAAAGACAAGTATGACTGGATGAAGGCTAGATGGGGTTTATGAACAAAACTAAAAGGAAGAGAAACTGGCCTAGGATCGAATCATGAAAAACGGACAATTGTAGCTAGGGATGAGTGGTGATCTAAGAAGATTGATGTTAGTTATATTTTGTAAACTTGTTTTAATTTAATTGCCAATAACTTATATATATATATATATATATATATATATATATATATATATATATATATATGCATGTATGTGTGTGTGTGTGTGTGTGTGTGTGGAAGAAGGTGTCAAAGTTAAGCCATTTCGAGATGAGGGAATTGAACCAGAACTCGAATACAAAATGGACCGATTATTTGGAGTTACTGTGGCAACCAAATGGGGTATAATGACTCGTGACATGGATCATCTTTTTAACCATACACAACAAAAGCAACAAGAAGTATACATCCCATCTCCACCAAGCAACGGTAGCATTCATGATTTGGCATTTAATGTTGAGGATAATGTTGAGACAATTGATGCTAACTTAGGCATGGGTGCTAGTACGTGACAAGATATGTGGCATGAAAGCTCCCCTATAGCTATTCCTTCTCTAACTCAAATGGTACAAAATGATAAAGGTCAAGTAAGAAACAAGACGCCATTTGAGGGTAATGTTTTAGGAGCTAATAAGAGTGCAGAAACTGAAGGTGGTAAAAAAATGGGGTTAGTTGTCATGTTGTTTGAAAAGCTAGATAGCTTACTAGAGTCTATAAATAAGAGAAACAAGAGAAAGGCATGTGCAATTGAGCTTGCTCCCAGTCTTGCTAATGCTTTAGCAAAGTTGCTTACTTTTGATCTTGAGACATCATTGTTTTCCTTTGCTTGTGCTCTTTTGGAAAATCCGTAAAAGGGAATCACTATAAAGTGTTTGCCAGTTGATCGTGCCATTAATTGGAAGAGATACTAGTACAATGACCATAACAAAAAATGAACTTTGTTCCTTAAGCTTCCGTTAGATTACCTATGAACTTAGCTAACTTGACTAGCTAGCCTATGCATCGAAGTGCTTAAATGATGGCCACTTTTTGTAAGTTGTAGCTAGCGACTAGCTAGCGTATGCATTGAATTGGGTAGCTGATGATTATGTTTTTGTGGATTGTAGTTGGTTGACTTCTAAATTACATTGGAATTATAAACTTGTATCTTTTTAGTATGAACAAGTAACTTATAACTTCTGGTTGAAATTATGAACATTGATTCCTACATTGTATAATATGTAGATGCGCTCGTGTTTTGATTATGATTTCTTCCCTATCAAGTGGCTTGTATCTAAGTAGACTATATTATACTAGTGTTACTTGTAGAAATTAATGACCAAGCTACGGAACGATGATAGTGATGATGAATTTTGGGATAAGATGCTTTGTGCAGTATGTTGCATTAGTCGTTATTACATTAAACATGTACATAAGGAATCTTGCATGACTTCTTATATGACTAATGAGAAATGGATGAATGAACTATTAGATGCTCATGAAGAAAATGTATTTCGACGTGTTTAGAATGGATCAAATTACTTTTCGTCATCTATCTGCTGATTTACGAAGCAAATATGGATTAAGATCTTCAGATAGAATGTCAATTCGGGAGAGGCTTGGGTTGTTCATTTATATTCTTAGCAATGGTGCTTCAAATAGAGATGCTCAATAATGCTTTGAACATTCTGGTAAAACCATTAGTAGAGTGTTCAAAGAAGTTTTGGATGCAATAGATGGTCTTTGTAAAGATGTGCTCAAACCTAGAGATTTGAATTTAAAGACATCCCACTATAAATTGTCAATAATAATCGATGTATGCCTCATTTCAAAGTAAGAATGTGTTTCATATTTATCTTTTATTATTTGCAGTTAGATTCATCATATAACATTAATCTTGTAAATATTTTGTTTTAGGATTGTATTGAAGCTTTAGATGGATGACATACTGATATAACTATTCTTGAGGAGGATCAAATGCATTGCAAAGGAAGATAAGGAATACCAATTGTAAATGCCTTAGCGGTATGTGATTTTGATTTACAATTTATGTACGTATTAACTGGCTAAGAGGGATCAACTCATGGTGCACAAATATTGTTATCTCCAATGAGTAACCCAATACTTAGAATTTCCAAAGCCACCACCAGGTATTATTTTATATTTTTATTATTTACATTTTTTTTATTTGGAAATTATATAGATCATAGAGTTTATTAATTATATATTTTAATGTACATTTAGGTAAATATTATTTGGCTGACAAAGGTTATCCGGAACAAAAAGGAATTTTGACAACATATTCAAAGACAAGATATCATCAATCGGAGTTTCGTGGTGCAAATCCTAAAGGTTATAAGGAAATATTTAATCTGGCCCATTTATCTTTAAGAAGTTGTATTGAAATGTCATTTGGTGTTCTAAAGGCTAGATGGAGAATACTAAGTTCGACGCCCCGATATTCAATTGAAGATCAAATAGGGTGATATTGGCAACCCTTGCATTGCATAATTTTATTAGAAGGACAACTCAGGTCCAACTTTTCAAATCACTGATGAAGATCCAGATTTCATCCCTATTGACTCACTTCCTAATGTTGTCAGCGATCCCTTTGAAGATGCTAGCGACAATTCCAGAACTTGAGAAATGTCAACCATTTGATAATATTGCTTAAAGCTTAGTGGCTGCAAGATGACGTAGAATGTTCTAAATTACAACGTCAATTAGTTCAATTGAAACTTTGCGCTAACATTGGACCTTTTGTTTTATATTTTTTCGTTCGCTTTTGGGTCTTTTGGGACAAGAGCTATGGATAGTTATAATGTTTAAATTAATGATTTTAATTTTAAAATTGTCTTCAATTTAAGAAATAGTGTAGATTAATTAGTATTTTGGGGTATAGATTGTTCTAAATGTTATTATGTTATAAATTTCAATTATTACTAAAAATAAAATTTACGCAAATTAAACAAAAATACTATTATAATAAACATCAGATTTGGATGAAGGTAGAATGTAATTTCATCTATTTCACAAGCCATGATCTATTATTCACAATTTCACAATTCATGTTGAAAAGAAAAATGAAAATGCAATAAAAATAATTATATTATTAAAATAGTAATGAAATTATGGACATAAATGGAATCTATTCTATATATAAAAGCAATGTTGTGATAACATGGAATTTCTTGCATTCTCATTAATTGGAGATTTCGAGTCATTTGATTCATTCTCTCTCCTCATCACAACCATCCGATTATTGAAAATAATTAATTTATAATTTTCAAATCTCTCACATAGTAGTAAGGAAAAAAAATCATTAGTAAGGAAATGATCGTAAGAAAGTATAATCTTATGAAGTATAATTCCATAATTGTCGAAACGAGGATTACGGAGTATTTTTTTTCTAAAAGGAATGATTATGCAGTAATTAGTGATTATAAAAATTATAAAAAAATATCATTCTTAAACCTTTTGAATTTATTCTGTCTTCTTATCACCACTAGATTGTAGATAAAAAAGAATAATCTCAATAATTATGAAAATACGAATTATGGACTAGTTAGTAACAAATAACAATGGAAATTATAGATAAAAAGGATATCACTCTTGAATATTCAATATTAGTGTAAATAGTCACGTAGTTCTTACTCGTAATTGAAATTATACATTAAAATACGTCTCATAGTTGAAATCAATTATGCCGTCTTACTCATTACTCATGTGTGTCAAACTGATATTTTTTACCTCGCTTTCAGATGTATAATAATTATCATTCCCTTCCTCATATATTTGTTTGTATTAATTTGTTAATTCGTTAGCAAGTGACCTCCTCTTTTGTAATTAGTAGCGTCAAAATGCTTGATCGTATTTGATTGAAAATTTTATACTTTTTTGTTATAATTCCCTCCTATATATGGCTTAATTTTCTTTTCTTGATATTTAATCTTTCACTAATTGACGTCATCATTGATTTCTTGCTACAATTTGTAATCTCACTTTTTTAGGTGTAGTATTGTCAAGCTTGATTAATAGTGGTGGTGTTTGGTTTGATTCATTTATATTCTTAATTATTTCCGTCCAATTTATGACTTAGGTTAAAATTTTGTTGCTTATATTATATTATATTGTATTAGTAACTTAATTATGTTTAGATTCTTTCATGTTTTATTTATGTTGTTCATTTATGGATTTTTTTTTAAAGAAAAACTCTAATAATTTGATCATCTTCCTTGGCATTTCAAATTTTTTATCGAAACAACAATGCAAACTATTTCACATGTATCTAAATTGTTTGATGACCTATTTATTTACATCAATTAAAAAATTTCAAATATCTATACTACAAATTATAGTATGATTTTCATAATTTGCAAAAGTTACTATTAAGATATATAAAAAAAATCACAAAATTTGACTTCCTGTTTTACATATGTAGACAAGAGTATAGTCCTCTATATTTTCAAAAGTTTTGCTATTTTGGAAATTGAGTGAGGCGGTCAGGTTGGGGTCTAGAACAATATGAGGGGGGTGTTGGGGGATTTCATTGGGTTAGGAACCCTAGCAATAAGATCAAATTACATTAATGGACATATGGGATGAGTTTAATATTAAAAAGTTGATCCTATTTTATAAAGTGTTTAGAACGATTTTGATTAACTTATTCACCTTCAAAAAATGTCTCCATCATTAACAAATGTAATTTTTCAGTTTTCTCTCTAAAATAATTGCATACGTTCAATACTACATGCATGTTTGAATCAATATAATTTTATGTTTTCATTGTTCAGTTAGAAACTGTAATGCATGCTTGAATATTTTCATTGTTTAGTTAGAAATTACGATGCATACTTGAATACTATTTCCATATTTTTTTTTTTATCATTGTATACATTCAATACTGTAATGGATACTTGAATCAATGTAACAATTTTTGTTGTTTAGTAAAATACTGTAATGTATTTTTGAATACTATTTGTAGGTTTTTTTTCATAAATCATGACAAATGTTCAAAATCATTAATCATGTCATATAGTTAGCTTAAAACACAAATCACAACGTAAGGTTATAGAAAATTTTAATTTCTTAGGTTTTTGTTTTGTTTGAAAATCATGTGTTGATTGAGATTTTGATGGATCCTTCTGATTTCAAGAAATAAAATAACCCCATTTTAGGTTAGCTAATCGAATGATCAAATTTGATAATACTATTTTTGGGTTTTTAAATTATGGGTTAACTAAACAAATAATCAGAACTCAATCTGTGGATAATATGCTGCAACTAATTATGATCCATGATATAATTAAAATATCTTAACATGCGTCTTTCTACTAACTCATTATCTTTCTTTATGAGATGGAACAACTTATATAAATTGGTAGGTAGTTTCAAATCAATATATCAGCTACAATATGTGATAATTTTTATTACTTTTCTAAATCCATCCATTATTTTCACAGTCCCCCTTTTTCCAAAAAAAATAAAATTTGCTTAATTCAAACCACCTAAAATAACTAAATCTATGACCCTAAATCTACAACAACTCATTTGTGTTGCAACTCATGATTTAAGTGGAATACTAACCTTAGGGAGATATGTTGTCTAAAAAAGAATTCGATGACATATTTTCCAACAAAATGCCACCTAACTTCATGATTTCAAAAAGAAGAGTCTAAACACATCATGAATGACTAATTTTGACGTATTGTAACCATATATTGAGATAATTTGAATGAAATTGTGACCATAATAGATTTATTTTCAAAGATAAAAATCCCCTAAAAGAAAATGATAAAAAAGTATATAATACTAAAAAATTCTAACTATAATAACTAGGCTTATTAAACTTTTATAGTGAAAATTTATTTTTACTTATAACAATATCACTTACTAGGTAACTTATTTGTGTCTTCTTTTCTCAATAATAATAGCAACTATGTGTCTTTTGTAAACAACTTATCATCTATTTGATAAATTACTGTGCAAAGCACGGGTCTATACTAGTTTCATCAAATAAGCTTGTTATAAAAATTTTAGAAACAGCTATTATAATCAATTAAACTGTTCTTTTCGTAGTTTAATGGATCAAATCTACTCACACCCACTTCTTTTCCCATTTTCCACATCTTCCAACACTTAAAAAAAAAAAAAAACCACTGCTTCCCATGTCATCCCACTCTCACCCACTTTCACCAACTTCTTCCCACTCCTGTATATAATTATTATTTTTCATATTTTGAAAACTCTTATAATTTATGTAATTGTACGTACAAATAGTCTGATAACAATTATGAAAAGTTTTACTCATTTTTCGGATATTATGAAAATATTTGTTAGTCATGCCGGAAATTGTAGATGACGTAATTTTTGCTGAAGTAGGTTGAAGTGGGTTGATTTTTATTTTGTTTATGATAGATAAAAGTTGGTTAAAATAGTAAAAAATGGGTTGAAGTTGGTTGAAATGGACTGAAGTGGGTTGAAAATGGTTTAAATTGATTTTTTTATTTATTAAAATTCGTTAAGTGGGTTGATGTGGGTTAAAGTTGATTGAAATTGATAAATTTGGATTTACTAACGAAAAGAATAAGGCCTGAACATATGTGTATTTTTTCATTGTTCGTGTTTGGTTAATATATGGTAAAAAATATTCGTAATTTGTTTTACGAATAGCGAAAATTATAATTTTTTTGGGTAACAACGACCATGAAACAATATTTTGTACCTGAGTAAACACACAAAAATATTTTTTAGTCTTAAAACTTTTTTATCATCAGTAATTATTATCACAAATAAAATATTATATTAAAAAAATAAAATATGTATCTTACATCATCTCTCCTATTTCATTTAGCTCATTCCACTCCTTCCCCCTTTGCCTACATTTTAAACAAAAATACCACTCCTTCCTCCTCTTTTCCACTCCTACCTATCCCACACTTGTAATTTTCTGATGAAAAGAACATGGTCTAAGGGCTTCTTCTTTTCATTGGAAAATTGCAGGTGTAAGATGGGTGAGGGTGGAAAATTTGGGGGGGGGGGGGGGAAGGAGTGAGTGAGAGTGGGTAGGAGTTGTATTTATTTTTAAGTGTGGGAAAAGGGGGAGGGAAGGAGTTGGAATGAGTTGAATGAAATAGAAGAGTTGACATAAGTTACGTATTTTGTTTTATTAATGTAATCTTTTATTTGTGATAGTAACTACCGATGGAAAAAAAATTTAAATTGAAAAAAATATTTTTCTATGTTGACTCAGGTACGAAAGATTGTTTCGTGGCTGTTGTTACCCCAAAAAGTTGTAATGTTCGTTATTCGTAAAATATATTATGGATATATTTTTTTTCATATATTAACTAAATACGAACAACGGAAAAAAAAACATATGTTTAGGCCTTGTTCTTTTCGTTGGTAAATCCAAATTTAACAACCTCAACCCACTTCAACTCACTTCACGAATATCAATTAAAAAAATACCAACTTTAACCGACTTCAGCCCATTTCTCACTATTTTAACCAACTTTTACCAATCATACAAAAAAAAAAAAAATTCAACTAACTTCAACCTATTTTAACAAAAAAACCCTACTTCAATTCCTTTCAACCTACTTCAATAAAAAAATATCAATTTCAATCAATTTCAACATCAATCCGTTTTTCACTATTTTAACCAATTTCTATCCATCATATAAAAATAAAATAAAATTCAACCAACTTAAATCAATTTCAACTCACTTCAACCTATTTTAACTCACTTCAGCCACTTCAATAAAAAATACACATTTCAACCTATTTCAACTCTTTTCAACCCATTTCAACAAAAATACCCACTTCATTCAATTTCAACCCAATTCAACCCATTGCAACCAATTTCAATCTATTTTTCGTTATTTTAACCAACTTCTATCCATCATACAAAAAAAATTCAACCAACTTCAACTAATTTCAGCTCACTTCAACCTAACTCAACCCATTTCAATAAAAAAAATACCAAGTTCAATATACTTCAACCTACTTCAACAAAAAAAATACTTACTTTAACCTACTTTAATAAAAAAATACTCACTTCAACCAACTTAAAACTATTTCTATCAGTCTCAATCAACTTCACCCATTTACCAGTCCATATTTCCCAATGAAAGGAGCAGGCCCTAAGCACACGAAAAATAATCATCTGTAACTTGTGTGAAGAACTTCCAATATTTTGTTACAAATGCACATGGAAAAAATATCAACTCAGAATACACGTATAATACATCTACACTCACTGCAGTGAATTACAAACAACGCAAAAAAAATTTACACATTCTTTTATTAAGCCGAAAAAAATATGCAAATTTGGCCATAAATTATGATGTACGAAAAATAAATCTGTTACATATACAGAAATAATAATTCACGCTTTGATGACTTATCAAAAATTTCATAACCAATGCAAATAAATAAATAAATTTAAGCATATATTCCATATAAAGCATTAAACACAAAATATCTACTAGTCATAAAAAATTAACGTTTGCTTAACAAAGTAAAAAAAAAATATTTCTTCAATATATATAACAAAAATTCCGTCATCTATAATTTTCGGCACGACTAGCAAATATTTTCATAGCATTTGAAAAATAAATAAATTTTTTCATAATTATTATCAGATTATTCATACACACAATTACATAAATTATAAAAATTTTCAAAATATGAAAAATAATAGTTATATGTACGAATAGAAATGAGTAATATTTTTTTCAAAGTGTATGAAGATGTGGGAAAAGAGGGAAGGAGTGGGACAGTGGGAAGGAATAGATTGAGTCCATTGAACTATGAAAAGAACATAACCTAAGGCCCTGTTCTTTTCAGTGGAAAATGAGAGGTGTGGGATGGGTAAGTGTGGAAAAGGGGGGAAGGAGTTGGTGAGTGTGGTATTTTTTTTTTTTTAAAGTGTGGGAAGGAGTGGATGAGTGTGAGTGAAAGTTGAATGCTGTTGAATGAAGTTCAAGTATTGGTTATTAATATTTTTTTGTTTTATAATGTAATAATTTTATTGTGATAGTAATTAATGATGATGAAATTTTTTTATTTTTGTTTATTCTTTTTTGTTCTTTTTTGTTCTTTTTTATTTTGTTTATTTTGTATTTTTTATTTTTGTATTTACTATTTTGTATTTTGTATTTTGTATTTTTTAATTATTTTTTTAAATTTTTTATTTTTTATTTTTGAAATTTTTGAAATTTTTTAAAATTATTTTATTTTATTTTATTTTTCTTAAATTTTTAATTTTTTTTAGTTTTAATTTTTAATTTTTTTAATTTATTTTTTATTTTTTTGTATTTATTTTTTTATTTTTTATTTGTTTGAAATTTTTCGTTGGTTGTTTTTCTGGAATAAAAAAATGAAAAAAAATACAAAAAAAAATAAATACAAAAAAATTAAAAATTAAAAAATTAAAAAATAAAACAACCAAAAATAACAAAATTAAAAATAACAAAATAAAAAAATAAAAAAACAAAAAATGAAAAAAAATAAAATAGAAATAAAAAAATAAAAAATAAAAAAGTAATGAAAAATTTAAAAAATAATGAAAAACAAAAACAATAAAAGTGTTCCATAACATCCAAAAAATTAAAACTACTGATAATTACTATCAAATTATTCGTACACACAATTATGTAAATTATAAGAATTTTCAGAATATGAGAAATGATTGTTTTATGTAGGTGTGGGAAGAAGTAGGTGAGAGTGGGAAGGAGTTGTATTTTTTTTAAAGTGTGGGAAGGAGTGGAAAAAAAGGGGAAGGAGTGAGTAAGTGTGGGTTGTGTTGATTTTCCAGCGAAAAGAACAGGGTTTAAGTCAAGTAGTTAATGTAATTAGTTAATAGTTGTAACGCCCCCAATAGCTAATCTCTAATTATTCTAACATAACCACTTATTATTATAATTTAGCAACGGAAGACTTCTAATTTGATTGGAGGCATTACCGCCGTTCCATGATGGAACACGGCTGCTTGATTTAGTGAACTTTATGGGGGCTCAAAAAGAAGGCCCCTAACCCTAAAGTCAGGAGTTTTACTATTTTGTTCTTAAATCCTGGGGAAAAACGGACAGAGTTTCCCCTAAAACTTGACCATTTTCCTAGGCTTACAGCCTTACAATAAATCTCCTGCACTGAAAAACAATAAAAACTAACTCAACGGCCACCCGCCGGAGTTCACAGCTCTACGGGCCACCCGCCCGGAGCACTATAACCAATGCAGTTTAATGATAACCAAATAAAAGGCGACAAATACAATACAGACCTGACAACTTAGATGGTGGCTCATATGGCCATACAGAGCGACTCTAAATGATATGCAACTAAGCACACAAGAACTCAATTTACAATCACACACCACAAAACACATTGCAGTTCACGTACGAGTCCATCATTTCACTTCTAGGCAGCAGTGACTCCCTTTCGGCTTCCTTCAGAAACCTGGAGGCACAGTGATAGATGGGATGAGCGATAATCGCACAGTGGATAGCCCCCTCCCCTAAAAGATGCAATAATAACTTACAACCGTTGTTCGTAATTCCTTTTCTTTGAAGAATTCACCTATCGCATAGTGTGTTCCAATCACAAAGCAAGAGAAATAGCATTTGCACCAAAAGCTACTCGTATGAACTCGTAAACTTAATAAAACGATATCATATGTTAATGTAAGTAGTGGACATGATCTATGAATACCATTTTCTCCTCTCCTCTTGTTCCTGTGTCATAAATTTGGATATATAACATCATTTTCTAAACAAGATATAAGCAATTAATCACCCTTTTCAGGTTTTCAATTCAATTTTTCAATAATCTTCTCCAGTATCAAGTAGTAATAGCAATAAAATGAATATATAGACCTCTGAACTTTACATGCTTGTTTATTCAATTGATCATGTTTCCCATGACTCCACTGCATATTAACTGAGCTATGAAACATGTAACTTCCACATATGCCTACTGGCAACATGATGTAACATTGAACTTTGAATCCTCTGCCAAATAATGAGCTTGAAACATATTAGTTGAAGTTACATGCAAGCTTCTAGGAAGATACTGGGTTGGTTAAGCTGTAGATGCAACTAACCCTTAAAAATGCTTTATTCCTCGACCAATTTACTAGTCACCTTACTCGCTCGGTTGCTCAATCCGATGGTTTTAGGTTATTTCGTTACCAATGACTTATCGATGCAAACAGGCGGCTGATAAACAATTTGAAGCACTTAGCGATCATGTAATAAAGCATTAGACTATAATATACAATTGACAAACGTCATGTAATCACCATACGATATCAATGCCCTTCACATAATCTATGGATATGATACGATGAACTATGCAATCGATAAACTATATAATGGATACGGTGTATACGATCGATAAACATATTGAGGCAGTAGACTTAAAATGTCGATCGTAAGCTAATGTCTATGTAATGTCGAAACATATTGAGGCAATAGACGAAACATGAAACTATTTCCACCTAACATGTTTCGAAATATGAGCCGAAACTCGGACGTACATCCCTATGCAGTAAAACATACTTGGTGGTCAAATGGTTGGGCGCCCGTATTTCAAAATATTTTGCTTTGCAAACCGGAGGGAGAGAATGTATAAGTAAAATTGATTTGTCGATTTTTATTATCTGAAAGTGAACCCCTTGGTCGATATACATCTTGAAACGATCGTACTTTAGGTGCTCACACCCCCCAGGCCGATCGAGAAGCCTGAGTTGATTCCGCGCGCGCGTATATTGCCTTGATACATGACGTCGCGCGCGGGTTTACTGGTCGGCATAAGCCTTGATAATTGAAGGGCATAAGCCCTGATGATAAATGGGTGGGGCCACTTGTTTATCTGACAAAACATTGAGAATTTGGTTCATTAAATGAATCTTGTTTTGATTTTTCATTGCTGAGAATACTGTGAGTTTGTGAAGAACATAGAGTTTTTGAAGAACATAGGCAATGTACGTACCGAGATGGCCTCACTTCTACTCCAATTTAAGGTGGAACTATTCTCTGCCTAAAATGTCTATCGTATAATCCATGACTTCACCTTATGGATCAAGATCTATTGGTAATCGCTAATATAATCGTGCATATATATAATCTTGCATAATCGGCAAGCGTCATATAATCAATGAATTGTAAGTGAGTGGACATATTCAATGAACGGTATATATATAGCATTATATAACGCTATATAATCGATAAACTTATATAATCGACGAACACTATATATAATTCGATAAATATGCATAACCGATGAACGATATTTATTTCATACAAGATGAACATTGCTTGTAATCGATAAAATGCATAATCAATGATAAATTATATACAAGATGAACATTGCTTGTAATCCATAAAATGCAATTAATAAATGTTATATAGTCAATGAGTAATAAAATGCCATGAATAAACGCTATATAATCCAGAACGATGAACATTATATTAATCGATAAAATGCATAATCAATGACCGTTCTATAATCAATAATGTTCATACATTATATCGAATTTGCATAATCAATGAACGTTATATACTTAATAGCGATGTACATTATATATATTCAATGAACTTTATAAACCGAAGCCCTTATATAATCAATAAGCATTAATAAGCATAGATAGACTTATGTATAAATGTCATATAATCGATAACTGTACAAAATGTCATATAATCGATAACTGTACAATTGACAACGACATAAAATCAATAAATTAGGCATGTTTAGCTTGCATTCGGACCTATTCAGTTAAACCATGCCTGAAGACTAGCTTCGAAGTGAATTATAAGTGATTAGAAGCGACGAACGTACGTTTAGTTAATTCATACCGTTTATTGACTTCGAAGTGAATTATAAATGCTTAGAATCAACGCATATATGTTTAGGTGCGAATATGTTAAATTCCACATGCCTGCAGTTTATTTAATTCATAATCGATAAATAGTTTCGAAATAAACTATAAATGCCTAAAATCAATATATGTAGGCTTAGTGATTCACGTTTGTTTAATAACTTCGAAGTAATAACCGAACGTTTCGAATCGTATTATGCTTAAATGGCTTAATTAGGTTTGAAATGTAACTTCGAAACAATAATGAACGCCTCAAATGGCCCTTATTTAATTGTCGAACGATAGACTTTAATTCAGTCCAACTAACATATATGTACATGGGGTATTATTCAATTTACGCTAAAATTTCCTCATATCACTGATAAGTGATTTGAATTCAACCTGAACGAGTTATAATCAATAACTGTTGAATTCAATTCATTCGAGTTCAACCTGAACGAATTATAATCAATAGCTATTGAATTCAACCTGAACGAACTATAATCAATAATCAATAAGCTTTATCGAAATTAACAATTTAACCATAAATAGGAGGATGAGGAAACCCACCTCGAATCCAAGCTAAAGGACCCGTTTAGGGTTTGATTCGGGTTGATTCGGTGTAGGTTTATTCCTTTGCTCCCCAATCTGCTAGCCACCGCCAATGGTCCACGGAGGAGCCGCCGTGTCGCCGGCCGGAATCTCTCCCGTGGTCCATTTTCCCTCTCTGGCTCTCTTGCTACGCGTGCGAGTCTGGCCCGGACTGTGCGGTGGGGGACGACCACCGGTGAGCCTCACCTCGTCGCCCCACCGGCCGTCTCTCTCTCTTTCCCTCGGGTGTGGCATCGCCGGGGCTGGGGGTCGAGGAGCCCCCCCCTTTCGCCGTTCTCCTCCTTCTCTTCCCCTTCGCGTTTCTGCCCCTCAACTCGATTTGGGCGTCGATCGGACAGGGGAGCGGTGGGGGCGCGTCGCCGGTCGCCGGCGACCCCACCGGCGCCTCCGTCCCTCACTCTTTCTCTCTCTCTTCTCCGGCGTGGTGTGCGTGTGTGGGTGTGGGGGCTGAGAGTCGACCCCCCCCTCTCTGCTTCCCCCGATTTCTCCTCCTCCTTCCTTTCTTCTTTCTTTTCCTTTTTTTCTTTTTTTTTTTCCATATTTTTTTCCATATATTGGTATATATATACTTCAATATAATTAGAAAGAGGATTAGGTTCAGGCCGTTACAATAGTTAACAGTTAGTTTAATTCGCTAATAAATCACATCTAATAGTTGATTGTCAAATAGAGCCTAAATTATTGTCGCTCAAAGGGACCCGTAGAGCAACTTCATTGGTGTGCTCGCGCGAGGAGAGAGAGAGGCGAGTGAGGGAGGAGGCGGCGCGACCAGGTGTAGTAGCTGACTTGGCTCGGGGGCTCGGCGAGGAGGCGCGGGGGTGTGAGGATGCTCACAGGCCAAATTTTCTTTTTTTTTATTGTTTTTCCATTTTTTAAAATATTTTAATTTGGTTTTAGATTATTTTTTTGATTTTAAAAATAAAGTTGTGTGTTGTAGAGTGGGTCCATAGGTATTATTTTATTTGATGAGTCAAAATGATGAGCAGTGTGAGAATTGTGAGATAAAAATTGAAGAGATAGCTGATGTAATAATGATAGGTCCAACTGATGAGTCAAAAACTGGCTCACCATTATTTTTGCTCTCAGCCGGTGATCGGTCGCCTAGTTTTGGCTGTCTGAAATCTTAATGATTCCTTATTTGGCGGATCTGGAGTAAGCCGGTTAGGTGTTGCATTCTGTGGGAGGCTCCTCCTGGGTGTGCAAAACAAGGCGCACAAAGCCAAGACAACCCACAGTCTCCCTTGAACAGAATCTCAGAATCCCTTTGCACTACCCAGAAACCCTAACTCTTGGCACCGCATTCATAGCTGATAGCCCCGCCGGTGGCCGACTTCGCCGCCGTCTCGCCGTCGCTGGAGCCACCCAGTATTGCCTGAAGTAGACGCTTTGGACCGGCCATCTATGCTTGGCAGTTTGAGCTTCTCGTTCCATGGATGACAAGGATAGGGTCTACAAACTACTGGGTTTGCCCCTCTGAACTCCCCTTTCTCTCTCAGTATGGGTGATCAGGCAATGAAATGGGTAGAGCTTCACATCTCTGAGTCGAAATATCTGAATTTGAGGGTTGAGAAATCTTCTATCAAAATTGCAGTTTAGTGAATTTTGCTTCAGTTTCGCTGCTAATTGCTGATTTTATGTTAAAATTTTCATTTCTGTGAGATTTGATGCTTCTGCTATAAACCTCTAAAGATTTGGATTAATGTTTCTTCTACTATTTGCATTTAGAGCATTCTCGGATTCCTGTGTCCCACATTGATGTTTCTTCTGGCATTTGCTTTTTATGGCATTGCCTTGTGCTCAGCTTTTCGGTATGATTCTTGTTTCTGATCTTCTATATATGCTTGCTACATTTTACAAGGGGGTGCGTAGATTTCAGCACTTGTGTTTAATGTGGGAATTGAATTCTATTTGTTAGGAAACCGACTCAGAAATTTGGAACCTACAGTCAAAATCGCTATGAGCTATGTACTTCCTTGAAAATCCGGCCCTGGTTAACAATACTCCAACAATGTTGGAAAAAATTAATATTAAAGCATCTGATGTGGAGCTTTCTCTTTACACTTTCTCTTTTCAATCTTCATTTTCAATATTGATGAATGCCTCCAAACTAATTGAATCATAATAGATACCATCAAGAAACGGCCTCCAAAGTTGCTTTTCATGATTCAGTATAAAAATCGGACTCATCAGTAGCTGCCCACCTGGATCTCCCCATCCACTTGGGTGCCATGAATGGCATTCAACTTGCTTCTGCAATTAGTCACTTGATATAAGAATTTGGTTGCTGCAATTGCCTTGTGCGATCCGATGTTGTTTAGCTCTTGGCCTCCATCACGTATCACAGCATTACGGATCAAGGATGCTCTTTCTTGACTTCAAGTCTTTTGATTCTATCGGCAAAGCTCAGAGATTGTTCGCGAATTGTGCTTCTTCTCATCCAACTTTGGCCACTTGTCTCCTAACTTGGCCATTTTAGCTTCCAGGTCACCAAGACATCTTTATTCCACCATATGAGTTTATGGTTAAGATAGTTAACTTCTTCCCTAAAATGTAGGTAGGGGCTCATTGAACATTGAACCTTTCCTTGTGAAATTTCTGTATATCATGATATACTCCTACCTCTAGCGGTCTAGCCTCATGTTTACAAATTTGAGGGGCCTCTTTCCTCTACAATGCCCCCAACATTCGGGAAGAATTGAGAAGTAACTTTGGAAGATTGCCTCAATAAACTCCTAGAAAATGATCTTCCCAATCAACTGTGCAGAGAAATCGATCAGGACAGGACAAAACACGAACCTTGACATGGCTAGACCATGTGAATAATTGCAGAACAACTTTGGTGTTGCAATTGCCTTCTGCAATCAAAAGGTGTTCAGGTTTTTGCCTGGAGCATATGCCACTCCGTTATGAACTGGAGAGAGCTCTTTCTGAACTTTGAGTCTTTCAGTTCTATTGGCAAAGGTCAGAGATTGTTCATGAACTGTGCTCCTTCTTATCCAAAATTTTGACGTTGTCCACTAACTTGGCCATTGTAGTTTCCAAGTGACCAAGACATCTTTAGTCCACCATGTGGGTTTATGCTTAAGAAAGTTAACTTCTTTGCAAAATCAAGCTATGGGTGCTTTGAATTTGAACCCTTCCGAATGAGATTTCACTAAGTGATTAGATCCTTCCACCTAGCCTCATGTTTTCAAAATTGAGGGGCCTCTTTCCTCCATGGTGGCCCATAGCCCCAACACTGAGGAAGGATGAGTGGTAAATTCGGAGGAATGCCCTAAATGAATTTCTTTAAAATGTTCTCCTTAATCAATTGGGAAGAGAAACCGCCCGAGATAAGACAAAACAGGAACCTCTTTATTGGCAGAGTAAGTGAAATGAGCACTATCTAGAGGGGCACTCATTGGGTTGCGAACATCAAAAAGGCTCCAGAGACCTCATTGACTGCCAATCGCAAGCTTCCTCTAGAAAATTTCTTTGGAGGGAAACCTTACCACACTGAAGTGTCCTCCTAACTACCGAGGAATCTCCCATATCAACTTGAAACTCTGTAACTCCTTTCATAATCCACACTGCAGGTCATTGTTGGTTTGTCCATAGACATTAATCGAACCTGCACAAAGTTATCTTCTGAAGACCTCAACTTACAAAACTCTGAAAATTGACCCTATTCTTCAGTTCATAAGCTCTGGTGCTTGACTATGCCAAATAGTTGTGACTCCCCTTGACTGAATGATATAAAGGAAAAGCCAATCAACCGAAGACCAAGAGTGATTGGCGGGGTAATAACTTCCAAACCATTTCTTGAAGAACAGCAACATCACATGAGTGTATGCTTAAGGCCCATCTCCGCTCCCTTTTTGATCCGGACAATGGAGTTCTGTCATATTCCAAGGAATAACTCTAGCACTCATCAGCATCGCATTGAATCCTACCCCTACAACCTCCTCTTCACAGTCTTTTTCCACTACTCCATTTGTTGAACTTCGCCTTCCTATTGTGAAGGTTTATTACTTAGATATATGTTGGAAGGGAACTATTTGTAACTAAACCCTAGAAGGAAAAGTTCTGGGAATTCAAGATTAATAGATTTAGTATGATAGTGAGCCTGTACATATCCAAGGATTATACTCTTGCAATGGTTTCATGGAACATAAAGGATCTCATTCAAGTGAGACATTGTAATTTCTCTAATTTATAGTAGGCAGTAATGATCATGAACCTAATTATTAAGTTTATGAATTAGTGTATTGTGAAGGGTTCTTTCACTTGATGTATGTTCTGCTAGGAGGAATTTAGATGAGCTTCAGCAATTCCTAGTTGACTTAAAGAGCTTTAGTGTATGCATTGTGCATGCAGTAGTTTCTTATCGGGTTTGGGATTGAATCTTGGGAATAATACTTTATGCTATGCAGGCTACTGCAAATGCCATTTACTGGAGTTAGTATTATTACTTCATTAGTTCATTGTGGATTTAGAGCTGTTCACGTAAACATTTGTGATGGTTGTGGTCTGATGCCTAGTGTGGCTTTAGGAAAGCACTTGCTCAATGGTGTCAAAGAAAAAAAGAAATTACTTGGTTTATTAGGAAACAATAAATTAACTGCGTTAGGATCACTATGGGTCATAGTTTGTAGAATGTGGGTTTGAGTTGAGCAAGGTCAAGGAAAAGTCAAGAGACGTGCACATGTAGTATCTTATTGATCAGAATTGCATGTCTTTGAGGAATTTCTTTGAGGAGTTAAGTGGAAATGAGTAGCTGCCGTGCATTCAGTTTAGATCAGGGCAAAGGAACAGAAAAATGAAATAGATGAATTGATGAGATGCTGCTTAATAGTATTTCCATTTATATCCTGACCAAAGCTCTAGTGGAGAGAATATTAGGAGCTTAAAAGCTACAAATTGTTTAATTTATTTCCTTTCTTTCATATTAAAGAAAGCTATGAAAGCTTGAATCCCTTCCGTTTCATTTCTCTTACATTCCCTATTTAGTTGCCACCTTTTTTTTTTGGGATAAGGGAAAATATGTATAGAAAAAGATCAAGGGATGGATGTACAAAGGCATCCTACAAAAGGCTATGTCCACCCAAAATGCAACTATCCACAAGGTTGACCACATCAAAAGCTAAGCTCAAGTGCAAAAATTCCCCTTTATCCCTAAAATAAAGAGTTTTGAAATTGTCTTCTGAGCATGAAGGACAGTTTTGTCATTCTCAAAGACACTTTCTCTCTAGATGCTACAAAAAAATCACGTGAGGGAAAGCTGAGGTCGCCTTCTTTTTCACTTTTGTACCAAAGTAATCCTGCCAAGCCAAAAGATGGATTGCAATACGATTGGAAGAAACCCAAGAAAAGCCCAAGCCATCTAAATTCAAGCTCCTAAAGTGCCCTAGCAACTTGACTGTGGAGCATCAAGTGATCCACTGATTCCAAATTTGTTTTGCTCATATTGCACCTATTTCCCAAGATCTTTCCTTTCTTTTGAAGGTTGTCACAAGTGAAAATTTTCCCGTGCGATGCCTCCCAAACAAAAAAGAAACATTTAAGGAGCTAAAGACCTCCAAATGAGATTGAAAGGAAATCCTACTTCAATAAGAATTTGTAAAGATGGATATTCAAATGTAGGAGCTTTGAATAATAAGATTTAACCGTGAAGTCCTCTTTAGAGTCCCTGGTTTCACCATATCATGTGAAAAATCCCCTAGTTTGGTCTCTTTTAGCTTATTAAAAAAGCCGACAAGAGTTTCATCCTCAACAAACCCATCATGAACAAAAACATTGGTGCTAGATGTCTGCTCTCAATAATCAGAAGAGGCATCTCTATCAACTAATAAAAAGGAAAGTGTGGGGAAAAGCTCTTTCAAATGGGCGCCATCACACCATCGATTATGCCAAAAGAATATGGAAGATCCACTTCCTACCTCAAAGGAAAAGAATGGAGAGAATCTTTCCCATCCTTTAGAGATGTACCTTCAGAGGCTATGCCCATAGGAACCATTAAGAGACGAAGGAAACCAACCTAAGCCTGCCTCACCATATTTGATTGTGACCCGCTTTCTTGAAAGATTTTCTTTCTAACTCATAAACCTCCGAAGCCACTAATCAAGAAGTGCTTTGTTAAAGAATCGCAAGTCTCTAACACCCAAAACCTCCTTGAATCATAGGTTTCTTCACAATCTTATATCTCACTAGATGATACTTGAAATCACTCTCAAAGGAACCCCAAAGGAAATTTATCTGGATTTAATTGAGCTAAGGGCTGGGGAGTGGAGTGCTTGCGATGTTGGGATGTCCTATGTAATGCTTTGCGAGTTCAGCTTGTTAAGTCCCTTGGAGGTTGGTGCTAGAGACTTGTCTGTGTTTGAATTCCACCATAAACCTGCTGCCTCCTTTGCACCCCCAAAAAAAAAGGGGAAAGAAAAGGGCACCAGGAGGCAAGAACAAGTTATCTAGTTGAGCTGAAAGAACAGTACTTGCTTCTACAAGGCCATCATGATAGTCTGTCTGCTGCAAACTAGCTCTTTCTTTCCAATGAGTACAGCTAAAAGATAGCATCGGATAATGTATATTTAGTGCCAATGCTGCAATGAAGCAAATATGTGAGCTTTCTATGGATAAGCCCTGGAATTTATTCAAATTTTGCCTTCTATGTGCTTATGTTGTTGGATACTTTGGTTTTGTATTTTTGGCCTTGACTTGAATCCGTGGACTCTTTGGTGTACATTTGTTGCTTAATGCAATATTGAAAAGGAACTATTTGTTACTAAACTCTAGTTAGAGGAGCAATGGGAATTCAGTAAGGGCAGTTGCATTTGGAAGATGATTCAGGTGGTTCTTGGAAGGAGAAGAATTGCTGGGTTTTTGGGGGCAAGGCTGGGCCCTATCGAGAATTCAAGATTTATTTTTTGAGAACTTTGTATTGTTGGAGTTAGGTCTTCTATCATGGTACAAAATTAACCTTTTTGGATTTTGTTGATAAGATTATCCTAGAAAGCTGGAAGGCATGATGTTATTTGTGAGTGCCCCTTTGTCCATGGGCCTGGGTGTCTCATTACTCGTTAGTACAAATTTATGATTACTTGTATATATTTAAAAAAAGGGAACTCAAGATTAAGGGAATTACTAACATAGTATGTAGTTTTTATATTTGCCCCTTTTATATATGGGTGGCGTCCCCTTCGTTTCTTATCTATACATCTCTTGATTACTTGTTTTTTTTTTTTAATTTTTTAAACTAACATAGTATAGAATAAGTTCTTAAAACTCTTTGGAGAGAACATCATAGACTAGTTGCTTTGTTAGGCTTAAGAAGTATTTCAGTCACATTGTTGCCCATATTATTTATAGGTATTAAATACCTTTTTGATACATGATACTTACAATCTCAATGTTGGATCTTAGCAGAATTTATGTTAGGGAGATTTTCCATCACATTTCTCTTATCAATTACCATAGGAGGAGAACTGTGTACAGAAGGAAGCAAAATAGCAGTTTAATGCATTAGAAAAGCTGTATTCTAAGGATAGGCCATCAATTTATGAGGGCCTTCAAGAAGCCTACTTCCATTTGCATTCATTTTGAGTGTGCTGTCGTTTTTGTCTGTGAGTGGCCACATTTTAGAGATGAGATTAGCTAATTCAATGTTGCTGATGCTATTATCTCTGTTCTTCGGTGTTCCATTAAAAAAAAAAATACAAATAAAAAAAGTCTCGTTTTTTTGACTGTCACTAAAATTTCCTTTGAACTTGTTATCTTTTTGCCCTTGCTTGTTTAGGGACAGGGTGCCCACAAGAAATTCACTGTTCATCTTCCTTGCATGCGCCTGATAGTGTGAAATTTTTGTTTGAAGGATGAGTATTTTGACAAACCAACTGGATATGTACACATAAGTCAGAATGAATTTTCATACCGGAAGTAAGATGCCTTGCTCTATTCTATATACGGAGTGCATACATGTTCTCTTCCTTTCTTGTATGTAGACATACTGTATGATCTAGAATTTGTACGCTGTTGATGTCTACTTGCCCATTGACGTAACTTTTCATGAGCTAAATGCTAGTTTTCTTTGTTTCTTACTTATCCCATGAATAGTGCATCATCAAAATGGCTTAACTTAAAAAACCAACACAATGCGGTTGCCTCAAGTCAGATTGACTTGTTCTCCTTTAGAGAATGTCCCTGTCCAAGTCTCACACTGCAATCCACCAATGTCCAAGTCTCACTCTGGAAACCACCATTGATCCCTCGGTCGCTCTCTTGCTATGGTCTTCTACATCCAAATTGTCGTAGGTTTCCTCAGTAATTGCACTGCCCCTGTTGATGAGTGGTGCCTACTTGCGGAAACTACTACTATTTACCCTTGTCATGGCGACTGCCAGGTCCTGTGTTTCCAGCGCTGCTATTTCTAACAACAATCACTATCATGCTGAGCAGAGTGATGACAATATTCAGAAATGAATATGTCTGACATCCATTTGCCAAATATAGGAAGATCACAATCAGGCCATATGCCACATATGTTCAGATGTGGATATGCCAAATTTGCCTTCTTTCACTAAATAGTGAAATCTAACACTTGTTTCTCCTTCTCCAGGAATGCTATGTAGCCTTATATTTGGTATCTTTGGTGGAAAGAATGTTAGTATCTTCCCTATTTCAGTTAGTATCTCATATCTTCTATTTGCTGATAACATCATAACCTTCTATCACAGAGTGTGACCAAATGGTAAACCACTTGTTTGGTTTGAGACTGTGACAAGCTGAAAGACAGCCTGTGAAGGATCTGTATCTTGCATGTTGGTGAAGTGGAGCATATCCAAGTGCAAACCAATGTTAGGTTGTTCTTGGATCTCTTCCCTGCCTCCTAACTTAGTCTTCCTCTTCCAAGGTACCGGCTTTATGAAGAATTAGAGAACTGACCAATAACAAGTTTGAAAGGAGATGTTGTGATAGGAAATCCAAGTATCGTGCTGAGATGGGAGGATTGACTTTTGCCAAGAACACTTTTCTAGCATCACAAACTTCCATTCTTTACAATTCATCTCATAGTGGCCCACAACTTGAAAGCCATGAACAGAAGCTTCCTTTGAGGTTCTTTGATGAGTATTTTGTTGTGCCATGTGGTGAGAGAAACATTCTGTTAAATAACCTATTCTACCAAGTGATTTAGGCTAAAGGATCTCCAAATTTTCTGTAATGCTATTTTTAGCAAGTGGCTATGGACATTTATGAATAAGAAAGACAAGCTTTAAATGAATGTGGCCAATACAAAATCAGTGAGGGTGGTTTTTGCTGGATTCCTCGTCGGTCAATTACTTCGTATAGAGTGACCTTGGGAAATACATCACTAAAGGATGGTGGAGATTCGACATCCATATTTCTGATGAGATCACAGAGACGTCTTCTATATACTTCTAGCATGATTGTTGGTGAGATAAAGACTCACTGCTAGGCCTCTTTCCTTTCCCCTTTTGCTCGTGGTGAATAAACATCCCTTCATTTTTCATTTTGGTCAGCTGAACTTCATCCATTGTATTTGATATCCTCTGCTTGAGATGCTGTCTAGGATAATGATTGTGTTGCTTGTGATGGGCCTTTTGTGGGTTGTATATAGCCTCTCTATGTGAAACAGAAAAATGGCGTATGTTTAGAATTAATACTTTTAATGTTGTGAGCTAGTTGCCATATCCTCTACCTTTCCGATGGCGAAAACAATTATCTCAAGGTTCTTAGTTTTTAGCCAAAGAACCCCTCTTCTCCTAGTATTAGTACATTTGCTATGCCTTTTTTATATTGCTTGGATAGAGTTTGGGAAGGTTTTCGCAAAAAAAAAGCTTCTCCTGGATGAGATGAGATTTTTCGTGAAAAATTTGTGAGACTAAGAAAAAAGTGCTTGCATTATAAAAGAGCCTAATAGAATTATTGAAATAGCTAAGTCTCATAGAAGCCGCTCCTAATATTCTCAACTAGAAATTGGTGAAATAAAAATAGTGTTTTAAAATATCTAAAAATGCAAACATTTTGGTTAATTGTGTTTCAGATGCAATGGGCATGCTGAACTCCCGTGAGGAAGAAAAGGAATTTTCTAATGCTAATCATCCCGTTACCATCCTTCCCCCCCCCCCCCCCCCAATATAAATGCTGATAATTTCCCCTTGAGGAAAAAGCCTTCACTTCAATTTACACGTGGAAAAGATTTGTCGAGTTTTCTCACTACTGAAACAAGAAATGAGCATAATATCTATCGACAAATAGCAAGACATGGGAAGCAAAATAGAAATTTCTTACAAGCAAGCACATACTTAATTTTCCACCATCTAGAATGTGACCCACTCCAAAAAAAAAGGGAAGAAAAAAAGGAATTAGAAAGGGACGAAAACTTTTGAAGTATGGCATTGGTTAAATGGGATGATGTTTGCAACTGCAACAGAGGTGGAGAAGAGGCATAAGGCTGCTCCAAATGATGAATGGTTGCTCAAAATTAGGGCGCTTTGAAGGTTTGCGAAAGGGGAGGCCACTCTTTGGAAAGATGTGGCCAAGGAAAAATATGGGGTCAATTTTTTGGTTGATGGAATAGCCTTTTTTTGGGATGGTAATTAGTCTTTATTAGAAGAGAGGTAAAATATAAAGTTCTTCAAGCCATTCCCCATACTATCTTTGGTTGATATGGATGGATAGGAATAGGAAAGATTATGATAGGGTCAAAATCTCAGTTGAGTAGTTAATAGACAAGTGGATTAGGTGATGTAGGATAAGAGTAAAGAATGGGTAAAAGGATTTACGAAATTAGAATATTTTGATATGGAAGATCTTTTGTATTTTTTAATTATTTTCGTAGGTTATTTTTAAGCATATTTTAGGATAGCCAAAATAAGGATATTTAGTGATATTTTATTAAGATTTAGTTTCCTAGTCTATTAGAATAATATTAGGTTATATATTTTTATCATTTTTTAGTTTATATCTTATTATTTAGGTTTCCTAATATTAGTTAGCCTCTTGGTTATGTAAAACCCTTTATGTAATTGAAGAAGATAAATTATGAATAAGAATTGATATTGAATTTAACTGAAAGTTCTTCTGTGAATTTTTTCGGTGTGTGAATTGCTCTTAGGGCGCCCTACATCAATTATTCTCCTTTGTAGGATTTCTCTTAGAACGTCCTACATCAATTATTCCCCCTTGTAGGAATTGCTCTTAGAGCGTCCTACATCATTAGGACTTTCATACTTTTGGGGGGAGGGTTTTTTGTTCCTCTTCAGCTGATGTAATTAATTTTGTGGATAGCCTTTTTGGGTTGGAAATTCGAATTAGCCTTGTTGTAGGAAGGTGATTCAACCTCCTTTCTTGTAGGTTTTCTGATTATATGAATAGATTACATTTTCCTTTTTTGTTGAGGAAAAATGTGATTTTCATTGATGGAGAAAAAAGAGCCTTTCTGCTCATGATGTAGATTGCTGGAAATCAGTTATAGCCTGTGTTTAAAAAAGCGCGCCCCTAGGCTCACAAAAGCCCAAAGCCCACCCTCCTGTGCCTTGGAATGGGTCAAGCTCATCCCATTCTTAAAGCCCGCGCTTTTTTGGGCTTCAGACCAAGGCCCAAAGCCCATGAAGCCCGCGCTTTATAGATCATAACAGACCATTTGGGGGAAAAAAAAATGAAAAAGACCTTTAAGGGGTCTCGACCCCTCTTTTTGTTTGTGGAAGCCTTTCAATCAAGATGCTACTAGAAGTAAACAAAGCATATTGCTACTACTGAATAGGAGTTTATAGCAGGAAACCATAATCCTGGTGACAACAATCTAGTAAATGCTTTGTTCTCCTGTCTTCTTTCAGGCTTCCTTCTTCATCCTCCTCGTCTGTTATTGGATAGCCATGAAAGATTTTTCTTTGTTTCCTTTTTGTTTTTTTGTTTTGTTTCAAGGAGGTCGAAAATGGTGCCTCCTCCAGTGCTACAATGGTACGGAGCCCTTGTGCTTTTTTTTTTGTGCTTCTTAATCTTTCTCCCTTTCTATCTCTCTTGGACACACACACACTCTCTCTCTCTTCCTAGCATGCTGGCAACATGTGTTATGTTTTTGGGATTCAATTTATAGTAATCTAATTGAGCTGCGTTTAATGGTTTAATCGTATTTTGTTGTGTTTAATTGATTCTCTTTTTTTCTGGTGATTGGTGAAAATCATTTATTCGATGCCATTATCTATGCCATTATCTAGCTGATTTTAGAAAAATATGGTTTTGGAATGATTATCAAGTATTTCTTTTAGTAAAAGTGCGCCTCGCATCTAAAAAGCCCGCGCCTTTGCCTCAAAGGCCGCGCCCAGGGCCCTAGGACCCTTCGCGCTTTTCTAATCTAAGGTTATAGCAGACTGGACCAATTCAAATCTCTTGCGCATTTTGAGGTGAATAAGAGAGGTCTTTTGGTGTTGTTTAGGTGATGTTTTTTTTTTGATCAGTAGGTGTGATGTTTGGTGTGGGGATCAACCTGTCAAGGTCCAATTTCGAAATTTTTTCCGAATTGTGTGTCGTAAAGGGGCAATTATGTAGGAAGTGGTGTCCTGGAACGTTGATCAGAACACCTAGAATATAATATTCTTGAGAAGCCCTGATAATTGGGAGGAGACACTGTTCAGTCTTGGGGCTTTGCTTGCTAACATGAACATTACACCTGATGGCAATGATTTACCTTGTATATGGGCCCATGATTCAAGTGGGCACCTCAATGTTAAGAGTTAGTGTAGTAAAATCTATAAAGGATCAAATTCTCTTGATTTTCCAACCAAGGCCAACTGGAAGTCTAAAGCTCTCATCGAAGCTCCTTCTTTGTTTCTTTTTTCTTTTTGGCGCTGGGAAGGAGGGGGGTTGTCCAGGCTGTCACCAAAGGAAAAAAATTCCTATAGAGGACATGCTTGAAAGGGAAATTTTAACTTGGCAAGTCTGATGTCCTATGCGTCCGGATGCAGAAGAATCGGCAAACTATATTGGAGTTTATTCTCGATGGGTATCCTTTCTTTGGCATTTCTCTCCCCTTCACTTTTTTTGGGGGCTTTTGGGGGGGGGGGGTGGTAGTCACGGGCAACCACCAAATGTCAAGGATGTGATGTATAATTAGCTTGGAGAAGAAGGCTGAAGAATTGGTTTATTGGAGTTTTGAAGGTAATTCTGCTAGTCTTTGATGGGGTACTGGGAGGGCAAGAGATCGTTGAATATTTTAGGGTAAGGCTATCTCCTATTCAAGCTTTACTTTTTGAGAATGTTGTATAGTTGGAGTTAAGTTCTCAAGTGCGGTACGTGGTTGACTTTTTTGAATGCTATAGATAAGGGGTATTTGGAGAGCTCGAGGGTATGATGATTTTGGTGGTCCCTTTTGTACATGGGTGATATATCCTTGGTGTCTCATTAGTACATATTTTTTGATTGCTTATCAAAATATACGTATAAAAAAATAGATGATGATGATGAAGAAGAAGAAGAGGAAGAACACCTATTGCCTCCCTTGATTTTCAGCTAACTAAATTGGGCATGCAAATCACTGTGAGCTTAGCATAAAAGAAATAGGATTCTCAGCATAGACAGGACCACAGGGACAAGGAAAGGAAACTGTGGTACGTACCTTCCAATTCACTCAAAAAGAACATATCCTGTAGCCACAAGCTTCTTCGATGTACTTGTCCCTTCAGCCTACTAACAGAGGCTTTGGTCCTTCATCATCATGGTTGAGTCTGTGACAGGTGGAGTAATAAAAAAGCACAGCCTCATGACAGATGGGAAAACTGGACATCATTTTGCTGCAGTTTCCAAATTGTAAAAACCAAACAGCAAAATTGAAATAGAAAATGATAATTACTATAACTTGCTTGGCATCCCTCGAAAAATATTAAAATAATGAAATAAAGCACAAAAAAGATTAGCTCTTTCGTTGTCTCTCTATCACTAACACCATGCCTCGTTGTCATGGTTGCAAAGAAGTCCCTGGGCGAACAAGCAGGGCACGTTCTTTCTATCACAAGTTGTTTCCCTCCAAAACCTCTTCTCAGCTAGCATCAATGTCACCCTAAGCCATTCACTGCCAAAACTAGTAGTTGCTAATCAGATGTGATATCTCCAAGAGGTAAGCACCTTGATCATAGGCCTTCCGATCTAGCATTGCGGTGTTATTCACGCGGCCCTAAGAATTGAAAACTCCATCAGCCATGCCACCAAGGATGATTCCGTCTGCACCTTTTTTGTTTTTTTGGTAAGTAATCAAGAGGTATATTAAATGGACACCAAGGGGATGTCACCCATTTACAAAAGGGGCCAAATACAAAAACATTATGCCCTTAAGCTCTCATCCATAATGCAATCGACAAAAGCTAAAAAATTTAAATTTTGGTTACCAATAAGCCCGACACTCCAACTCTACAACAACCTCAAAAGATAGAGCTTAAAATATTGAAACGACAAGACTTTGTCATCAAAAATACGACATTCTGTCTGCACCTTATTTTGTGAATTGAATCCTTTTTCTCTCGAATAAAAAAATAGAATATATCCTATGTGCTACTATCAAAAGGAGGGTTGCTTGGCAAGCATCCCACGAAGGGACTAAAGACATCTAAAATGTATATTATCCACATAGTAAAGAGAAGTAGGAGCTCCCATTATCTCAAAAATATTTGTTCTTGTTAACCCTGATGAGGTAGGTCCGCTGGTGAGGCATTGGATTTCATCGCAATGGTGCCGTCAGGGCCGCTGCCACTGGAGGTTTTCCTGGTCATTAACTTCAGGCCCCCAGGGATTTAGTCGAGGTGTGCGCAAGCTGGCCCGGACACTTTGAGTCATCAAAAAAAAAAAAGGCCTGTTGAAATCATCTATCACGTGCTGAAGATATGTTTCCAAGAAATGCTTTAGAAAATCAAGTGAGCTGTCACTGTGGCCTTTTTCTTTCCACTTCCCTACCGAAGAAAACCTTACAAGCCTAGAGGTGGTTCCTAATGGATTTTGTGCAACCGAAGAAATGCTGAAGCTTCTGGAAGCATGTTCAGAATGACAATGAAGCAGCAAGTGATTTGTTGATTCCACATCCCCTTCATGCATAGTGCTTGCAATCTTTATGCAGCTTAGTTGGAGTTTGACTGTAACTTACCCTAGGACCAAGCTTCCTCATTATCGAGGCTATTACTTCCAAGAATAACTATTGCAACAGGGAGGCCTCTTTCCTATTCCATAGTCACAATAGATGAATCTATAGGTAAGATGATGGTGACCTTAGCAGCTATGGACAGTCTCTTTAGCTTAGTGAATCAAAGTCGAGAGTTTCAAACTCTATTGGACACTTATGAATACCTCTGCAACACTCTTTGGCGCGTGCCAAATACATTACGACTCGTGTTATGTAATTTTGCATTTGTAGGGTTCACATATGATGCGTAATTTGTTGTTCCCATTAAAATACATGTCCAGTTTGACTAAGGAAGCTATTCATGATTTTCTAAGGCACAAGAAGCAGAAGGATGAGGATGTTGCCATATGTGAATGCAAATATGATCCTGATGATCCTGACAGTGCATGCGGTGATGGATGCCTGAATGTACTAACTAGTACAGAGTGCACTCCTGGTTATTGCCCTTGTGCCGAACTTTGTAAGAATCAGGTATGCACTATGTCATCTTATCTAGTTCTCTAGTTATCTAAAACAATTTGATCTTCTGGTGAGGCCTTTCAGGCTGATGTCTTGGTTGCAACTTGTAATATTTGTTGTTTTTCCCTGGTTTTGCCTTTAGCCTTGGCTGACTTATTAGCTCCACCTGTCAGAAACAAAAAGCAATTAGGGACATGGGGAGGGACAAGAAATATTTTGGCACTTGGCATTGGGTGTTTGACTGATTCATGATGGTTTGGGGGGGGGGGGGTTCTTGTAGTATTTCCCTCTGGAGACTTGGGTTTTGTTCAATATCGAAAACCCCAGAGAGGGGTTTAAAAAGGAAAAGGGTTTAAAAAGAAACAAAGAAGAAACTAGAAGTTTTTCATATTTTTAGTGGATTACTTCATCCTTCTGCAACTTCTAAGCTTAAACAAGGGAAGTTATGCATGCATTTATCATGAAGTTGCTACATGCTCTTTAAGGTTTTTGAAGGCCTTGGTTTGCATTTATGATCTTCCATGGAGTTATCCTTTTGTATCAATATGTTGTGAGACTCTAACGAATGCTCAACTTTGACTGTTGACATGCATTTTTTGTAGAAATTTCAAAAATATGAGTATGCAAAAACAAAGTTGTTTAAAACTGACGGTCGTGGATGGGGTCTTCTTGCTGATGAGGAAATAAAGGTAAAAGACAATGTCATTAATTTCTTTGCATGATTTTTTTTTTAAATTTTTTGAAGGAAATGATGGATTGGTTCGCAAGTGCCTTTTTATGGGGCCTGCAAGTCTGCAACTGATTAAAGATCCTTGACAGTTTGGAGATTTTCCACCTGTTGAAGGCATCTGAATCCGGATGTTTTGCCACTGCCTATCATCCTGTCATCGTTTTTTTTTTCAATAGTATTTGAAATGCAATCCTGACATATTTGTGTAATTGATCCTTCAAGACAAATAATAACGTTAGAAATGAATAAGAATTTTTTAATTTTCATTTTTTTTGTGTTTACGCTACCCAATCCCTTGATTCAATCCCTCAGGCTGGGCAGTTCATCATTGAATATTGTGGAGAAGTAATATCCTGGAAAGAAGCAAAGAGAAGAGCTCAGGCTTATGAGACTCAAGGTAGGTTGATTGTCTGGCCTTTTTAGACCTGAGTCCTAGGACCCGATTACCAACGTTCGATGGAGAGTCAACTAAACTTTTTATGTTACTTGCTTTTAAGGTCGCAAGGATGCATATATAATCTCTCTTAATGCCCATGAATCAATTGATGCAACACGGAAGGGAAGCCTTGCTAGGTTCATTAATCATTCATGGTGAGAGTTGGAATATATTTTGCCGATACTGATTAGAAGTTACTGCTCTGACCGCCTAATCTTTCAGTAACTTTCCTTTGATTATTCAGTCAGCCAAACTGCGAGACAAGAAAGTGGACAGTGCAGGGAGAAATTAGGGTTGGGATATTTGCAAAGCATGACATTTCTATTGGAACTGAGCTGGCATATGATTACAATTTTGAATGGTATGGTGGTGCGAAGGTTCGATGTCTATGTGGGGCTGCAAGTTGTTCTGGATTTCTCGGGGCAAAATCACGTGGTTTTCAGGTACAATAACTAATTAACCACTTATTGTAATTGCAAGTATTTAAGTATAGGCTGCATCTGGATAAGTTTATGACATGCAAGGTACTCTTATGGTTCAATTCCGTGTGGTTAGTTTCGAATATAGGAGAGCGAGATGGCAGTTTCTTCTGTTTAATGATCCCCCCCCCCCGGCGGGCAAGGTTGAAGGCCTGTAGACTTCTGCCGGGTTACAAATGAAACTTCTGAAGTCTAGAAGTACTTTTCAGGCTACATCGAGTTTTTAAACAGAACTGAATTCGATTTGAGCAAATTGCATTTGTGCTTAAACTACGCATACTCTTACGACCAAAAATCTTACTTTTAAAAGCCTTACATTTTAAACTTTGAAGATCTTGTAGTGTAGTTTACCTTTAGCATGCCTTGCCCATTTGATTATCAGCAAGCTAGTGGGATGCGCCTGCCTTGGTTTAAGAAAGCGTTCCTTGGTGAGATGAGGCAAGAGGCGAGCACCTCAGCACCTCAGAGTGGTTGGGGCTAGGTGACTTCATGAACGGGCTGAGGCTTGCAACTCACTCTAGTTGAAAATGTTGCACTTTGTGCCCCTCACCAGGAGTTTGGTTGAGGCTCTTTGCAAATTTAGGCCAAGACCGCAATGTATACAAGCCCCCCCCCCCCCCTCCTCCAAACCCAAAAAAAAAGGACAAAAATCCCTTCAGCGCCCTCTATAGGTGGGAACCTAGGGGTAGAATAGATTTCGATTGGGTTGAGTTTTGTAATTTGCAAAATTTTTATGCTGCTATGTTGATATGGTCTCTGTAATGCTTCTTGATCAGGAAGATACATACCTCTGGGAAGATGACGATGACAGGTATAAACTTTTGGATTGGCCTTTTAAGTTTCTCTAGTCTATAGAGTAAGTTGAAATACTCTATTGTTATTTTTTTCGGCTGTGTATGCACGAAAAGTTTTACATTCTGCTTGTTCTATTTTGAAGCTTTGATATAGCCTTTCCCTTGAGGCTGTCTTATCATTTGTTTTCTTCCTTTTGGCTTTCAAACATATTACTTGGAGCTAGCCTTCACATGCATCTCTCTTTCACTTTCAAAAGTTTGAAGGCATGCTTTGCTGAGTAAAACATGTGTTCTGTTTCATTCTCTTTTTGCCCCTTCCTTTTGTCCCTATGTGATTGTATAATCTTGCTTCTTAGTTACTTCTTTCTTATTGTCACTTTTCCTTTCTGGTAGTGTGATTCTTTTGCCCCCCCCTTTCATAGCGGATGTGCATTGGTTCTTGATTCATGTGGCTAGACATCGACATTGTTCTGCTTGATTTACAGATACTCAGTTGAAAAAATCCCACTTTATGACTCGGCTGAGGATGAGCCTTCAACACAAGCATTCACAAGTGCAAACTTCTCCACTCTCCAATTTGGTGTTGAGAATAATAATTACTCTGTCATGATGGATGTTGATAGGGCTTCAGGGCATAAGATGGATTCTACTCCCATGGATATTGAGCCTCTGGATTCTGTCCGGCCAAATGGGGACGCAAGGGATGCAGTAAACAGCGATATCGTGGTCTCAAAGAAAAAGCTAAAACGCTTGCCGAAGGGAAAATTAAAAAATCTCCACCAAAAGGAATTTGATCACATGGATGCTGTTGCACTTTTAGCATCAAAAGAAGCACAAGAAGAGATCCTGACATTTGAGGTGTTGGAGATGAATCTTATTAATCTTACTGTTATTGTTGTGTCGATCTCAGCTTTAGATTTAATGTGATTCTTCAGTTCATCTTTGGCTTATTAGTTCTAAACTATTTGTCCATGTGGTGGATACCTGTGAGTGCTTTAATGCGTTTCAGCGTATCGCATACCTATCTATCCTAACCTGGCACTAAGGTGATTGAGTGCATAGTTCATGCGCAACATTATGGGGCTTTCGGATGGCATCAAACAGCTTCGAAAAGTCGTTACTGCATCTGAGTTCTTCCCTGTCATGATCGTCAATGGCATATGAGCTACTTCATCCTGTGGTCCCTCCGCATGTCTCGTATCGTATGCATGTTACCTTAGGGTGCTCTATTATAGGGGCAATTTGTTCTGTTTTGAGAGACATTTCTGACCTGCTTGCTGGTATAAGAAGCTTTTTTGTTAGCAAATTTCATGCGATTTGTGGTTTGAGTAAACTATTGTTATGGAGTCCATTCATGTGGTATAGAGAAATTGTTTAGGAACGTCTACGTGGTTCATGCTTACTACTCAATCTTATAAATTATATACTTTATTGGAGTCGATTGCAAAGCACATTACTGAGTTCATCCATCTTTGCCCTCTGCAAGTCCTATTAGTGTTTGTGTCACCCTGCTCCGTGAACAATGGCATTGTTTCCAGTTTCTAGTGCCGTGTCTGTAAGATTCAGTATTTTGTTTTTTCAAGCAAAATAATGTTCTCATATGCTGCTGTTCACGTTCAAATGCTTAGAGTTATGGATAAATGCTCCTGTTTACTCCCCACATGTGCTTATGTGCTGCAGTTGTCAGATACAGTCAGTAACCAAAAGTAATTTGACCTGTATCTCATGAATGACCCTCAAACCGCTCCAATTTCGAAGGAAAATTTCTGATCGATGCCATACAAAACCAGAAGTTTGCCTAACCAATATCCATGGCATGTTCTTGTTTTTGTCCGCACTTGTTTTTTTGGGGGGGGGGGGGGGGTTGTTTCGGGTCTCAGGCTCTCAGCCTAATATTTGGCCCAGGCTAGGGGAGAAGATGAGGAGTGAGAATTGGAAGCCCAGCCTAAACAGTTTCCCAATGGAATGGACCCAAATTTGACCCAACCTATAATGACTTGCCTGAACTACCTGAGTGCAATAACCTGTTCGCCACTCCTGAAATAACGGGCATTTCAGTCACATTGGTGTGCATATTTTGCAGGAGATAAGAAAAGATGCCAGCTCCAATCTTGAATCTTTGTACGACGAAATACGACCAGCTATTGAAGAACATGAAAAGGACACACAAGACAGTGTGCCAACTAGCGTAGCTGAGAAATGGATAGAGGCAAGCTGCTTGAAAATGAAGACAGAATTTGACTTGTATTTTTCTGTTGTCAAAAATCTGATGCTCACTCCAAAGAAATCTGGCGACATTAAACATCCCAATGGCGAACCGGATGATGGGGTTAAGTTACTCACTAATGAATGATATCTTGCTGCATAGTGACCTGTCATTTTATATTTGTGGACACATTAGAGTGAAGGAAAAGCAAGTGCAGTCACCGAGCTTGAGTTTTTGGCACAGGAACTCAGAATCAACAGGGAGCTTTGTTCACAAAAGCTCTTCGACATGATAGACAGTTGCTTTGTACATTTAATTTCTATCTTTCGTAATTTGTATGGATTTGATTTGATTGTGAGAACAGAACCACAGTAGGAATTCGCAATCTTGAACTGAACTGGTATGCTGTTGGTTATGCCTTTCTCCTTTTTTAAAACTAAAATTCTTTATAAATTTACTTTCATGAATTCCATGTAGCTGGTCGTTTGATTTGGGCATCTGTAGATCGAAGTGACCTTTGTAAATTAGCAGGTCATCATCTTGCAGATAGGCATGTGTTCATTCTTCTTGTGCGCAAAGTTACTCGATCTCCTATTTTCTTTTCTTTTCTGTTTTTTTTTTTTTGTGGTTCGTTTAGCTATTTTTATTAGAGCTATCCTTTTTCCTATTTGTCAATTCTCATCCTCTTCCTCGATTTATTTGTTTTATGTTTTTTTTGTTTTTTTGTTTGTGCGATATTTGAACTGTATTATAATGGTCTTGTATGGTGTTAATTCCCCCCTCCAAAACTTTAAGGGTTCGTTTGGTCCTTAGAAAATTTGGTAGAAAAAAAAGTTGAAGGAAAAAAATATGAAGTCAAAAAAAGTAGGGAGAAAATGAGTTTTTTTTCCTCTTGTTTGGATTGAGGAAAAAATACAAGAATTTGAATGAGAAATTTGAATGTTGATGAATTATTTGAATCATATTGATATTATCTAAGCAATGCAAGGTTGAAGGAGGTTGGAAACTTTCCTCATAATTTTATGAGGAAAATTTTATCACTTGTTTCTAACAATTTTTCCACTTAACTTTCCTCAATATTTTTTTTCTTTGTGATTTTCTTTAAACCAAACACAAGAAAACAAGTAACTTTTCTAAAATTTTTTCTTTCCACCAAACTTTTCTTGGTCCAAACGGAGCTTAAGAGTTAAAACATCATGCTCTTGGGAGTGTAAGTCTAGCAATGTTTTCTTCTGAAATTTTATTGGATAATTTGCTTCATGGTGTTGGTGTTTGTAAAAGGATAACTGTATAAGGATGTACGGTAATTCAACTTATTACAGGGAATATTGTCATGAAAATATTATATATCATGTGATATTTGGTCGAATGTAATGTAGTGCAATTAATCTTATAAAATAGTTATCATTATATAGTTAGTGTTAATCATGATTGTAACGTACTGTTCTTTGCAATACTTTCTTACAAATTACAACCAAACAAGATATTGCAAATTTAATTATAAATTTATTTATATTATAAAGTTGTTTAGATCCAAATCAAACATCACCTTAAAGCTTCTATGGAGAATTATGAATTATAATTTTGACATATTTCCCTACTTTTCATGCCAATAAAGTCTTCCACTCTTGCCCTAGATGGCCAGCTTAGTCGAAGGCTTTGATAACATGTACTAGTAAAATTGAAAAAACATTTTAATTCCAGAGAGTTGGCAACATCTTGGGGAAACTTTTCTACAGGGGAGCATCGAATATGGTTGGCTACTTAAGAGTACTTTCAGCTGGGTCTCTGGTCTCCATATTGATGGACATTAGGCTAGGAGCTCTTATCTCAATTGACACCAAAGCTACCTTTTAAAGTGATGGTCATGGGCGACTCTCCTTGTGCAGAGGTGAGCAGAGTCGCCAATCAAGTCATTGGATCCGGATTTTCCCCATTCCCCTCGGCCATCAAGCCTTATTGAATACTCTTGCTATAAGGAACTGACAAGGGAGACTTGTAGTTATTCAAATAAAAAATATCCTCAAAACATTACATAAGAAACAAATATAGCCTTAAAGAAGGAAATACAGATATTGGAGAGATAATATCAAGAAGAAATTCCACATATATTAAAATGTCACATTTTATTTTTTGGGATTCTTTGAGGGGCCTTAATCATTTCAAATATTGTTTCGATATGTTCTACTTTTTTTTCTTTTTTTTTTTTTATAATGGAAGGATAGGAGATGTAAATACAACAAGACTATACTACTGTTAGTGCTCAAATGAGATACTTCCTGTCTACATCATTATAAGCTAAGAATGTTTTCTTACCTCAAATGGATGAAATAAATTGCTCAAAATAAATGACAACAACAGATTGAAGATTGATCACTCTTGTTTTTAGGAATTTTTTTAAATTAAAGAATTTCTTCAAATGATTGGAAATTAGTTCATTGATACATTCTTATCACATCTACTAGAGTGGTCATCGATACAAGTACTCAATTGTTTAATTGGCTCAGAACCTTACTGCCTTAAAATCAATATTTAGAAAATAAATACAAATTAGATACAATTAAAAGTTCTAAATTCAAAATTAAATGATAGTATTTATGCTAATGTAGATAGTTTATGCTAATCCAGAATGCCAGCTACTATATATGATCATTAAACATAATTATACAAGCTAATTTCATGAAACTAATGTATTGTCTAATTTTCTATCCACATGCTCTAAATGGTTATATACAATCCACACAGAAACAAATTAAGGGTCTGTTTTTTTCATCGGTCTTTTCTAATTGATCAACTTCAACCAACTTCAGCTCAATTCAACCAACTTCAATCCATCTCCTTCAAAATTTTATTCTCATTATTTTAATCAGTATATAAAATATACCAGCTTCATCTCATTTCAACCTACTTCAACAGAAAATACCAACTTCAACAACTACCTCAACGAACTTTACCCTTTTACCAACTCTAATTTATCAACGAAAAGAACAAGCCCTAAATACAATATAAGACATCAAAATGAAAAGCTTTTAGCTAGTTTGTAGGTGAACAAGTTGAACTTGAAAATTGAAATGGGCACAAATAAAAACAATAGCAAATGCTGTTTTTTCTTTTTTTTTAAAAAAAATGATAGAAAAAGCGTAGGACAATTTGCACGTTCCTAAAACAATTGAATTTCTTTGCATGCAAACAAGCCGAAATTATCTATTTCTTTGTGTCTTTTATTTTGGGCGGTCAACTGACGGTAGTCAAACTGGACACATCATCTTCTTTACAGGAACTTGATGTGAGACGACTACTGTCGCATTGATGACTCATCCTGTCATTAAAAAATGTTTTGCTTCTTTTACGTGGCAATTCGATACTCATTCTTTTCACACCCTTTGACTATTTGACTGCTTCATTAATTGAACTAACTCCACGAGGTGACGTGTGCGGTGTGCCCCCTCAAAAGTCAAAACAACACAACCACACAAGGCCACAAGGGTTAGCTTTGGTGTATACCTAGACTTGTATATGTTAAGATGATGAACCCATTTGGCACGTTGTTTGAATTTAAAGCGTAGATGTTATAAAGATTTTTTTCAGTCTCGTATAATAATATAATATGAGAACTATTATGATTTGACTTGTCATTTAAAAAGATTCTGATACTAATTTAAGTTTTTATATAATTTGAATCATTAAAATAAATGAACAACGCATATAATCCTTATGTAGTTTGAACCCAAAATCAATAGCACATTATTGTGTGTTGATAAAAATTAAAGTTTTCCTTTCCTTGTTGATAAAACGATATATTATTGTGTGTTGGGTATGCTTATACTTATAGTATACATGTGTACGGATCAAATTGAGTACATTTGAGGGTTGGGTTGAAGCTAAACTCTAATCCTGCAGTAAAGCCTGTGTTTGGCCACTATCTCGTTTGGTTAGATTAGACCTGATCAATGGATTGGGGGGTCCGCCTGATCCGACCCTCAAAAATGAGGGTCAGGGTAGGTTTTTTTTTGGGATCTCCGACCCGTCCTCAATTTGACCAGGTTTCGGTTAGATAATATATAGAATTTGGCAAAAAATATCTGTTTCCTTAAGGTTGGTATAATAACAATTCTAAGTTCAATCAAAATTAAGTTAAATGTATTAAAATATAGACTTGTTCAATAGTTTTTCTGTAGCTCAATGTGTATTGTTTTTTTATTTTTAAGTATATCAACTCATATGCTCCAAAATACAAAGAAAAAAGAAAAAGAAAATTGTACCATTAAATATTTGTTTCGAGAAGAAAGAATCCCATAATCTAAACAATATATGCTTTGTAATCTATAACTAATTAGTAATTACCTAGTTGCCTCGTGTAATAATATTAACAGTCAATATATTTCTGCGAAATAAAATGATCAAAATTCAAAATCCTGGCATCAAAAACATATAATCATAATCTAACTTATTTTCTACCACACCAGTAAAGGTATTTTGACATTTTTAAATAAAAAATCTTATTGGTTCATTTTATTTGAAATTATGGATTAAATTTGTAGTTAAATATTTACTCAGCGTATTATTGTCCCGTAAATTTTACACCAGCTGTGTCGACTTAATTTGTCCAAGTAAAATTTGTTTTATACATATTTGCAGGTAAAGTGTGTGCAAGTACGTGCCACTGTAGCTAGCTCCTAGTTAGTGTTCTATTACATGTGAATTCTTATCCTGATTAGTTGAATTGATAAAATTAAACTTGGCCTCAGGTTAGTGGCCTCAGGTTCATTTTATATCTATACATTGTTTTTTTAATCAAGATTTATATACATTATAAATTTATCTTAAAAAATTTATTCAATAAATAAAGAAAAAACTGTCACTATTTATGTCTTTTCAATTAAAACAAATATTTTCCTACGAAATCTTATCTACACTCATGCCATTAATATTCGCATGAACAATAAGTATCATTTTTGTTATTCAATAATGTTCTTAAATTAGATAAGATTTTACTTGTCACTATCAAGATAATTAATTTTAGAGTAGAAAATTATTATTTTTCAGATATCGATCAAATATTGACTGGTCTCCATAAAAATAAAAGTAATTAAGAAAAAGATAATCAGAATGAGAGTATGATGCTTTTATATTTACCTAATTCTTTTTGTAAAATTTTATATCTTTTTCCTTTCCACACATTTCCCCCCCCCCCCTTTTTTAAATAAGACTATACAAACATTGTTTGACAAATGATAAAAACAAAAATAAAATTCCATTTTCAATGGTACACATTGTTTTATGCAATTTCCAAATCTGGTAAATTCTTGAAAGAACTAACCTCCTAATCTCCTATCATTATCACCAAAAATAGGAGAGGGGGGGGGGGGGGGGGGGGGAGAACATCTAGCAGGAAAAAAAAGAAAAGCATTTAAAAGGTTTAATTAAAAAACATCCTTTTTCTTAAAAGAACAGAATGTAATCAAATTTTATTCGTTTAGCCTGACGCTGGAGGGCGATGGTCCCCAGATTGAGGCCATATCGTCGGCGTAGCGCTATCCTGACTTTGCCGAAAAATCTCCAGTTTGTCGTCGGAGATACCCGGAGGATACTGAAACGACAGAAGCTCCGGCGACGGTGAACTCGAAGAATGTAGCAAATGCTCTAAGCCGCCGGAGAAATTCAACTCGCCGGAGCTCTGTAGGAGCTGCGAATACTCCCAGTAGTCCCTCATCGCATCAGCCGTGCTCTGATGGTACTGAATCTGCGGGAAAATCTGCGGCGGAGGCGGCGATGGGGCGGTTATGGGTCGAGATTGGGGAAAGGATTGGACGAGTTCGGGGAAGTTGAGTTTGGCTCTGTTTCCTCGAAATCTCAGGGCGGCTTCGTCGTAAGCCCTAGCGGCTGCCTCGGCGGTGTCGAAAGTGCCCAGCCAAACCCTAGCCGCCTTGTGTGGGTCTCTGATTTCCGCCGCCCATTTGCCCCATGGCCTCTGACGGACTCCCCTGTATTTTTGATTTCTCTCTACTCCGCCGACGGCGGTGGTGGCTGCGGATGCGGCGGCTGGTGGTGGTTGATCGGTGAATGAGAGTGGCGAACTGGTGGAGACAACTGTAGTCGGGTGGATTTGAGCCATGGTTCGATTGGTTTCTTGTTTTACTGTGCATAAAAATCAGAGGGAATACTAGTTCAGTTCAGGAAAATTGAGCTACATATACAAGGGCAGCAATTTTATCTCTTTAAAATATAAAATGATCATAATCTCATTGTTTATACATTACAAAATATAAACTGCCATAAACTAGACTATCCAAGTTAAAGTTTAGTTTATATAATTAATAAGAGATTAAATTTAGAGAAAACCATATCATACAAATACAAATTAATAAAAATGGAAATACTAATAAAATGGAGATATTATGTGTGGAGATTAAAGAAAAAAACCTTCATAAGAAAAAAAAATTGTAATTTTTACAGATTTGCTGGTAAAAAATACGCCACTCCATTAAAATGAATACTTTAGTTTTTTTTAAAAATAATTTTTTAAAAAGTAAAGTATTCATATCTAGTTGCACCATGTCCTTTCAATTTGGGAAATGATGATCAGCTTGTTCATATTTCATGAAAACTCATAGCTAAAATCAATGAGATCCAACATATTTTAAGATATATGATTGAAAAACTATGCTGAATTTAATAGACACATTCTTACGTATTTATATATATATATATATATATATATATATATATATATATATATATTATTACTAGTTATTATGCTTATGTAACTTCGTAAAAATACTGTTAAGTGAACTAAATACCCACCACCGGTTGCACTAGATGATTCGGCAGCAGCTAGTGATCCTCTAAGCTCACGTCCACCCAAACTTCTGTACACCTCGAAATCCACTCCAACATTCCCCTGTTGCATTTGAAATCCAACCTCCTCCCGCCCTCTCTTCTGCCCCACCCCCACATACCGGGCCGGATACGGGTCGGGCCATGGGAGCCCGCCTCTTCGGCCCGATACGACGTCGGTCAGTGCCATCACCATAGCCGATGTCTCCCAGCTGGACCCACCGCCATACTGAGGATGGGCCGCGCCTTCCTCAACCGAGCCGTCCACGTGGCGTTCTCTCTCGTCATCTCGACCGTTGGCTCCTCCGTAGCCCGGGTACTCCCTTGGGTCCGCCACCTTTATCAAACACATGTAAACTTCCCCGGCCCCCCTTAATTCTTTATTGTAAATTATAAAAGAAGAAAAGGCAGGGAACAGCTTAGCTTTGGTGGACCTGGCTGTTCTGTATCACCTCTTTGTTTTTCCTCTCTCAAAAGTTCAGCTGTGTCTACTCATATATATATATATATATATTTCAAAAGAGGGGGAACTCCGCTGATGAGGTCGTTGATGGTCAGAAAATGAGTTCATATATATTCCACCATGTGATGAAAAAACACAAATAAAAATAAGAGAAATTGAAGAAAAAAAGGAAAACGTAATTGAAGACTAAATGAGGGTAGGAAGAAGATAAATGTGTTCACACTGGCCATGAGAGGATGAATGTGGGTCAGATGCGATGGAGCACGAGGAGAGAGAAAGGTGGTGAGGGGTAGCCAAGGACATGCTGATGTCGGTGATATTGAAAGAGAAGGGGGAAGGGGGGAGGCGATCGTCATCGTTTCTAAATTGGATTCCTTTTACTAAATAATAACGCACATTTTGTTTAAAAAAAGACCTTTTTTTTTATTCTTTACATTTATCATTTTACTTACATGTACATATATTGTCACGGACATAGTTAGATAGAGACGCCATATTTATTAGCGTAGAACTAGTGACTGATCTAGAGTTCAGAATTAGGGGTGTCCACTTATGAACATTCATATAAAACTAGCAAAAAAAAGAGAAAAACAAACTCAACTATGGGATCAACTAATTAAAGCTAACTATCAAGCAATACATTGTAAGCACAAATCATATATGAAATCAACTAATTAACTAATTATTACATATTCACTTAGAACAAGTCACCTGATAAATTCTTCCCATTATTCAAACTTCATAGACACACAACAACACAAGGATTTGCCAAATATTACGTGTCCATCACTAAAGCTGACAATTGCAACTTTACAAAAACATTTATTCATATAACATATTAACATGATAATAAATTAACAATCATGACCAATTCACTAACCAAACAACGTACGCCATCAAACAATCTCCATCTACATAATATAAGGTGAGAAGCAAGATTGCAAGAAATTAGAAGTAATTCAAGCAAAACAAAATTTAATTTTAACTGTTCAAGTTCGAATCGACACCCTCACCTACTGAGTGGTCAACTCGGTAATGAGTCGGTGGCAATGTTGACATGTTGCTGGCTGGCGGCGTCTTTTCGGTGGCCAATGGAGGGTGTGAGGCACTGAGATCTGGGTCGAGTGGAGGAGAGCGATTGAGTGAAAGCGTTGAGAAGTTGAAGATTGAAGAAGACCTCATGAAGGACAGAAGCTTGAAGGCAGCGTACTGGCGGTTTTCCGATGGCCAATGGGGGATAAGTGTTAGATGCGTGGGTTTGGCTAGGATCTGGGTCAAGACTATTGGTGTCGAGTAGGGTATGTCGGGTGTTTCGGGTTTTATTCAGGTATATACGGATATTGAAAAATAATACCCATCGCGTATGATACATAACTAGAAACTGCATTTTTAATGATCAATCATAAAAATTGTCGTTAAATGCTATCAATAACGATAAGCGTGTTTTTTTGTTTTTTAATTTTATAAAAAAAACTATCAGTAGACAATGAACAAAAAAGTTTGTCGTTATTATTTCATGACGTTCGTCGTTATTGTCAATTGGAGGGAGGGAATGTACATAAATTTAGGAGGGAAAACCAAAATAAGAATTGAAAAATTAACATTAAAATACTAGATGATAAATGTAGACTTATATTACCGTCAAACCAAAATATTGCTACGCGCCAAAACAATGCAAGAATTAAACTCTCAGCTTCGAAAAAGCCATGCCCGGCTGCCCTTATCAGCGCAGATCGCCACAACCATCCTCAAGCATCTCGTTCACTTCACCACCGAGTTCCAATTGCTATCCTTCGATTTATTCTCCATTGCTTCAGGTGCATTCTCCATGTCTTCTTCTTGCCCATAATTTGCAATTCTTGCCGTAATTTGTAAAGGGGTCTTCTGTTTCTCCCAACGCCATTGGTAATCGAATTTCTTGGGTTTTTGTTGAAAATTGACAGTAAATTCACCAACGTGCCCATTGTCGAACACGTTTGGCCGGAAATTGCTGGAATTTCGCAGCACTAGGGGCCTGTTCTTTTCGTGGGAAATCGGGTGGGTAAAAGGGTGAAGTAGGTTGAGGTGGGTTAATGTGGGTTAAAGTTGATATTTTTTTTTAGGTGAGTTGAAATAGGTTGAAGTATGTTAAAGTTGGTTGATGTAGGTTGAAGTTGGTATATTTTTTATGTGGTGGGTTGAAGTGGGTTAAAATAAAGAGAATGTAATTATGTGTAATAATTTATGAAGTTATCAAAATTTTGTGGAATTTTTGTTTATTCTTTTTTATATTTTATATTTTATATTTTATTTTTCTTTTTTTACTTTTTAGTTTTTATTTTTTTTATTTTTTATTTCTTATTGTTTATTTTTTATTTTTTTATTTTTTGAATTTTTAATTTTAATTTTTAATTTTTAATTTTCTATTTTCTATTTTTTAATTTTTAATTTTTAATTTTGTTTTTTTATTTTTGTTATTAAATTTTTTTTGGTATTTTGTATTTTTTAATTTTTTAATTTTTAATTTTTTATATTTCATATTTTATTTTTTTGTATTTTTTTAATTTTTTGTATTTATTTTTTAATTTGTTATATTTTTAGTTTTATTCCAAACAAAAGCTAAAGAAAATTCCAAAAAAATAAAAAATAAAAAACAATTTTAAAAATAAAAAATAAAAAATAAAAATACTAAATAAAAATATCAAAAAAATAATCAATAAGAATAAGAAATAAAAAATAAAATAAAAAATATAAAAAATACAAAAATAAAAATACAAAAATACAAAAAATAAAATAAAAAAAACTAAATAATAAAATAAAAAAAATAAAGAATAAGAAATAAGAAATAAGAAATAAAAAAATAATAAATAATAAATACATAAATAAATCAATAAAAATAAAATAAAATAAAAACAAAATTAAATACAAAAAATTAAATATTAAAAATTTAAAAATTTAAAAATTTAAAAATAAAAAACTAAAAAAATAGAAAAATAGAAAAATAAAACAATTCCAAAGTACAATAATTTACAAAAAAGTAGTACAGTGAACTTTTTGGTACAAGAATTGTTAAATCTCACATGATACTTTACAAATTATTAAAATTATGAAGGGAGTGAGTTGAAGTTGGTTGAAGTGGGTTGAAGTAGGTTGAGGTAGGTTGAAGTTTGTATTTTTTTTCAAGTGGGTTGAAGTAGGTTGAAATAGGTTTAAGTTGAGGTTGGTAAATTGCAATTGACCCACGAAAAGAACAGGCCCTAGGTAAGTTGTTCAATCTCTTTGTCTGTAATCTCTGTATCTGCTGTGTCCCTCTCCTGTTCTCGTGGTGTGAATTGGTCGAAATCAAGAACCTTGATTCTGTGTCTGTATTCTCTGTGCCTGGGAATCTGATTCTTTTTCGTTGAATGGTGAAGAAATGGGGAAAATGGAAATAGCAAGGAGGGGGGTGAGAAAACGATTGCCACCAGCGTTGCCTTTTTGATGTGTGTGTGAAGGGAGGGGGGTCTATGCAATTCATGTTTCAGGCTTTCAGCTCATGTATATGATAGTGTCCCACTAAGTAGCAAGAGATGAAAGTAGCGTTGGAAACACTCCCATCAGGTTTAGTAATGTGAAAGCAAAGACATTCTGAAAGCAAAACAGCATTCCAGACCACTCAGTTTCAAATGCAAATAAGACTCAAAGCAAAATATCGCAAACCATACACTAAAAGTACACACCAAGGTCATTCATTATGCCAGGGAAACAAGCAAGAGCAGAATTAGCAATTTCAAATGGATACGCCACTGATTCATTTCATGATGCTGACAGAATGCACTTGAATCTATCATCTATATAACACAGGAATAAATTTTTATAACTAAACCATATCATTACTAACCATCATTGAACAAGGTACATAATTGGATTGCTTTGTTAAGTAATGAAGTCCATGCGAGTGTATACGTCCATAGTTGCTAGTGGCTTCTGAGCTTCAATGTACAGTGACAACGCAAGTTCACAGCTGAGCTTACTCATTTGACTTCTGGTTTTTCTGGCTTCAGTATCAATTTTAATAACCCACAAATATCATTCTTGTTACTGGAACGTTCTCTTTCTTTGATGTTAACGTAATCATTTTGGTGAAATCTCAAGGCTTGGGAGCTGGTAATGTATTTATGAAACTTAAGTTTTTTTTTTTTTTTTGTTTGCAATTTCATGCATGTGATTGTTATATTTGACTTCCAATTTGGTATTGAAAAAGGGTGCAAAGACTGGTAATGAGCCATCTTTTCTACAAATGTTCCGTGAAACTCACAAAACGGGTACTGAGTTTGCAACTCCAGAGATAGTTCAAAAATATGAACGTATAGTTAATTGAAGCTCCACAACTTTCTTTGGAAAGTACAAATTTTTAATGTTCTTTGTTTTTTTTTTTTTTTAGGATGAAATTCGAGATGTTATGAAAAAAGATCCTTCACTTTCACAAATGGAGGTGGGTGTTCTTATGAGCTTTTGTATTTTTTTTGTGGTTCCTCTGAGAGAGACTAGGTGGTTTCTAAAAGATTAATTGTATTGCTGGATTATGTTTATGTGTTGTGTAGCTTTGAGAATGAATATCACCAGCATCTCTTTTTTAGCTCATCCTTTAAGAAAGTGTGGCGCTTGAGAAGATGTGCCAAATTGAAAGATTGTGTTTATGTGTTGTTGAGAATGAATATCATGAACATCTCTGTTTTAGATGTGCATTTTCTAAGAGATCCTGCTGCATTGTGAGTTCTTGGTGAAGTTACATGGGTGCTACTTAAAGGAAGCATGATTAGACATATATAAGTCCTTTGCTATGCATTGTCTAGTTTGGGGGAGTAATTACAGCTTACTCATTTTTTTTTTAAAAAAACAATCATGTAGCATACTTGGATGATAAGTAAGTCATCTCTACGTAATTGATTATGCATAACTTTGTTCCAATTGGCAGGTTGCTGAAAAGGTTTTCAAGTCAAAATCCCGAAGTCAGGTACTTGGCCTTGGGGGAGGAGTAAAGCCAAAAGATGTAAGGGGATCGTACTCTACTAGAGCTGGGCTTGAAGTTGAACTGAATGCTACAAGAAGAAAGAATGAAGTTCTTACGGATCGTTTGGCTACAGTCGAAGCGGAAAATGAAAAACTTCAAAATCGCGTGGAGTCGATTGAAACTAAAATGATGAAGATCAAGGATCTTGTTTTCCAACAATTCAACACTTGTCCACCATCTACTGCATGCGATGGACATGAAACTCGAGGTTCGAACTTAATTTCAATTTTTATATTGTTCTTCGAAAATTGGTTTGGGTTAAACGTTGGGAGATATTTGATGGTATGAGGTTCTGTTGTGTTATGGTGAAATGACTTTATCCCCATTTTTTTTGCCTTTTTTGGGCCTTACCCGATGTATACACTATGGGCAAACTAAATCCGATCGAATCCATCTTTCCATTGTAATCCGAGTTAACCCAAACCAAACCCCCCATTTTCTCTCATTTCGCGCATACACACACATACAGACACAGAGAGAGAGAGAGACTAGTGAAATTAGACACACACGAAGAGAGAGAGTAGAGGCGATCTTCCAATGGTGTCGAAGAAGCAGGACGACTATCTTCCTCCTGGATGGAAGCTCGAAATCAAGGCCAAAAATTCTCGCAAGTTTAAGGTAGAGTAATCAAAAATCCGATTTCCTCAACTTGCTTTTGTCAAATTAGGGTTCTCTAGCTAATTGACTTTTAGGTTTTCTTGGTGTTTATGGTTGAATTTGTGGTGATTGTAGTCGATTGAGCCTAAAATGATCTGTAGTGCTCTGAAGGTCTGGTTTTAATATGTGTTTTGCTGGAATAATTTGCTGTTTGTGAGCGTATTTGATGTAAGAGTCTTAGTTGGATTTTGGTGATGCTCTTGATTTGCTAATATATCTCAATAATTAGTAATTCTTACTTCATAATAGTGAAGTAGCTGTTTGTGGAAAATTTTATTTAGTTGATACTAGGTTTTGGCTGCCTATGGATCAGTTTTGGTTCGATTTAGACAAGATATGAGAAAGCAACACGAGCAGGTCGTTCAGTAAGTGTAGATTGATTCTAATTGATGAGCTAGTGGCAAGCTTTACTCCCTAGTGACGGGAGCTTCAACTGGGCTTGACTCTGGGGCATCTGGTTTTTAGAGTAAGGTCTTGTTGTCTTCAGCTTATTTTTTGCAAATAAGTTCAGATAAGTGATATGATTGCATTGCTTCTGTTGCTCGCTGGGCTTGTAATGTTAGGGTTGAGGTCCGGAAGGGGGGGGGGGTGTAGTTCACAAGATGATCAAAATCCAAAAAATGAGAAGACCTACATGACATTGAATGCTGATAGTATCTTGTTCTAGACTTCAGCCAATTTTATTGCCATGTTTATCTTTTTGCTACTATTTTTGAGGCCTATGTTATTGCCATGTTATTGTATTTTAGCTATTTCTTAGTTCTTATTGTGCATGGAGTGTTGGTGGCTTATTTCATATAGTTGTGTCTTGTTATTTAGTCTTTCTCCCAGGAATTCAAAATAGCAATTGCCAACTTTGAATGTTGAATTACTATCACAATATGCTTTGCCTATATAGCTTGTGAATCCTTGTCACGATTTCTAACATCGTTTTGTGTACATTTGACCCATAATTACTCTGGCATAAGCGGAAGGCTGAGGCAGGGAGTGGATTACTAGTAGTGGATTAACTCTCTCTTTGTCTCTTTCTCTCGTGCGCGCCAGTGTATTACATCTACAATGTAGCGTCATAGATATGCCTCTATTTAGTAATATTGCCATAGAACTTTGCAATGGGATAGTTTGGTCTGTAATCAACAAAGCTTTTTTATTTTTGGGGGGGGGGGAGGGTGCTTCATCTGGTAGATTTTGTGTTTGACAGAATGGCATAAGTGGGAGGCTGAGGCATGGAGTGGATTAATAGTAGTGAACTGCTTCATTGCATTTGGGTATGCAGTCAATCTTCTTTCTGTAGCCATAATTTGACTATTTCATTTACTGGGTATTTCATTTACTGCTATTAACACTCCAGATTATGTCATATGAATGGTGGTGGTGGTGTTGGCATCATGCATTTAGAGAAAGTGGGATTTATGTCAAGGAAATGTTAATGTCCGAAACCAAAAGTATGAGATTCGTATGATTTATGAGTGCATGTCTTTTGTGTATATATATTTTGTAATCTCTCTCTATGAATACATCTTTAATACTTTTTCCTGCTTTGTAGGTACTTGAAGATGCTAGATTCTTATTTCAAGTTATGGCGCTTTTCCACGGTTTTCTTTGAAGATGCGAGGTCATTTGGTTTTCTCCTATGTTTATAGCGAATAGTTTATTTATTTGAACATCAAATTTAAGAACAACTTTAACTTCTAGTTTAGAGAGTTGTTTTTTAGAGTTAGGACGTTGTTGGTATTATATTGCTTTGTAGCGTATATTTGCAAACTAATGATTTTCAATTCAATTGATATGCATATATATAAAAATATATGCAAATTCAGTATTACTAGTATTCCCTTGAGTTATTTAATCCATTGTACTATTATATTGATTATACAATTGACATTAGCTCCACATAATTAGTAACAAGAAAAATAAATGGTCGTTGTCAGGTGATCACGATTTTCAACAATAAAAAATTTCGTCGTTAACCATTATTCAATCCATAACGAGGAACAAAAGTTGTCCTTAATGATAATAATTTTACATTTTTTATTTTTGATTTAAAAAGCAAACGATGAACAATTTGATCATTACTATTATTTCGTCCGTCGTTAATTAGTTAACTAATAACGACGATTTATCTTTTCGGCGTTCTAAGAACAACGACGAAAATTTTCATTTCGTCGTTAAAACTATTAGCGATGGAACCAATAACAACGGGCGACCACCAACCTTTTTTTCATCGTTAAAGCTTTTAACGATGAACATAATGCATTTAACGACCACCTTTTTCGTCGTTAGAAAACTAATTTTTAGTAGTGATAGTTTCTTTTAGCTAAAGAAATTCGTAAAATTAAATTCAACTAGGCCAATTGTTCTCAAGAAATACGATAACAATTGGATTAAGTGCAAAAGCTTATACTTAACACATTAACAAAAACTGCATTTTGGAAATAACTGGAATGAGGGAGTGAGAGACACAGCAAATGAGGGAGTGAGAGACGCAGCAAATGAGCTAAGATTTCATGTTTGTGAGTTGTGAGTCACGTAACTTCATGTATCAACATAGTAAATCAATGACACAAATGGATAGATTGCATGGTTAAGGTTGGGTTGGGGTATTATGCCTTTTTTTTTTAACGAATTACTAATGTTCAATGTTCAGAACTCTACTTAACAAGTTATTTTACCTCAAAATAATTCGGATACAGGACGAATATGGGTAACGAATTATTCCGACTTAGACCAATGAACAAATATATTTACAATCAATATCAAAAGTCATAATAAATTAAAGAATTCCTTCCACATATTTCCTATAATGTCCTTATAAAATGTAGGGCTCCTAGCGCTACCTAATCAACCCAACGATTAAATTACAAGTATTGCAAGCTCTACGTCGCACTGACTAATACGTATTACTTTAGTTTAACACGGATATAACTTAATTGTGTTTGATAGTAATGTCTTATAAGGATTAAGGGCTTGTTCTTTTTGTGGGTCTTTTTTAATTTATCAACTTCAACCTATTTCAACCCACTTCAACTAACTTTAATTCTCCTCCTTTATGATTTTATTCTCACTATTTTAACCAACTTCAACTCATCATAAAAAAAATATACCAACTTCAACATAGTTCAACCCATTTCAACAAAAAGTATCAACTTTTATCTATTTCAATCCACTTAAACCTACCACGACCAACTTCATATTTTTACTAACTTTATTTTACCAACCAAAAAGGTCCTAACTCAATTAATATAACTTACTTCTTGTCAAAGCAGATACTTGTGTGTCGCAATTAAAGTCAGAAACGTCAGGGGTTACACTCCCCCAAGTCACCAAGTGGCTGTTGTTCAACTCGGCCCAGAAAAAAATGGCTGTTGTGCAGCTTTTTAGGGTCAGCGTAAGTGACTCAGTGGTCCTGTTTTCTTAGTCCTTTTCCCCTCTTTTATTTCCTTCCCACATACTGCGTTTGAATTTTGAGGGGACAAATGGTGGAAGCATCGTTGATTTGCAAAGTGAATGTCTAAACTTCGTAAACAGGAACAAATTTTCATGTGATTCAAGCAACAAGCCAGCCGAAATTTGTCGCCGATTCTATCATCAGCACTTTGTAGAAAACACTATTAAACTCTGCCACTTGGTTGTTCAACAACAAAAGTAGTAGTAGGTGTGTGCCTACTCAATTCTTCATCACACGTGTCCCTTACCCTCTAATGTTTTATATACACTAATTGATTTATTCATTCATTAGTTGAATTTGAATATGTTTTTGTCTTTTTGAAAAATAAAAATAAAATTTTCATTTCTCATCATAATTAATAACTGTATATAGTATATTCCTAAAGATAAAAAGGTGGCTAATTCTCAATACAAATGAGACTGTTAAGGATAATCTGAATTTTGATGTGATAGTGATATTCTACAGATTCATAAAATATAAGTACTGTTAGTTAACTTTGTTTGTCAGAGATTATTCGCCTAGCTAAGGTCTCAATGACAATAATGTTCTACAGATTTATAAAATATTCTACATATTATTCGCCTAGCTAAGAAAAGTTAATGTGGATTCAACAACACACCAATATCAAGATTAGGGTGTAGTGTAGCCCCTAGCTAAGGTCTCAATGACAATGATCGTTCATCTTGATAGTGAAAATCATACACATGTTCTCTTCCAAATTGTGCTCGTTCATCACCAATCATATACCAACCCATGTTAAAAATTATGTTTTATAACTAAACTACTTTTGACGACTTGCACACAAAATTTGTAGTTTTTTTTTTAAAAAAAATTTGACTGATTAGGTTAGAAATAGCTTATAGTTAACTTAATGGAAAAAAATTTGTAGCAATTGTATGATCGTAATTTCTCTATTAATTTGAATATGTGATGGAAAATTCATTTATTTTATTTATGGCAAAGTTAATAGTATAATTAATTTATAACTATTAGCTAATGTATGGAATATTATTTTGACTATCTTTGGATCTCCATACGAAGTACATCAAAATAGTCATGTATCAATGTATTATAATCCAACCCTAGCTATGATATAATATGATGCTATGGCATGAAATCTATTTCTTATTTTTAGTTATTTTAGTAAAACATAATATGGTCGATCATGGATTTTGGCCTTCAAGTTAGACTTTACCTCTAATGTTATTAGTGTATGCATTCCATTCTTTTGATTAAGGAAAAAATATAAAGATAATTGTATATTAATTAATGATTAAAATCTAAAGATAACTTAGTTTTTTTTTTCTTTCAAGATGATATCTACTCTATCTATGATGCAATAGGTTCAAAATTAGGTCACCATATTCAAACCCTCAAAACACACTTGTAGATATGAGTCTCCCTTGAATGTTTATGTTTTATTATATATATTTATAGATACCAAAATAGTTATTAGAGTGCCCAAAGGGATCACACGGGTGAAAAACTACAGTAACAACAGTTAGGGTGAGCTATGTTCTTCCTGTTTAAACTTTTGCCTGCATCTAACACCACTCAACACATGTGAAATTTATTCTATCAAAAAGTATATATAGGTAAACTTTACACATAGATTTCATATTAGACTGTTATAATAAATTTATCAATTGAACTAACTGATATTTATTTTCCATTTGAATTACTTAACTAAGGAGGTACTAACCTAGTCAAAAAAATTAAACTTAATTATTGATTGATTAATGAGGGACTGATCTGATCAAAGAACAAATAATTCCAACGGGTACATGCATGTGGAAAACATGACAAGGCTGCCTACATCATGCATGATGCATTCACGCCCCTATTGGAAAGATTCTCTGCTCGTGTAGTACATTGGGGGCTTTCAATTGATGTAATGTCCCCTTGAAACTTCGTACCTCTTCCAGATGAAAGGGAGCTTTGTTTATAAAATAAGTAGGGAATTAATTAATTTTTACAAGATAGATTTTTTTTAATCATTTATTCGTAAAACTTGAACCCTAATATTTCATTTGAAGTGAACACGTGTTTTTTATTTTTTAAAAAATACTATGAATAAGATAAGTGTTGGATTACTCAAATAATTTAATTTGGATTAATTTAAGAAAAATATCTTGAGAAATTGTCTTTCATTTTTGTATAAGCTAGGTTTATAACTAATGACCTAAATAAATTTAGATTACAATAAATAAAGGAATCATCTCTCAATACATTGATTTGAAACCTAAATCCAATGAGCTCTCAAAAATATAAATAAGCATAAATTTTTTTGGCCAAACAAAATACAAAATCAATATTATATATTTTGTTTAGATTATTATGGATTATTATTTAAAAAGTTGAAAAAGTAATTGAGTCAAGTTAGCCAATAGGGTGTAATATATATGACGTATTATATATATGATTAAGGAATCAAAAATTTGATATGATTGTTAAAAACTATATTTAAAAATAAGAAAAATACTTACATATGTATATCGAATATTATCCCCTAGAAAAATGTTAGTCTGATTAAATGTAACATTGAGGGATCCCCCATGACGTTAGATTAAATCTAACTTACAGTTTTAGGTACATATTGCTGTATGGTTTTTGGATCTCTAGCTAGGAATCTAACTCACACAAAACGATGGCATATCGATGATGCCATTCTTATGTGATGTGAAACCCCATTGCTTTGGAGTGGTTCTTGAGCTGTATGTGTTTAATATTAGCCTTGAACACTGTCATGCATCAGCTAGCCTAATTGCGACACGTATAATATGTATGTCATGTCGTTAAAATTAACTATTTAGGTAGTGAATAGTTGTTCAGATATCGGATAATTGTTTAGTTGTTCAGATAGCGAATAATTATTTCAATTAATTAGTTAGTGTTGAGTAGTGGATAACTGTTTAAATGAGCCGGTTCAATAAAAAGTGTTCAATAAATTTATTACTGGGTTAGCTGATTAATCTAAATTAAAATAAAAGGATATGAATAATTTTCAAAGATAAAATTCCCAAAGGGTATTTGCTTAACCAAAAAATATAATACTCTACTTTTAAATGTCAAATTTAACATTGTTAGCTTTTTAGAAACACCACCTAATGTATTAAACGTTACCTGAGATAATAGTCCAAATACTAGGTTATTAAATACTTAAAACTGACTAGTTAATGTCTAGATTTGTTCAAAATGCAAGATGCTACCCTACTCCAAATATTATTGCCGAAACGACTATAATATGTATAGTGGAATTATTTGAAAGTCGAAATTCACAGGGCCGGATCTTTGTTGAGGCCCAAGGTGGCCCCCAAAACTTTTTTTTGTTACTATTATGTATATATAATGTTTTATTCATAAGATAAATAAGGTTTATATTAAAATTGTGGTAAAACTCTTTCTATCTCATTAAAGAAGTTGAGGGATTAATTAAGTATTTACCCTAAATATTTTTTGCAAGTTCCGCCATTGAAAATTCATGTGTTACTCTGCAATTATAAGGTTGAAATAGACCATAGAATGCATAATTGAAGCAGCTATTCAATCAATTAAAAGCTATAATGCTTCGTTTGAAGTTAATATAGATATCTTGAGTTAACTCACAACCAAAATTTTAAAAAAAAATTATTTTTTACATAAAAAAATTTAGCAGCTGTTATCACATAATTTAATTTGCAAAATTTAACATCGTATACTTTATTGCCTCCCATTAAAAAGAAAAATATCAAAGTCATAAAAAGGACGAAGGAGTTTAATTATTCTTTCCAATAAAATATGTCAATTAATTAAACGTGATACAATTAGAAATTCCATTATAATCAAGATTATTAAGTACGAGATTACTACTTACTACTAATCGTAGTGATTATGACGACGCAAGTGCGTGCAATTGGGATAAATTATGTCTCTTAGGATTATTTTTATGATAAGACACGTTTTGTCAATCAAAGGGTTTGACGTCATTAAAAATAAATTAGCTCAAACAATTAGTTGGTGGAGGCGGCTGATTAAAGGCTTATCATGGAATGTAGAAAAAAAAAATAAGGAGCAATTTATGAGAGAATTCACTTCAAATTGACAGAAGATTAATTAACAATTAATTTATAAGCCCATTGGCTTAAAATGGCTAGTCATATTGTACCAATCCATTCTCCTATACAATTATGTTTTTACATTATATATTAGAGTCGAGTTACTGTTAGCTAAAAAGGGGATAAAGTTCTTCCACTGTAAATTTTATCCGATTATAAGATTTGAATCAAATACCTTATTTAAGGAGATTGGTAACAAGTGTTAAACCGCTTGAATCATTCTATCAAAGTCTGTTGTATTCTAAACTTTGATTAGCATTCTGCAACAGCTCCTTCTTATCGGTGTTTTCATTTAGTAAGATGAAGATTCGAGCTGTTGGTTTTGAGTCTTTAGCCTTTAGGTTTTGGGATGTCAAACACCATTTTGGGGGTGTAAAATATATTATGTACCATGTTCAAATTTCAAACATAAGAAGTACCCTTTAAATTGGACCCATAATTGATGATTAGGGTTTACAAAAATTTTAAAATGGTCTAATTAAACAGATTCCGTCTATTCTGATTTTAATTCAGATATTCTTTTACAGCCGATATTTGAACAGTTCAGTCCTTTAATATGAAAAACATGTGGGTCAATTTATGGGATAAATCAAGTTATCAAATCAGAGTCACCTCTAGCAACAATACATGGCCAGTGCACCTAGCAAATCACAATCAACATTAATAACAACATTTTTTGCATAGTTCCAACTACACTTGGTACCTTTGAATATCTTCCATGATCCAAAAATGAGTTAGTTGATCAGTTTGTAGCAGGGATTCCTGTCATTGTAAGACTTTTCAAATTTATGTGCAATCTATGCACATGCAAATCACAACTTTTATGTAAAAATTCTAATAACATCTTCTATAAATGTCTTTAAATTATTTTTCAAGAGGGGAAAGAGATTGTCCAAATTAAAGGGTTTGACGTTCTGCATATTTTGATTTGAAATATATTTTATTCTGTATGTTGATGTGAAATACAAATCCAATGACTATGTAATGTTTTTCATTATTAAGTTTTTGGGATGAAGCTTAAAGAAATTGTCCCCCCACCCCTTCTCTCTCTCTCTCTAAAGTTTGTTTCCCTTTCCTATCTTTGTTCTTTTTTTTTTATTCAACTCTTTTGATTTTCTTCATTCAATGTACAATGGATTATTTCCCAACTTTAGTATACATTATTTTTGAATTAGACAAAACCTCCACAACCCTTACGTGTTATAAGAGACGGCTTTAAGCCAAGCTAACCACCTAATTTCCCATGCATGTATCCCTTGCTATGTACCCATCAACCACAAGCTTTCACTGGCTATGACAGGGACACTTTTTATTTTTATTTTTTTAATAAAAAAAAAAGTATGCATGAAGACTTGAATTTTTTTATAAAAGGCAAAAACGCTAGAGGGAGGGCTTGAACCTCCGACCTTGTGGTTAACAGCCACACGCTCTAACCAACTGAGCTACTCCAGCTTTCGTTGTTCAACGCATTCCTTATGGAAATATTGCATTGCATAGCTTCATTCCTCCACGCTCAGGACAGATTTCGCTGCGATGGGAGAGGACCCAACCCCTTCCTTTTTTGGTTTAGTTATGCTAAAAATAAAAATACCTCCCATTTTGTTGAGTTGTTAAATATGTTATTATATGTAGTACGTTCTTAAAGAATACAGATGTACAAAGTTAGCTAAACTGTTAAGTTTTTTTGCCAAATTCTCATGCATAACTATCTTCGCTATAAGCACAGGAGAATAATACTCTATACTTTTTAAAAGTTGAATCCCTTCTCGCGTTCTCTTTTGAGATGTGTTGTTCTTTAACCTGGTGTTTAGTGCTCGATGCTACCTTTGGATCACTACCTGAAAGTAACTTTCCAAGTGGAACTTTTATTCACCAAGAACCTATAACTCAATTGATATCAGGTATCCTTTCCACATGAAAAATACGAGATCAAATCAATCAGGTACAACTACTAGTGATTGCTCAACTCCGCAAGCTTTGTTGTTTAATGCTGCTGTACTAATCAAACTTTCTCATTACTAATCCCAAAAAATTACCATTAACAAATCCTCATTGTCTACATTAGATTCTTCTTCATTTACCACTCCAAGTCTCCAACGCTTTTCAAATGTTTGTCATGTTTTGCACGTGCTCCTATGAAGTTAAGTGGGTCAGCTTACTCAGCTCCGTTCAATTTGGAACCCTTCTGTTAATAAGTTGGATGATTTTCAAAACTAATCCAAAAATCTCGTTGAATGTAACGTATGATGAAGGTTATGAACATAGTTCTCATTATACATTTTACTGGCTCTAAAACTACATTTCTAATCTTCAAAATATTGCAAGCACCAACATTGCAACCTCACCTTCACATATTGGATTCAGATGAATCAATGAGATATCGCGCTAAAAATGTTGCTACTTTAAGTTCGAGCAACAAACAGCTAAAAACATTCATTCTAGGTGATTCATCTGATGTAGGTCCCAATATAATACGACTATTTACAGCATTGTAATCTACTATGAAAAAACGTTAACTGGTCGAAATAACTAGCTACAAGAGACAATTGAAAGAAAATAAACGCCTAAAAGCCGAGAAATTGAGTAAATAAGTCGTAACTCAAGTTACAGAAGAGTGAAGCAGCACAACATAAGGTGGCCGTGCACACATTGAACAAAGAATACAAAGGAACTGCTCTCCATCAGAGCACGAATATACAATCGATGTCAAGTACGCAAGGCACATACTGCAAAACAAATAGTTATACACTTTGCCCTTATCTTCATAGTCCTCCGTCTACAAGGAGCAAAAGTTGCTCCTAACGTGTTGAAAAATGAAAAGACCGTTCCCAGAACACACGCAAAGTCACCTTTCACATATCGTTTAACAGCTTTGACACAATAGACGGCCACTCACCATTCCTCGATCAGCATTCATGGGCTCACTCTTCATATCGACTGAGACTGAGAAAAGGAGATGCGGATGATGGAGCCCCCGAGAGAGGTGGCATTCTTGCACACAAGGGCCTCGGTTGCCTGCTCCTCGGATTCAAACAAGACCAGGGCTTGCTTCTTGCCATTAGTCTCAAAGATCTTCGTGTTAAGGATGGTGCCGTGCTCCTCCAGGTGGTTGAGTGTGTCATCCTCTGTGATGTCCTGAGGGAGGGTGGAGATGTGGATCATCTTTGTTGGGGAGCAGCAGTATCGGTAGTTCTTGGCTGCGTTACGGTTAAATCGGTTGAGGTTGGAGTTGAGGTATTCGTGGGTATCAGCACCCGGAGTTATATTGGGGTATCTGGAGAAATTGACGTCCATTCGCTTGCCAAAAAGCATTGCTCCCTACATTTGCAAGCAAAGTACACTATAAGTTTCACAGGAGGATATACGAAGTCGAAAAGAATGTGCTAGAATCAACTCACAAGACCACGGGGAAATTCAGGTAAAAGATCATCAAACAAGTGCCACTAAATTCAGTTTAATTTGCAAGAGCCAAGATAGGGTTAAGCATCTGTTGCAGATACCAAAAATTGACCAAGAACACATCGAGACCTTTCTCAGTTCTAGCGATTTCAAATATTGGACACTGTGAACAGCCGCCGGATACCATTCAAAAGCACAGGTCTCAAACAAACCATCCCCAACCACCCCCCCCCCCCCCCAAAAAAAAACAAGAAAAGGAACGAGAACAGATAGCTAAGTTTATCTAATAGTCAGTTCAATATATCATATCTGTAGTTTTCTAGGGAAAGGATCATATGATCCATAGTATTCTTTTAAGCTTGCTACAACTTCCCAGTTTCATTTCATCATCTTTATGTAAATACAAAAGGTTTATAAGTTCTGGAAGACTAGAACCGATACTGCTTAGAACTTTTTCCAAGAGTTAGAAGGTCTATCTCCCCAGTTTCATTTCGGGTGCTTGGTTCTAGATGCAGTTACGTGTACAGGTTCAGCCCTAGCAGAAGTATGTATGATGGCTTAGAAATTTTCACAAGATTTATATCCTCCTTCCTAAATAAATGGCCTTGCCTTCAGTATCAATGTGAATAGTGAAGCGATTAAGCGAGAAACCCCACAAAATGAGAACTATTTAACATGGGAAGATCCTCTTGTGGGCCATTAGATTACATTTTTCAAGGCCCAATAAAAACTAAAATTTTTCCCTCGCAAGAAAAAGGAAAGAAATAACACAAGGCCAGTCGGCACAGTTTCTTCCCATTGCCATCCCAAAACGTTAGCCACAGCAGCAATGCCACCGTCGATGTTGCTGGAGGATATAACCCCGTGAGAGGCTCACTGAACTAATGGGAAATTGTTAATGGTGCAGGTCTTCCCCACCGAACTTTGACCACCCCATCCCTTTCTCTATCTCTCCACTGCCCTTCTTCACATCCGCACACCACTGACGTTCAAGCGACCTACACCAACACCGATGCCTTCCATCTGCCTATCGCCAACAATATAAATAGGGTGGGGTCTTCATCCCAACCCCTTAGCAAGACCCATTTTCAATCTCCACAAAATCCCTTGAACACCTGTTTTCCTCTCCTCAAACAAGCCAATGACACCAGTAAATGGCCCTCAACAATAAGCAACCTCTGTTGCCTTTCCAATTGACAACCCTCAAACCAAGAGGAGACGAGGAAGAGCAAATTAATCAAGTGAGAGAGTATTTGAGCCAGCAACAGGGCTTCCGCTGGCTCATAGTTTGCTGAAGGATCTGCTGGTGGTGCTGCTGTAGCTGATGGGAGGAGAAACAGGAGGGAGAGTGCCCGGTTTGCAAGAAGACACGGACCATCCGTTTCATCATTTAATATCCCTTTCATATATAGATCTAAAGGCTTAATACTAGCAGTTCTCACTTTACACCAAGTCTTTTTTTTCTTAAATGTTTTTATTTTTTGGGAGGTTTTTTTGGGGGGGGGGGGGGTGTTCTCACTTGAAGCCTCCCTATTATCCCACACTGGCTGGCTAGAACACTATGTACAAGCCATAGTCGGGTATTACACTTTGCAAACCTCAAACTCAAATTTAGTAATATCTATGTTACAGTGGAAGAAAAATATCATGCCCAGACGTATTATTTCTCTGTCCCCCATCCTCTTTCTCACTATTTGCTGATTCTCAAAATTAATAGGTCATCAACAAATTGAACTCCAAGCACAACATAATTAGGCATCATTTCAAGGACCATCAAAGTAACAAATGTAAGAATAACACATATCTGTCACTCATTCTCTTATACTTTGTTTAAGTTCTCAAAGACACTACCAGACTTCGGACCGACATGAAGGAGCTCCAAAATTTCAATTTCAAATTCTGCCAACATGACAGTCTTTAAACTAGTGATCAATTTAGCAAGTAGAAGACATTATAGTGTTGAAAAATTAGACGAAAATAAGTAACGTAACATTTGGTTATTTATCTGATCATCTCACTTCATATCAGATCTTACAATTTCAGACCATATTTTGGATCCCCTTATAGCCGGCAACCCCAGCCCCCCCCCCCCAAAAAAAAACACTACAACGTCGCATTGTTAAAATTCTCAGATCTTGTGCTGTCAAATCATCAGAAAAGAGTAACTGAACATTGCTATATAAAGCAGAATAAGATCTAGAGTCTTAAGAATCAACAATGTGTGCACCAATATTCAAATTCGGCCCAAGATTGGAAGAAAAATCCAACCAGCCAACTGCAGCAATAACCACAAAAAAACAAAAGTATAAAGAATTTTGAAAGACGCACCATTTAGATACTCATCAAGAGTCATACCTTCAGAAAGTGAACGGCCAATTCAGCTTGGAAACCGTCACTCATCTGAACCAGGGCATGATCAGGTTTATTGCGAAGGAGTTTGATCCTCACTATATTCCCATATAAAGAGAACAAATTAAAAAGTTTATCCTCATCTATTCTCTGAAAGAAGACACACAAGCACAAATGAGGGTGTTGACATTCAAATGAAACTCAATGAAATTACATAGAAAGAAGAAGGAAAAACTTACATCAGGATTCAGATTAGACACAAGAATTGTACACCTGTCGTTCATTCCAGTTATTCCAGGAGGAAAAACGCCTCCAAAAGCAGCTGCAATAGCCGCATGGTTTGCCATCTGAGATAAACAACGAATATAAAGATTTCTGGTCTTAGCAGTAAATCAGTAATGCACCGAAAAGAGGGGGGGTGGGGGAGGAAAGAAAAAAGAAAGACGGCACAAAAATCTTCTCAATAGTAGAGTGGACATCTCATACCCTTGGGCCCTATCCCAAAAGGGAAATGAAGTAGGCGAAATAAAGGACAAGAGCACTATTCAACAAAAAGTAAAGCTTTTGTAAAGTTGTTTTTTTAATTAAAAAGAAAAGTCCAGTCATCCATCTTGCAGAAACAAATTAGATCCCTTGTGAATTCATGCTACAAACTTTCTAGAATCTGTAATCTCCAACATGGGAAAAACCAATGGATTAAGCATAAGGCAGAGTGAAACACATACTTGGGAATTTACAGCTAAAGACATTATACTTATTCAGACATAAATATCATCAAGTTGGCACTTGCACCTTCCCATGTGAAGAACGTAAAGAAGATGAATATAAAGAAAGATAATATTTTCATGGAAGAAATTGAATCAAAATAAGCAAATAAATAACAGGAGAAAAGAAAAAGATGGAATCATTTTTGTGTCACCAATGTTTCATCACAGCAACAAAATGAAAAGTACCTGTGGAAATGCAACTGCAAGATAAAACCCAAAAAAGAAAGGAGAGAGACAAAGGATAAGTCAGAACTTGTAGGTCTATGAACACAATAAAGTGAGGAAAAATTGCAACATCAAACTGCTTATCAATACCTGCAGAAGCTCCAGTTGCAGGAAGTGAATATAAACCACCGGCATCTACATAACCAGACTGTCACACAAGCAATTAAGTAGTTTTATTAAAAGCTTAGGTTTATCGCTGAAGGTTCAGGAAACATTTCATACTCTTAACATCCTTTCTCCTGAACTAGTTACTCCAAACTCTTGCTTCTTTTCCTGATAAATATTGGATGGTGCAACGGTAAAATACCTGAGAAGACCGGCCTTTGGGTTCTGAAGGCAAGGATGGATTTGTAAAATCCCTACCAAAATGGAACAAAAATATGCATTACTAATGTGACGAAAATGTAGCTACATAATTCAGAAGGCACCATGCAGCTCAAGGCCTACCTTGTCCGCTCATTGTTATAGTGTACTTGTAATTCTTCAAGACTGAGACCAGATCATAAGAGAACAAATACAACATCAGTTTTAGCACTAATTGTCAAAATAGGACTGAAAGATCCACAAAAGCATTAAACAGCACAATGCAAACAGATGCAGATAAAGTATCATCAGCTAACAGACTTTTTTTTTAATAAAAAGGAAGAGAGCAAATAATGGAGTCATACTTTGAATATTGAATATCCAGCTGGCAGCAACCATCATAGATATTGCGCCCCTAAACAGGATTCTAAGGGGTTAGACTCTTTCAGAGAAAACAATACAATTATCTTTTTCTGAATTGAACTGCTAACCTGAAGCAATTCTCTTGCATTAACTGCACTCTGGCATGATTGAAACTGGATAAGGGCTTGAAAACCTACAGAACAGCCAAACTCAGAAGAAACTGGACCGCCAAAAACAAAGCAAAACGCATAAAGCATTGGAAGCACCCTCTCAAATCACGAACAACAAATAGCAAAACCCAAAAAGAAATCAATGGCAAACAGATGAAACATGCAATTTCATATATAAGGAAAAATATCCCATAGCCCATAAAGTACTGAACAAATGGGATAATCTCTGCCAACAAAACATATAACATGTAATGTGTCAACCAATTAAAACGTAGAGTTTGCGTTAGCAACGAAACGGTTCTAGACAGAAACAGAATGAGAGAGAAAAGAAAGGAAAATAGAAATAGAAATAGAAAAAGAGAGAACTTGAAGAAGCTGACCAGCTGACTTCTGAAACGTGACAATCTTCTCCACAAATCCATGGGGAGAAAATACTTGATGCAGCACGTCCACAGTTATCGGATATAGCATTTGATGAATTGTAACTAAGAGAATTCGATTGGGCTGAGTTTCCACAGATGCCCCACAGCAGACCAGCATAGACAGAAAAGGGGAAGAGAGAAGAGAATAAATAGAGAAGAATATATAGAGAGATGAAGAGATAACTTAAAGAAGAAAAAAAACATGCAATAATTTTTTTCACACAAGTCAACAGAAAGACCACCAAGATCACTGTAGGACGATTGGCAACAGAACTAACAAAACAGAAGCTAAGAACAGAGGCCATAAATTACAGGACCACAAATGTTGCTGAAGATAGCCCCGCCCCCTTTTTTCTTTTTTTGGGGGGAAGGGGGGGGGGGGGGGGGGGTTGGGTGGTGGTTGGGGCTAAGTCACTGCACCACTAAAGTTCTTTCAGAGACAAAGCATTCTACAACTCTGGCTAATAACTGCATAAGTATATAAAAGACATGCTGACAAGGGAAAACAGGTTTAAGATTGCTTTTCACAATCAATTGTTGTTCCTTCTCTGCACTGACTAAATAGTACTGTCAATGGGGCTCTTAACTCAGTTCACTCAGGTTTCTGGGGAGAGATGGACTGAGATACCCATAAAAGTACATCTACAGGAGCTTTCTCAAAGCATCCTGAAAGTATCACTCTAAACCAATGTAAGGGTGGATCTTGTAATGCTTTTCCATAGTCTAGTCTTCTTGAAACCACACCAAATGAAACAGGATGCCATAACGCTGTGAAACACATTACCATAATAGTAATCAACTGAAAGATATCCAATCGAGGTACCAGTGCAGCTGGCAGAATGTGGTCAGAAAATGGAAGATCTACTCCACCCCTCACCCCAAAAGAAAAAAGAAGCGCAAAGAATAAATTATTCAACATGGTGCATATGCAGCACTGATCAATAATTAATCAAGTATCACAACAGAAGAGATATCACAAGCTAAAGTACCCTCCATGCCAACTGCATGCACATATCCCACATGAAAAAAAATAATAAAAAAATAAGGCACCAGTTCATAATCTTCAAACCCACCTATGTATTCATATTCTCTACTATGCTATATACAGCCAACAAGAAATTCAACCCCAAAACTAATCCCCGTATTAGGGGTGAGCAAAAGAGGAACCGGTACTGTTTTGCCTTTTGTTTTTATTTGCCAAATTACTTATATGCCCTTTTCCTATTAATTTTCTTTTTAAGCATCGATTACTATATTGCCCATTTTGTTATTTACTCCTTTTAATTAGTTTCTCTTGCTTCTTATTATTCTTCATCTGTGTAATAAGTTATTTGAAATTCACCTATATTTCTATTTGGTTGATACCATATAGTATATTCAAAAATTAATTCTAATGAATAAATATTATCTTTTGTTAAATTTATAGTTATGGGGTGAACGCTTTCAGGAAGAGTTGAAAGATCATTTAATCTATATTCATAATAATTTAGCAAAGTTTGCCTTATTTTTCTAGGTGTAAAGTCAAAAGATTTTAAGAAGTCCATGCTTGATCTTGTATATAATATTTTACGTTAGGCAGATTAAAACTTTGTCCAACTAAATAATCTCCTTCTCGATTTAATTTTGAGTTTAATTATAGTTTATTTTTTGAATAACTCATGCTTAAATATTTGAGTTGGTAATGAAAGGTTTATAATAAGTTAAAACTTTAGTTTGCTTCAAGATCTGGGTAGACTCTAATACCATTTAATAGAGAGGTTTATGAGTGGTTTTTTTAGAGGAAAAAAGCGGTAAAATCATTTTTTAAAATTTTGAAGTAATTCAGACTGACAGGCAGAGATTTTAAGGTGAAACTTGAATACTGAACTAGCAAAATAAAATTTCAAACAGTATGTCATATAATCTTTCAAAACAAAAGTAAGTTAGATAAATTATACCTTCAAGAGTTCTATCCGTCTTGCTTTTTTGACCTCGTCTTATTCCTCCTTTGCTGCGCGAATTACCTACTTTTTTAGACATATTTCACTCTTACAGTCTTGCTAATATTATATCTCTAATCAAGATTATAAGAAAAAATTTTGACACAAGTTTGAAGAAAGATTTCTTTATTCCATTGCTAGTTCCCCTTTCCCAGAAAGAGGAAATTAGAATATTTTCTTACAAGGATATTTTACAAAGGCAATCGTGAGATTGACAAACTCTACCTTCCTCAGGTTGCTGATTACTTATTTATAGGGTAAGGGTAGTGCACTTAGACATCAATGCTCACATCATAGAGATAGAAAAAGATAAGATTATATGATAGAGTTTACTATTCTTGATAAGGTTTCTTATCTTCTTCGTCTTCTTGCATTGGCAAGCTCTGCATCATTCATTTGTCTGGCATGATTTGTGTCTTTACCTTTTTCTGATTGATAGAGTTCAGCAAATTTTGCCCGTAACGCTGAACTTCTGCAAAAATTCTTATGCTCTAGTGCATAGCTAAAATCAAAAAAGCATGTTCGGCTCCTTCAGTAGTGATGAGAATCAAGTTGTTTTCATAGTACAGTGTCCTCGCTCCTCTGCTCATTAGCCGTTCACTCTGATATTTGATAGCTGATGCGCCAGTTGATCTTTTATAGTTTAACTTTGTTACATATCATGGTCGAAGCAACCATGGAACTCATGGAAGATGAGCACCCATTGAAGAAATAGTTGTTGATCAACATCACTCGAGAAAAGCACCCATGGAACTTATGGAAGATAAGCAACTGCTAAAGGATTTTGAGGACATCATGATCAACATCAATGAATGACATTGAGAAGCTATTAATGAAAAAATTGAACTCATTGAAGAAATAGTTGTTGATCTTAGAGTTGATATTGGAAAAGCTCAAGAAATCACAACTCATTTCTATCAGACTATTGAAAAACTCAAGGAAAGCTGTTTCAAAAAAGACACTAAAAAAGTCCGAACTAAACTCGCAGAACTATCTTTTCGTCCTCAAACGAGCCAGGGAAACGGTATAAACCCCCTCTCTGAAAAAGAGAGGAGAAGCAGGAACTAAAGGCTAAACTATTAACTAAAGACCAGTTATTCAATATACTGGCATCAAAACTATTGACATATCTTCAGATATGCTTTATAAGAACTATTACGAGGCAGCCATTCTTGCCCACCAGAAAATCTTGAACTTCCTGATTTCTACTATAATCCTAGGGATTCTTTATTTCCAAGATTATTGTTTTTAATAAAGCAAGCCCTGAACTTATATATGAACTCTTTACCTACGAATGTTTGAACTTTTTTTATCCAAGTTTAAGCTCAATTGAGTTACAAAAGTCTCTAGAAGTTTTCAAAAGAGCAATCAAGAACTTCAGCAAAAGCTATACCTGTATTCAATTTTTCTCAATCTCCCCTGAGAAAAATAAAGAAACAATCTATGGAGCTATTCATCTTGTTGAAATCAGCAACATCTCTCCCAAAACAACTATTCAGGTAGACAAAAACAAACACTTCAAGGTTCATGCCTTTGACAAATCATGGATAAACTATAAAATATCAACTGGTGCATTAGCTTTCAAATGTTTGAACGGCTAATGAGCAAAGGAGCAAGGACACTGTACCATGAAAACACCTTGATTCTCATCATTACTGAAGGAGTCGAACATGTCTATATCAATGATAATTTTTTCGACTTTAGCTATGAAGTAGAGCGCAAGAACTTTGGCGGAAGTCTAGCTGTACAGGCAAAATCTGCTTAACTCTATCAATCAGAAAAAGAAAAGGTAAAGACACAAATCATACCAGGCAAATGAATGATGAGCTCGCCGATGCAAAAAGACAAAGAAGATAAGAAACCTTATCAAGAATAATAAACTCTATCATGTATGTAATCTTATCTTTTCATATCTCTATAATGCAAGCGCTGAGGTCTAAGTGCACTACGCTTCCCCTATAAATAAATACTCAGCAACCTCATGAAGGCAGAGTTTGTCAATCTCACGATTGCCTTTGTAAAATCTTATTGTAAGAAAATGTTCTAATTTTCTCTTTCTGGGAAAGGAGAACAACTAGTAATAGAATAAAGAAATATTTCTCCAAACTTGTGTCAACAATTTTTCTTACAATCTTGATTAGAGAGAGAATATTAGCAAGACTACAAGAGTTAAAGCCTTCTGAAAAGGTAGGTAATATGCGCAACAGAGGAGGAGTAAGACGCGGTCAAAAAAGTAAGGCGGATAGAACTCTTGAAAGTATAATTTCTCTAACTTAATTTTGTTTTGAAACATTGTATGGCATACAGTTTGGAATTTTTTTTGCTAGTTCAATATCCAAGTACCACCTTAAAATCTTTGCCTATCAGTCTAAATTACTTCAAAAATTCAAAAAATAGTTTTACCGCTTTTTCCTCTACAAAAACACTCGTAAATCTCTCTATTAAATGGTATCAGAACCTACCCAGATCTTAAAGCAAACCTGAAAGTTTTAACTTATTATAAACCTTTCATTACGAACTCAATTATTTAATCATGAGTTATCCAAAACATGAGCTATAATCAAACTCAAAATTAAATCGAGAAGGAGATTAGTTAGCTGGACAAAGTTTAATCTTCCTAACTTAAAATATTATATACAATATCAACCATAAGACTTTTTAAGATCTTTTGACCTTACACACAGAAAAATAAGACAAAATTAGCTAAATTATTATAATCCAGATTAAATTATCTTTCAACTCTCCCTGAAAGCGTTCACCCCATAATTATAAATTTAATAAAAGACAATATTGGTTTATTAGAATTAACTTTCGAATATAATATAGAGTATCAACCAAACAGAAATATAGATGAATCTCAAATAACTTATTACACAAACGAGAAGAATAATAAGAAACAAGAGCAGCTAACTAAAAGGAATAAATAACAAAAACGCCAATATAGTAATCTATGCTTAAAAAGAAAATTAATAGGAAAAGGGTCTATAAATAATTTGGCAAATAAAAACAAAAAGCAAAACAGTAATTGTTCCTCTGTTGCTCACCCCTACCCCGTAGAGTTTAGGATATGACTTGCAGCACTGCCCAATACACCACTTCAAGCATTTCAGGAATACACATGTAGCACATCTACCACATCCTCAAAGTATCAAACCAACAGCCATCAACATGAAGTGATGACTAAAGATATTGCTAAAACATTATAATCATTTGACTCCTTCACATCAGGATTCAGCACTGAGAGTACCATGATCCATGAGTGAAAGGATACATGCATAGTATATTGAGACTAACTCGACAATGCAAACCAATTTTAAGAGAGATGCCAAATCAGAGTGGTGTCAAAATAGAAGTTCAACATCCAGCCAACAACAAACAGTGACAAAGGTACACAAGACGCAGATAAGAAAAGGCTACAAAAAGCATGACACTTGAATCAGCTTAGACACAGATGCATGCCATATGAACTCCTACGATCCCACAAATATAAGCTGCATCAAATCATTCTCAAATGTAGATGACGTGCAGTCATCATGAGGAAAAACAAGTGATGCAAATCAGAAAATGACTGTATGAGCTTCATGCAAACACTTTGCTTTCATAGAAGCATATCCAGTGGCAGGACAAAAATTATTAAAACAAAAATGTCTAACATGAACACTGTATACCAACCTCATCTCCTCGCCCATGAGAATTCTGGTCTATTGTCGTCAACTCCTGATGTGATGAGAACTGAACATACACATTTCTTCCCCTGAAAGCAATTAACAAAAGATGTAGCATACATAAGCGAAGCTGTTAAGTAAATGAATACCGTAGGCCACAGCACATAAAGCTAGGCAGTGTAATCACAAAAATGAGTGAAATACTATGTCAAACTAATCCATGGTAGATGCACTTGAAGAATAGCAATCTTCTACTGAGTAGTGTCAGATCTAACTCTACTTTCCTAGCTAAAGTTACCATATCATTTCTCTTTTTTTCTTTTTTTTTCATTGCTTAACAAATAAAGTGAATGTTATTCAGCAGTGAGGACAAGAAACAAATCACAAGAGAAGTCTCGTCCCGAACAACCACAACCGAGGAAAAGAGACAGATCACCAAGTCTCATACCCCCAGCAACCACCACCACCACATAGTCTAGAATCAGCTAAAGTATGTTAACTAGGGAAATCCACATATAAATAGCCCTACCATATGCCAGTACAAGGCTGTTTCTGAGATGGTCTCCAAACAAAAGAAACAAAAAAGTTTGAAGGAAGGCTTTAGGCAGTCAAAAATCAAAACACATTGGGAATGAAAACCAAAGGATCAACAAAGATACGAAGTAATAGACATATAGACCTACCAATGCAAGAGAGCATTTTGTAAATATGAATGACTCCTAGACATGCATGGAAATGCTACAATGGCAGCATCCTCCAGAACCTTGAAGTTACAATGACTCTCAAACCCAATGTGAACTGGCAATTCATACGTTACGGCTGCAACAGTTAAATAGTGCATATTGCCCAATACAACTATTATACTTTGTGCAATGTCATGTGTTCATCTAATTATCATGCCTGTTACATTTGTTCCACTTAGTGCAATGTCATGTTGGAAGGATCCCATCCACTTGATACCATTTTGGTACTGACAACCCATTTTATGCAACCCTCAACCAATCCTTGCATCTATCATCTAGGGTGACACAAGATCATAGCAGAGAAGGGGCAATATAAAAACATAGTAGGGGATGTATCTAAACAACTAGGAAGCAAACTTTCAGGAATAAGCTGAAATGTGGAGAAAACAAAAGATACTGGTAACTGAAGATTGATGGAGAGAAGAAACACATGCCTATTCATAGGAGAACCGACCCCGATTCAAGGCTTTTTCTGCTGTTTTGGGGGGGGCGGGGGGGGGGGGGGACACTCCACGCACCAGTGGTTCTGGTGTAACTAAAAACAAGTCCTAGAATGATGTCTATACGAAACTAACTATTAAAAGAAGGGAACTATGAAAAATTAAGGACCAGAAAATATAAGAAGGGAACAGAAAATAAAGTTCAAAAGGCTGTCATGCCGTTGTCCAGATTCCTCTCTGTTCCTCAATTCTGTAATTATTTGTTGCAGCTCATTTAATTTTTCTCTAACGATGTAGTCATGTCATAAGGCTCCTGTATCACCAGTTATCATATTGTTGGTCATCCTCACCAGAAATTTTCTTAGTATCCTCGCAAAACCCTCTGTACAGGTTGGGAGTTGGCCCGGGTAACATACTGTTGCACTGGAGACCTGACCATAGGAAAGGTTGGTACCGGAGCCAGCAGCCAGACGATCAAAATTGACACTAACCGCAAAGTGAAAAGGGGGAAAACCCATCTCAATAACCAGCTTGATAGAAGACCCAGTCAGAACCCTTTCAGGGCCAAACAAATAGCCTTATTCTCAGCTGAGAACTTGAAGCAAATGCTGTCAGCATTACCCATAACAGGATGAAAATTTTATTTTCACCAACTCCAGGCAGCCATCTAAACCCACCAGCACTCCCCTAGAATAGTGAACATTTTCGTCAAAACTACATCAGTTCACCTCCTCAGCCTATTTTCAAATGAAAAGTACATACTGGCTAGCTCTGATACTGTCATAACAGTTACATAAAGCCATCAGCTTTAATCCTAACAACAACCCCCAAAGGCCCTTAGAAGTTAGACCCAGATCATGGATGAGTTTCCTTTTCCATGGAGCCTAATAACAACAACAACAACAAACTCCCAATGTGGGTCCCGCTTTCGCGGGGTCTGGGGAGATCCAGCTGTAGGCAACCTTACCTCTACCGGTATTCCTACCCATAGAGAGGTTGATTCCAAAAGACCCACAAAATAGTTTTGTGAAAAAGGTTTGAAGGGAAAAACGATTGTTGAAACCAATTACTGAGTAAGAGAGAGAGAGAGAGGATGAGAAAAGGTTCCGAGAGGCAAATAAAGAGAGAGTGGAAACAAAGCAAATAAATAAGGAGCGGAGCGGAGACATACCTCAGCAAAACCAGGAGCGCTTGGTGCCGTCACATCCCCGAAAAGCACGACCTGCAGACAAGCAAACCAAAACCCTACCCACCCCACACCGCCTAAGCTACAGCCTGACCCCTACAATCAGAAATCCTAATCCTGTCCCGCCACAACCCCCTATCCTGAGCCATGTCCTCCGTGAGTCCGACAACTCTCAGGTCCTCTCTAACCACTTGTTCTAAACTCTTCTTCAGTCTACCCCTCCCTCTCTTACCACCGGGGGGGTTGATTTTCTCACACCTTCTCACTGGGGCGGCCGCACTTCTCCTCTTGACGTGATCGAACCATCTGAGCCTTGATTCCCTTATCTTCTCCTCTATTAGGGCCACTTCAGCTAATCCCCTAAACACTTCATTCCTAATCCTGTCCAATCTCGTAGAGCCACACATCCACCTGACCATTCTCATCTCAGCTACCATCAACCTTTGGACCTGCGTCTTTTTTACAGGCCAACACTCCGATCCATAGAGAACAGCCGGTTTGACTACCGTCCTATAGAACAGCACCCCTGACGCTGCCTTCCACTTTTGCCATCCCACTCTAATCCGCTGGCTAATGTCTTCGTCAATGTCCCCATCCTGCTGGATGATCGAGCCCAGATACTTGAATTTGTCAACCTTTGGTATTGCCCTCCCATCCGGAACGACATCTCCCCCCTCTACTATCCTCCCGCTGAAACCACAATGAAGGTATTCCGTTTTCGACCTACTCAACCGAAAGTCCCTAGCCTCCAGCGTACGCCTCCAACTCTCCAACCTGTCATTCACCCCCTGCCTGGTGACATCGATAAGCACGATGTCATCTGCAAATAACATGCACCAAGGCACCTCGTCCTGTATACCTCTAGTGAGTTCGTCCAAAACTATTGTGAAAAGAAACGGGCTTAAAGCGGATCCCTGGTGCAGGCCCAGAGTAACAGCAAAGTCATTGGAGACCCCGCCCGGGGTCCTGACCCTCGTCCTCCCTCCCTCGTACATGTCCTTGATAACACGAATATACTCGTGCGACACCCTTTTTTCTTCCAAACACCTCCACAATACCTCCCTTGGCACTCTATCATAGGCTTTCTCCAGGTCAATGAACACCATATGAAGATGCACCTTTCTGTCCCTGAACGCGCCCATGAGCCCTCTGAGGAGGTAGATCGCTTCAATGGTCGCTCTGCCTGGTATGAAACCAAATTGGTTTTCTGAAAACTCTACTTCCCCTCGTAGCCTTCTCTCAATCACCCTCTCCCATAGTTTCATAGTGTGGTTGAGCAGCTTGATGCCCCTAAAGTTATTACAATCTTGGATATCCCCTTTGTTTTTGTACAGTGGGATGATTGTACTGACCCTCCACTCTCTGGGCATTTTGGCGGTCCGAAAAATGACATTGAAAAGCTCCGTGAGCCATTCTAGACCCACTTCCCCCAGGAACTTCCAAACTTCCACTGGAATCTGGTCCGGGTCCACGGTCTTCCCCTTCGCCATCTTCTTCAAGACCTCCCTAATCTCCTCCTTTGAGATCATATTGCCCGCACGCTGATCGCTACACTCACTGCCCCGACTACTGACGTCTCCCCCCCCCTTCCCCGTTGAGGAGTTTAGCAAAGAACCTTTGCCATCTCTCCTTAATTTCCGCATCCTCCGTCAACACCTTACCCTCTTCGTCCTTGATACACCTTACCACCCCCAAATCCCTAGACTTCCTCTCCCTTGCCCTCGCCAGTTTAAAAACCTCATTCTCCCCTTCCTTCGTCCCCAATCTGTGGTACAGTCTATTGAACGCCTAAATCTTAGCTACTGCCACTGCCCTTCTGGCTACCTTCTTGGCCGCCTTGTATCCAATCTTCTTATGCGCCCTCTCGTCCTCCGAGCTGCTGTTCATGAGCTCCGCATAAGCCTCTTTTTTCGCCTTAACTTTCTCCTTTACCTCTTCGTTCCACCACCAGGCGCCCTCCATCCTTTTACCGCCTTCCCTTGACAGACCTAAGGTTTCCTTAGCCGCCCTACGGATGCAATCCGCCATAGCATCCCACATCAAGTCAGCGTCTTCAGCCCTCCTCCAAGCTCTCTCCTCAACTATTCTTTCTGCTACTAACCCCGTCTTCTCCTTTGTGAGGGTCCACCACTTAATTCTGGGTTGTTCAGCTCTCCTCTTCGACCTCTTAGGAAACTCGAACTCTGCATCTAAAACCAGCAGCCTGTGCTGAGTTCCCAACAACTCGCTGGGGATCACTTTACAGTCCTTACACGATCTCCGAGTCTCCTTCCTCGCGATTAATAATGAAGAATATACATCTACCAATTCCCCACTTCCCATCGCGATTAATCCATGGAAACAAAAGCAAAGGGGAACAACCATGAGGGCAATGCACATAAATGAGGAGGCAGCAATCATCTGTCACTGAAGTAACCCTTGATTCATCAAGTAGACAGCGCATAGAATTGACTGCATGGATCCAGGAGAGAAATCCATTCATGTATAGGGGTGAAGGATGTGTCTATGAATCTTTCCAAAGGGTATGTTACCTTGATCTTCCCAAATCACCCAAAAATGTTCTGTCCAGCAACTTCGCCAACGGTTGTCAAACAAATCAGAAAAATGCTCACCAGTGCAGAATTGCACAATAGCAATGGAAAATAGGAAAGTAAGTTCAGACTTGACTATGATTTGCATAAGAGATCCTTCAACTTAATGGTACAACTTTCACCATGCTCAATATATTGAATAGATTCAGATGTCGACCAATTATGGAAGTATTTGTTCATATTAATTCTATTAAGAGCAATGCCTTTCATGCTCTCGTTTTTCACATCGAATATCAACTTCAATAATTCTATTACGAATCCTAAGATGTGTTCACTGATCTTCCTTCCCTAACTTATAATGAGAAGAAAGCCAGATTGTAGGTAGCAACTAGAAGACCAAAGATACATCACCTCACATCATCCTTGCCCCCAAAAATGACCAAAACAGCATGTAACTTCATCAACATCTGGGCAAACTTGCAAGCTCGCCCAGCTGCCACCCCTCTAATGTCCCATTAAATGAAATGTACTAAAGAGTTTCACATGGTCCTTACATAGTCCGAAAAGCAAAGATCAATCAGAAGCATACGCACACACGTGCAAGAGAGAGGGGGAGAGGGAGAGGGGGGGGGGAGAGAGTAAGCAAATAAACAATAATGAAACAGGTAAGCTCTGAGCATAAATTGATAGTATCATACCACATTCAGTACAAATCATACCATATGCAAAGCGTAAATATGAATGGAACCATCAGGCCACAATTTTGTTGCACCAGGATAACATATTTGAGCATCAACTGCATACTAGGTTCAATCATTACTCCCACAGCACGTCATCCTTCTAGCTCCTAGAAAACCCTAAACCAAGAAAACTACTAATCCAATTACCAATTCTCTTATGAACTTTAGTTGAACAAAGATATGAAAAAGATTGGTAATCGCAAATTTTAAGAATCAATGAGTAATGCCACAGACCACAAAACAGAGCACTCTTCTATGCTCATAAAATGCTTAAGAAGACATTTTCAACCATGGGATCCTAACAAATCTTAACTTTACACATGTATGTGAATGAATGGGTAGGGGAGCTGAGGGAGGGCCTCTAGACTCCCTATCCATCTCAAGATTAGTTCCACTAAACCCATTTCTGCATATTATTAATTAAGACCAACAACTTATTCTAAATCTAATAATTGAACAACAGTTTGTCTACCACTCACCAGTGTCGCGTAAGAAAAAGGAAGTAACACTGTCATAAAGAGGGGAGGAACAATTTATCCTGAAGTACACCCTAAAAATCTCCACCTTCCTCAAAAAGATTGTGTAACTACCTTACTTAGGAACTTTTACCATGTGAATACAAGAATGGACACAATGCCCTTAGCACCATTCCATAACTAGGTTTGTGTACTAGGCTTTCCAAAACATAAAAAAAAAAAAAAAAGAAGAAGAAGAAGAAGAAACAACTTGGGTCTGTGTACTAATCATGACCAGCACCAATAAATCCACTGATCCACCTTTACTATATAGTATAAAACCTCTTCGAACTTATCATCTCACCCAAAAGAAGCTATTTGATGGCATGCATTAGGTCCAGGTTTCAGCTTATGGGAACAAATCAGTAGCATAATGAAACTGAAGGAATATGGTATAAGCAAATCTTGAACATTATTCTTCAAAAGTGTTCATAACAGCTTTACACCAAACGTTTCCTTTTTTTTATCCTTATTTCTCCTCATATCCACCTCTCTGCAATCCCCATCTCATTGTCACTTTCCCATTCTCTAAATGGTGAAGGGTAGATTTTGGAAATCGTAGGTGTTTGCATTAGTCACCAGGAATTTTCTTACTCCATGATCCCCATGTTGTGGCCAAGCAATGCAGAATCTAAGTTAGAATCAAATTATGTGATAAGTAGCTCAGTCCAAGAGCCATTCTGAAAACTATGGCCTGAATAACCACTATTGTGAGTTTGTGACTAAGATGATGAGAACAGAGAAACTTATCAGACATCAATGAGCTGACAGGTGCTAGTTGGTGACAGAAAAGGAGGTGAAAGGAAAAGAGAGATGATATACAAAGGTGGAAGTCAGGGAAAGGCAATTCAACAATGTGAAAGGTCAAATCAGCCACCAGCCAGCTCATCAAGGGCCAGCAAGGGTCACTACCAGCAAGCAGACTGTTCAAGAGGAAGAAAGTGGGGAAAGGGAGGGAGAGAAGTAACCGAAGGAAGAGGAGAGAAAAAGGTTTCATTTGGGATGAAGTGATAACTTGAGATCACTTGTTCCATTGTTTGTCCCCTTCTTCTTCAACCAAGCACAAGAAATGGGTTAATTCCTAATGCCATCCTCCCTTCAAGAAAAGAACTATTGACAGTTGGAAGTACCTCCACAATTGATATGACATGTAATAAGGACCTCGTATAACAATCTTGTCAATCATAGCAACTGATTTAACAAAATATGCTCCACAAGAGCATAATCCTTTTACAAGGACGATATTTATGAAGGAAGAGTACAATCTATGCTATAGACTAAAATTAAAAATAGAAAATAACGTATCTCCGTCACATGTCATACTATTCCAGCATTTCTAGTCAAGCTGAAATCCAATAACTAGAACTTGCTAATTTCAAATTTACTGATGCCTGCTTTGGAATGCAGAATATCATTTCATACACTCAAGACCTCAGCATTCAAAGAAACTAAAATTTCTGAAGCACTGTATGATGGAAAGAGATAGCAACAGAAACTTAAAAAATCCCTAAAAAATTATAAATTGTGAACAAGGGGACATATGGATATGTGGCAGCAAAATGTCATCCAGCAAAGCATATCAATGTATTGTAACGCTTGAAACTTCACCGCCAGGGAAAAAGCACGTTCTTTATCTAGCTGAAGGCATTCAAAATTCACAGATATCACATGTCACAAGTGATGACTATTATTTAGTCACCAAAAAGTAGACCCCGCAAAGCAACTGCCGGTTCTTCCAATGCTTTTGAAGTTTCAATTTTACAATGAACAGCCTATAACTCATCAGTACAGAGTAGCTGTTGTACAGAAAGAACTATGCACTATCAATAACTTTGGAACATCATAACAGGCAAGCAACCATAAAAGAAAACATTTAAAAAACAAATACACTGACGTGATGATTAATGCCTTGTGGACAACATTATCAACAAACCTTATAGTTGGCTGCACATTTGCATAGAACTGCAACACATTGATGGCTGAGGCAACATCTTGCATTTGAACAAGAGCCTGGAAAAATTTTCCCCACAAAAATCTCTCAACACACTTCATTTGGATAAAATTTCAGGATAGTTCTCTCCAGCAGATACACAGAATAAACCTGATTCTTTGCACGTAGCATCACCAGTTTTGCAATAACTCCAAACGGTTGGAATAGCTGCAGCAAATCATTCTGGAAAAAAAAATTTCATCAATTGGAGTACAACAAACAAGTAAAAACATGAAGCACATGATACAACAGAACATGACCCATTTTTAGCAATTTGGATGTTGAAGCATGACAGTCAATTCCATTGACATTGGACAACTTAATATTATATGCAATCTTAGAAATTGAAATTCCAAAGATCCACTATCCAAACATTCTGATTTTGCCTAGAGAACCATAAACTTACAAGTGTAACTCCCTTTGTATTGAGAAAATGTCTCCACCAATTACAGCAAAACACTTCCCAAGGCAAAAGAAAAAATGATACTAACCACAGCCAAGACTTCTAACAAGAATGGATTTGAGGGAGAAAGGTGGTAAGACAGAAGAATCAATTCTGAAAGACCATTCTTTCACTTAAAGATGCCTGACTAGTGCCAAAGCAGGAGAATGCAGACAACTGCTTTCCATTATTTGGATGCCTGGTATGATTAGTATCAGCTTCTTCTCCCGTAGCTTATGGACGACTTAGAGTTATTGAGGTTGAGGGAAAGGCCACCCTTTACAATGGAACAATTGCTAAAAGGCACCATATATGCTGGACCATACAAGCATACTCTTGGAAGTAGCTACAAAATCAGACAGGTCCAATACTTATGAATGAGAATAAAACTCTTAACCTCAGCTCCCCTTGATGAAGAATAAAAGCCACATGGAAATGAAGAAGCTCCAAGAATTGAGGAACAGAAACAACTAAGAAATGGGTGTCCCAATCAAATCAGCACCCCCACCACAACCCCCCCCCCCCCAAAAAAATCGTAGTTCTGTGATACCCAGGACATAAAAACAGCATACAGAAAACTGAGAAACAATAAAGGATCAACATGAATTGATACCTCGGATATTTCATGCCCCACATTGCGTACATGGATGACCTTAGAAGGCTCTGACATTTTCCTTTGTTTTCCTTTTTTTCCCTGCTTTTTAAACCTGAAAAACATAATCATTACTCAGTTACTCGATTCAGTAATTACTAATTCCAGTACCCATATCAATGTCGGTCACCCTTGATTTTGATCAAGATTAGCTTTTTAACAAGGAATCATCAACGACCCAAGTCTAAATATCAATTAAATGCAAAGGAAAAGAGTGGGTAATCAAGATGGTCTCTTTCTCAACAGCTAAACTGCAAAAGAAAAGCGAGATAGTATACCAAGCAAACCGATACTTACAAGATGTGCTACAGAGAAAGTAGGAGGAGAGGGGAAGTGGGTGCGTAGGATCAGAGAGAGAGAGAGGGAGGGAGAAGAGGAGAAAGAAGCAGATTGCCTTAAACGATGACGATGACGAATTGATGATGGTGCTTCGCCCCTGGGTCCTTTACTCCATTTGTCCTTTTGGTTTTAAATTTAAACCAAAAAAAAAAAAAAGCAACTAGATAAATTTCTCATCAAAAACAGAGGGAAAAAAGGAAGCCTTTGACTGAGGAGGGAATGGACAACAATGCATACTTTTTTTTACCCACTTTTTGAACCAAAACTGCTACTAGGGGGTTCCAATATTTTGGACCAAATCTAAGGAGCTTGAGGGCAAAAGCAACAGGGTTAAGTTTCAAGATAAATGAGATAATAGTTTGACACACTATTAATCCAATATATATTTTTATAGGAAAGATGTTGCTATCAGAATTCAGATCTATCAATTTGAAGGGAAGTTTGAAGTATAAAAAATGAACATATATAGTTGTTAATGACTTTCATAACAAATTTTAACTTGTTTTTAAGTTCTCGTCGTACTTATACATAAGATTATGGGTTTATAAATAACTAACCAAGAGTTAGTCTTCACATTTATGAAATATAAAAATAATATATTTAAGGAATGAAAAAGCTATCACTTTTATGTCCATATACTAATGATAGTGAAATACAACGAGATTGACTGTTATTCATGCATATTCCTTTTACAATTGTATTCAATTATAGTGTAGAAAGGGAGGAAAAGAGTCAAACCAAATTAGTGATCGTGAAGTTTTTATTTCACAAGCTTAACTGGCTCACAAGCATGCTGAACTTGAAAAATAGGGCTCGAGACTTAACTCGCTTAAGCTTCTATGAGCTCGGGAGCCTCCATGAGCCAATATTTCCCATGTTCCACTAATTACAACTAGGAAACATCCCAATTGAAATGGAATGCAATTATGAAGATCAACACTTAACCTAAATGGATGTGAATGTTGTGAGAAAAAATTCGTGCATCTAAACCAACAATAGTAAGAGATTGAAAGTTGCTGAAATGAGAGATTAGTATTAATTTAATTTTTAAAATTACATAATAAAATAAGCTTATATTTTGCTTTCCGTTTACAAGCCGTGCAAACCTCTAAGCCGAATTCATCTTAACTCGACTTGTTTATGCAATGAGCTTTAGCCCAAACATACTTAAAGCATTTCTAGAGCTGAATTTTTATAGTTTCCACTTGAATCAGCTTGTAAGATCTCATATATTTGCGTGGCTTCGTTCATTCCGAGTCCTAACCAAATCAAACTCTAACTACCAAAACTTTGTCAAAAGAGAGGCATTACAACCCCCCCCCCCCCCCCAAAAAAAAGGAGCTCTGTCTGTGCTCTTAGACAAACTATATCCCAGAATGACGTGCACCTGGTTTTGTTCTGGTGTTTCCTCAAATTTCTTTCCCTCTACAACACACACGAGATTGAACATAAGGAGATTTTACAATTCTTGCCCCCGAGCCCTGATATGTATATTTGAACCATTTACCCTCATGGTGTAAAGTCCAATATCTTTCAATAATTCCTAACCACTCCGGGACACTCAAAAAAAAAAAAAAGTGCATCACACATACCACAAGCCCTCTACTGAATCCGAAACGTTCTACACATTCTGCCATCAGTAAGCGGTTTCCTTTTGCGTAGCCAAAACTAACACAAAAGAATGCCTGGGAAAATTCGGAGTGCTCCACATAGCGGAACTTCAGAACAGATGACTGACTTTTAGCCAGAAAATTATATCCACAGATCACTTTAAATCTGCCCCTTATATACAATTCTGATAAACAGGTTGAACCTACTGAATGCCACCAAATTTCTGCACAGGTTGAGTCCTTGGTTGTAAGGTTTGCCATCAGGCCTAAGATGTGTTACTCGGGGATCAACAGTAGCATTATCTAAAATAGGCAGTGATCCATTTGATGCAGAGTGAATAGTAATCGGTTGAGATACTCCATAGCAATTTTGCTAGAAATGCCTCGCTCCAATGGAGTTATAAGATGACATCAAAGCACCTAATAGACCAGGACTATTTCACTTGATTCACTCCTACTTTTCCGGGCTTTAGTCCATTGACAATGCTTAACTCAATGCTCCACAACTCGTACTTATGATCAGGTGATCAATATTTTCTTATCTAGTCCAGTAAAACCTTTTGACAATTTTTGTGTCTGATCAACATAGTAATCAGAGAGCACACTGCGCTACATTAACCCTTTAGGCAGAGTGCTAATTTGAGGAATTTCAGGGGCGCACTGTCAAAAAATGCATTACTAGAACTTGCTTTCCAAACCAATGCACCATGAAATACCCCAAACTCCTATCGAAGTTTTTGGTTTTAATTATTGGAAGAAGGGGCTGATTCAGTTTAAGACATCGACAGCATGTGTCTGATGATTCATAGGCTTCAGTTAGCAAAGAAGTGACTTTGAAACATATATTTTGTAAACTTTCCTGCTCAAAAATGAAGGTGTTGCCCGAGAAAAAGCCCAAAAAACTAAATGCAGAGGCTAGAGTGAGGCAATATTCTCTTATAGAAAGGCGATATTCCAAAAAAGTGTGTCAAATGCTGAGATGGGTTCAAACCTCATACATCTGCTAGTCTGGAGTTGCTTCCATTTCACCAATTAAGCTATGCTTATTTGATTTCTCCGTCTCTGATTTGTGACGATCCAGTCAATCACACGAAGAATAGTTAAGGGAAAAAGAAGGTTTTGTCCTTTTAATGTTGAATCCATTTATAACAGTTCAGGGGAAATACTCAGATGGGATCTGTTTCAAGCCGATCAAGTCACTTCAGGTTCAGGTTATATAATCAGCCACCTTAGCTAGTAAACGTGTTGCTTTATTGATGAGTGGATTAGACAGAAAATCTTCAGCTGTTTTATTACTTGCACTACAAATATAATTAGCGATCCAAAACTAATATACTAATTAGGCATCCCAATTTGAGTTCTCAGTCAGGTTCATTGACTTGTCTGACATTGCTGTTTTGATAGAAGTTGCCCTTACCGAAGTTTCAGGACAATAATGGATGATCATATATAAATGACGAACACCCCAAAGTTGACAGGAAGACTAAATTAAGCATAGAATTCATTGGGACGACATAATACCACCTCCACCAGTACCATTAGAATTATAGTCACCATCAGAATCATTTTGATCACCGCCGCCACCACCACCACCACCACCACCATCAGTGCCATTAGAATCATAATCACCATCAGAATCTCTTTCTCTGCACAGTTGATCAAGTCAAAGTTAAGAAATGCAATTACACAAGATCAATTACTGACCAAACAGATCACAAGGGAAGCATGAAATACAGAAGAAATCATTACTAAATGAATAAAAATAATAGCTAGAAGAACAGCTAACGAGGCACATACGAGTCATCATCTTCTTCTTCTTCTTCTTCATCATCATGGACGTTGAGCCTGATCATCATCTCCTCCACATTTCCATAACCCTCCATTCTTAATTCTCTCAAACTCAGTTAATTAATTTCTTTGAAGTTTCCCTACTCTTGATCTTAATTTCCACACTTAGCAGAAGAAATGAACCAGACTCCCTCTATATATACTGATACCTACACTAGCTAGAAGGTGGGTATGTTCTGTATATTCACCAACTACAAAGGGAATCGAAAAGTGGAATATGTGTTGGAGCCTCGTTATTGGCTGTTTAACTTCACGTTAGTTTCATGTGGATATACTGTTACTCAAAAGACTGCAGTATCTCCTTGTACTGATGACCCAAAAACCATTTAAAAGTTAAAGTTAAAGAGTTAAGGTTTAGCAGTTGCAGACTGAACACAAAATATACATGACCATTACTCATCTATACTTAGAATAAGATGGCAAATTCATAGGTTATGAGATATAATTTTTTGGACGTGGCACTATGGTTGTGGAAATAGGGGGATTTTTGGATATCCAAAAAGGGGTTCTATCGATCTCTATATTTACACTCGGCACATGATACTCTAATGTCTTCTATGCACACAGTTTTAATTTTATTTCCTTCCTAGCTATACATAAACTTACTATATATCCACATTTATAATTTTTCTCTATCTATATTCCCATTTGTTTTGTATATGTGATTTTTACTAACGGTAATTTTTTAGTTTATTAGGACATGTGTTTCACCTTTCTTAATTCTCTTTGTGGTGCAAATCTTACAATTTACCATTAACTGGACAATTCATTCACATTTTCTGTTAGTTTCTTGATTTTTGTTCTGCCCCCCCCCCCCCCCAAAATCCCAATATTGTTGTTGTGAAACCTGCATGCCAAAGTAGTATAATTTTGAAGGCATGCGAATCTTGATTTGGGCAGTCTGCAGTGAATCTTACAACTGATAAGTGAATCAGAATCACAAAAGTAGAATATTCGCCAACTGCATGCATATTTCAGAACTCAGAAGAATACCAAGTGCATGTTAGTTTCCATTTGCCATTGATACTGCTTTTAAAAAAAATAAAAATAAAAATTGGGTCGGAACTCAGAAGAATACTAACTGCATGTTGGTTCTCTTCTTCATTCCTTGGCCATTTCGCCTTCACAAATCTCCGTATGTACTTGTACGTACCATTCCTAATTCCTAACCCATATCCACAATTGATATGATATGATATATTGTACTTTTATTCTCTCCAAAACTACCTTCTTTTTATCTTTTACCCCTTTCTTTGACTGCCATTTTCCCAATCAGTTACAGTGCTTGCTTGCTTTAAACCAAGTAATAATTCATTTGCTTGAGATTATTATAACTGTACCCAGCTAACCTATATATAAAACTACAACATGGACATTTATAAACGGGTAAAAAAAATGTTAAAATTGTCTTCTCAAATTATATATCATGGAAAGAATAATAATTAAAATTTAATTAAAAAATATCATAGTCTGAGTTCAATATTATTTCACATGACCTATCATGACTGGATAGGTATATGCTGATAATTAAGCTGTAACTCTCAATTTTCTTTTGAAAAAAAAAATGTTGAACATTTTGTCTTTTGATCGACTTTTCAATTCATCATCAGTTTTTGTTTTTATAAAATCGGGTTATTGCATATCATATGTATATTGTCATCTTAATCGATACTTTATGATAATTCCTTTTTCCCCTGCCTAACAAATATAAAGATCGATCAATACTGCAAGTAAAGTATATTTAATTAAACTCATATTAGCATTGCTATGGATTACGCAAATCATTTTTTTTAATGTTAATCCATTAGCATTATTGATTTAACTCTTTGAGGCTTTTCAATCTGTAACTATAAGTATATCTTGAGGTCCACACTATTGTATCCCCCCATTTTTCATTCACAAATTAAATAATGCATGATACTAAGCTACTATATCTCAATAGTCACATAAAAAAAATTTAAAAATTAACAGGCGTCCTCCAGTAAACACTCTAAACTTGTGCTTGTTTTTATACCCCTAACAACTACAAAAGTAGGCAACAACCCCCTCCTATATATCCCTCTTCTGCTCTTCACTATCACTTTCGCTATCTTCTCTGAGAATTCTCGGTCTCCATGGAACCTAGCCATCACAAGTAACCCAACACATTATCAGTTTATCAAAATTTGATATTCATAATTCTATAACATATACTATACATCACATTTCATGATCTCTATCTGATCTCTTAATTGATTATGTGAAACATGCATGTATACTGATACAACAGCTTCTTTTCAGGACAGTGGAGGTGCATGAGCTGATCCGCGAATCCGGACACTTCGTCTTCCTCTTCTATGTGGATGTCGATAGAGATTCTGACTTGAAGCACCTGTACGAGGATGTCCTCAAGAAGTTTGACGATGAATTCTTTAAAGATATTAATGTGCCTTTTCCTGACAGGAGCCAGATCGAGGTTCTGTATGAGACGGAATTAAAAGAAGCAGGCTACCATGCACTGCCAATGTCGTACGAAGCATTCGCGGATATGCTGTCCCGCATTGTGCTCATTGTGGATGACTAACATTATCGTGTCTGTCCTCCTAAGCTTAATCAACTCGTACCCGAGTAGTAAATAATGGGTTTAGGCTCTACTTAGTTGCGTGACTTTCATGTGTTTTTAGGCTAAGGTGATAGTTTGTGTCTGCGTGTGTTTTGTCCAAGAAGGGTGCAGTAGTGTTCACGTTCTAGGTACGTAGCTGCTGCTTTAATGTATGACAGACTTATTTAGTATCGTTAGACTCTATTTTATCGTATTGTAATACAAGTTATAATTAACCACGCACCAACAGTGTAATGATTTTTCTAAGAGTTATTATGGTGTTGCTAAAGTTATGATTTGCCATAAACAAACATAAAATATAAATTCAAAAAATTCAAAAGTAACAAGTAATATAGAAGCATTTTCGACTACATGATCAAATTCACTTAAAAGGTGTAATGAGTTGAAGACAATATGTTAGGAAAACTAATAGACCTAAGTCGAGCGTCATATATGCGGAAGCGTGACGAAGGATATAGATATTCAAGAATATTAAAACAAGATAAAAAAGATAATAGTAGGCAAAAGATTTTTTACATGGAAACCCATATAGGGAGGAAACCACGGGCGGCAAGAACGGCACAAAGATCCACTATGATAGGAGTGAGTACAACACGATCTCAAAAGTGAGTTAAAACTTAAAAGAAATCAATACAAAAGAGAAATAAAGATCTCAAAGCAAACGCCCAACGAAAAAACCTATTACAAATAAAATCTCTCACTACTCTCACTCGAGAAATGAGGAATAAAAGAGGTTACAATGACGCACAAACGCCTCATAAAATGGCCATTAGAAGGTCGTGCCCAAAGGCCCTCCCGAATGCCAAAACGCCTTAAAATGCCCACAGACTGCCATATATGGTGGGACAAGCTACACAAAATGCCTTAACCAAATGCCCAATTTATAGAAAATAAACCCGGTAGTAACTCCCACTTAAGGGGGGAGAATAATGGTGTATGAATGCCCATAAAATCCCATAATGAAGGGCAGCAAGTAACAGCTTAATCCATATTAATCTGCATTAAGCATAAAGTAACTAGCAGAAAAACGGATTAGAAATGAGCAGGCCAAAAGATATGGCTTGTCACGGACCGTAGGCCCAGCCACGACTGGCCCATGGTGCTCTCTGAGTGCAGCTGCTGTTGCTGAGAAGGAAAAAAGCTTTGGGCTACTGTGATTAAGGAAGGGCCCAAGCGTTGGATGCTGGGAAGAGGCAAAGCTGGGCCTAAGAACACAAGGTAAGAGTTGTGCTGCTACTGGAATTTGGGTCTCTCTTGGAGCTGGGCCAGGCATGTAGCCTGACTAATCCAAAAGCAAGCAAACAAAGAATTTTTTGCCATTCTTCACCTAACAATCTTCCCCTTAGACCAAAATTCCGAGAACGCTCAAAAAAGGCATAAAATCGATCTTGTACACAAACTTCTCAATATCGGCGGAGAACATCCTTCATGAAATGCTCGAAAATCGGATCGAATGAAGAACCGACTCTGATACCACTTGTTAGGAAAAATAAATTGTTAGGAAAAATAATTGCCTAAACTCGAGCATCATATATGCGGAAGCGTGACAAAGGATGTGGACATTCGAGAATATTAAAACAAGATCAAAAAGATTTATAATAGCAGACACAAGATTTTTTACGTGGAAACCCATATCGGGAGAAAACCACGGGGCGACAACAATGGCGCAAAGATCCATTATGATAGGAGTGAGTACAACACGATCTCAAAAATGAGTCAAAAGATATTAATACAAAAGAGAGATAAAGATCTCAAAGCAAACGCCCAAGGAAAAGACTTATTAGAAAGAAAATCTCTCACTACTCTCACTCAAGAAATGAGGAATAAAAGAGGCAACAATGACTCACAAATGCCTCATAAAATGGTCATGAAAGGGTCGTGCCCAAAGGCACTCCCAAATGTCAAAACGCCTTAAAATGCCTATAGACTGTTGCATATGGTGGGATGAGCCACACAAAATGCCTTAACCAAATGCCCAATTTATAGAGAATAAACCCAATTGTAACTCCCACTTTAGGGAGGAGAATAATGGTGTACGAATGCCCATAAAATCCCATAATGAAGAGCACCAAGTAACAACTGCAATAGTCCATATTAATCTACATTAAGCATGGAGTAACTAGCAGAAAAATGGATTAGAAATGAGCAAGCCAAGAGATGTGGCTTGTCACGGACCGTAGGCCCAGCCACGGGTGGCCCATGGTGCTCTGGGCGCAGCTGCTATTGCTGAGAAGAAAAAAGGTTTTGGGCCGTTGTGATGAAGGAAGGGCCCAGGCGCTGGATGCTGGGAAGAGGCAAAGTTGGGCCTAAGAACACAAGGTGAGAGCTATCTTGCTGCTAGAATTTGGGCCTCTCTTAGAGTTGGGTCAGGCATGTAGCCTGACCAATCCAAAAACAAGCAAAGAAAGAATTTTGGGCCACTCTTCACCTAACACAATAAAATTCTAATAACAAACCAGTAGCCAAAGCAAAGAACGGCTATCAAATTCTAAGAACAATATCAGAAAAGGGATGAGGAAAAGCAGATGTATTCTCAGGAGAAGAGGGCAATAAGAAAGCATCTTGTTTGATGCAAATGTTGGCCAGTAAATTTTGTTCTGTTGACTTCCACACAACTGCTCAGTTTGTGTCTCTCTGGGGAACTTGATTGAAACGTGACGTTTTCCCAAACCGCTGTAAGCAGAATCCTAAAATTGAAAGCATCTCATTTGATAACTGCTCTGCCCGAAAAGCATCCTTCTTTGCTGATGGACCTGGAGTTATTGCTTCTGGAACTAGAAAGCGCTTCTGTATCCTTGATGCAGTGAAAGTGTAACAAGATAAACTCAGGTCACTGAGGCAGAGAAGAGAAGCTTGGAAATGTCTGAGATGGTCCCGATTCTTCTATAATTGCAAGCCTTTATGGGAAATGAAAGCTACATCTTGTTCGTACAAGATCGTCCACAATGAAGGAACTTACCGGTACACCAAAGATATATGGAACAGTTTGCTCTCTCGCTTTCCCTTTGGTGGGCAGCCTCTGCACATAGATACAGATAAACTGCGCCCCTGCAGAGAGATACAGATAAGCTGCGCCTCTGCAGATGGTAGACTGGCCTTGTTGGATGCAGCATTTATCAACATGAGAGAGTGTTTCTTCGCCAGGGAGCATTTGCAGGCTCAAGCACCAAATATATCGTCATAAGCATTATGAACTTGTAGCAGACGCATGCCCTTCGGAAACTGACCAATCAATTGTGGGACTGAGAACTTACCTCCACCTAAAATGAGCAATAGAGAAGCTCGGCTAGGTTACGTGATTCTGTAGATTATAAGCAGCAGCGATACCCAGACAAGAAAAAAGAAAAAAAAGAGAGAACCCATTATGGCGACCATGCACTGGATACAGAATCAGAAGAGAACTCAAAAACATAAGAACTACTTTTTATTCATCTTTTTTTATAAATTCCAACATTGAAGATGTAACTAAATGTGCACACTCTGTTCTAACTCTCCATCTCAAATTCAGAGGGAAGTAAAATAATGAACACCAAAAAAATTTCAATCCGCAAGAATATGAATGTCAATACCGGCAGGAACTCAGCAGTGCATTCTTGTAAAGTACAAGAAATTTGGTATCTTCAACAGTCTGGATATTTTCACAACAGGGAAAGTTCTCCAGCCGGAATGGATCGCTTGATCAGTTTGGCCCAAGATTCGTTCGTCTCAATGATGACTTTGAGAGCATAATCCTGTGAAGCAATGCTGGCTCAGTGTCACTGCAACATGTCAAAATCCAGCAATTGTGCAGAAACTTTCCAGCTATCCAAAGGGTGAATGCAAAGAAGAAAATGGTGCATTTATGCTGGCTAGAGTATTTGTTTCTTTTCTTGTCTGAGAGGAGTATATGTCACCCCGTTGCTACTTGCACACGATAAATTGGTGGAAGACTGCAACAATGCCAGGAAGGCAGGAACAATAAGAACGGCATTTTGTCATGTTAATTACCGAGGTCTTTCATATGTGACTCCTACATTGAGTATAAATTAATGCGTAACAAGTAAAAGATCTTGAACCTGAAAATTGATTCCACTTAAGGAGGCAGGTTGTGTAAGTGAATAGGACAAACTCCTGACTGAAGGCAGATGGATTTTTGATGCAGAAGTTCAATATTTGGCAAAGAAAACTGTTTAAAACAATATGCAGACAACAATGGCGCTAAATCAAAAACAAGAGCCATGAAGCCAAACGTGAGATTTTAGGCTAATTTCAAACCAAGTTTGGACTCTGATTGCCGTCAGAGTACTCTGTTGAAGATGCTTGAGTTAGACTCAATCATGCATGCTGGCAGTAGCAGCAAACTTGCAGACAACTCAAGCACTAGTAAATGAGAACTTCAGCCAAAACCAAGTGGCTAGTTTCGCAGTTCCAAGAAATGAGAACGATGACTAGATATTTATGTCACATTAGTCACATTCTTCGACATTTTTTTCAATTGCTTACTCTTGTAGCTTAAGGTGAAACTCTTATTAATGGCTACGAAAGTATGAAAATAGTCATTTCAAAATTTTATTTTCACATTTTTGAAAATCAATAATTGGTTCAACTGAGTGGACCAAAAGTATTTGAACATGAGAGAGCAAGTCTTTGAGCAATCAGGTACACGTGTGGCCGACCACATGTGACCACAACAGTCAAGATGCATAGAATATTATCCCTCTTCAGTCTAGACTAGCAAGGTGGTCGCTTCGACTACAACCTTATCTCTATGGAAAAGTTTATAAATGTTTCTTATAAAATACACCATATGCATGGATTTGAGATGAATGTATCAGTTTAGCTTAGGAATGAACAACTTTTTTGTAACCACTTTGGTTAAATGGTGGGTCCTTTTGACCAAAACTTTACATGTTTTAACTCATTCAATCCCAAGGACCAGGTTTATGCTCACAAACCAACCCATACCAGGCCAACATCCCCTCCCCCCCCCCCCCCCAAAAAAAGGAGGAACGTCATACACTCATGTGCAAGCTGCCTTACTTAGGTAAAGTTGTCTTTGAATCTTAGATTATTAAACTAATAATTCCCTATTAATCCACGATGAAAATCTGCACCTCCTTCACATATATACATCGTAGTTGGTGTTTTCAGTGACCAACTTGACTACTTCCCTAAGAATCGTGATCGATTTTCGCTGTTTGTTTATTCAATTAAACATCATTAACAAAACGGAAGGGCTTTGATGATTTCATGTCAAATAAACCTCATGATCGCAAAAAAGTGCTAATTCTAAAACCAACAGCAGTCAAATGGGCTTATTTGTAAGTTACAGACTTTTAGCTCGTTACAGAATTATAATGCCTTTTTTTCTATCAAAATATTAATTAGAAAATAAATATAGGCTAGTACTATAAACAGACGATGACCATTGAGGTTATCGGTGTTAATTTCTTCTCGCTCTTCCCCTCGCTTGATTTCCGGAATCTTACCATCGTCAAACAACCAATTATGAAAGAATACAGTGAAGAATGCAATTACTTAGGGGTCGAACTCGAACCATCATCAATGGGGCCATATTTCTTGGAGCGTTTGGTCTCACAAATCGGGTTCAAGTTTGTAGGGGTGTTGTAGGAGGCTCCATCTACAACTTGACGAAAGGCATCTATAACTCCAGATCATTGGCTGGCGGGTTCGCTCTGGCACGAGCCAAAGCCCCGCGGTCGGGAGCAAATGGGACACGTTACTCGGCCATCTGTACTTGTGGGCTCCTATCGTGCATTCCTGTGACCGCCGGTTCGTGCCTATCACCTCCTTTGTGGTTGGGTCCGCTATTGGTGCCAGTGGCGGATCTAGATATTTAGGATAGGAGTGTACATAAATTAATATCGTTACTAATATACACTATTTTATTTTTTTTAGGGATATCCATAAACCAACATCGTTACTAAATTAACCTATTTTAAAATAGAATTTTTTTTTTTGGACTTAAGGGTGTCCATGGACACCCCTAAGCATAGTGTGGATCCGCCCCTGATTGGTGTCACCGCTTGTCGCCGACGTGGGCTCGGTGCTGCTTCTTGTGCCAGTTAACTTTACGTGGGCTCGGGCTAGCTGTAATTATTATTAGCAATATTAATATTATTATTAATTATTATTTTTATTATTAATTATTATTACTAATATTTAGATGACATCGTTCTTATCGATGTCACCAGGCAGGGGGTGAATGACAGGTTGGAGAGTTGGAGGCGCACGCTGGAGGCTAGGGGCTTTCGGTTGAGTAGGTCGAAAACGGAATACCTTCACTGTTGTTTCAGCGGGAGGATAGTAGAGGGGGGAGATGTCGTTCTGGATGGGAGGGCAATACCAAAGGTTGACAAATTCAAGTATCTGGGCTCGATCATCCAGCAGAATAGGGACATTGACGAGGACATTAGCCAGCGGATTAGAGTGGGATGACAAAAGTGGAAGGCAGCGTCAGGGGTGCTGTGCGACAAGAGAGTGCCCATAGGTTTGAAAGGCAAGGTCTATCGGACTGTAGTCAGACCGGCTGTTCTATATGGATCGGAGTGTTGGCCTGTAAAAAAGACGCAGATCCAAAGGTTGATGGTAGCTGAGATGAGAATGGTCAGGTGGATGTGTGGCTCAATGAGATTGGACAGGATCAGGAATGAAGCGTATAGGGGCTTAGCTGAAGTGGCCCCGATAGAGGAGAAGATGCGGGAATCAAGGCTCAGATGGTTCGGTCACGTCAAGAGGAGAAGTGCGGCTGCTCCAGTGAGAAGGTGTGAGAGAATCAACCCCCCCGGTGGTAAGAGAGGGAGGGGTAGACCGAAGAAGAGTCTAGAACAAGTGGTTAGAGAGGACCTGAGAGTTGTCGGACTCACGGAGGACATGACTCAGGATAGGAGGCTGTGGCGGGACAGGATTAAGGTTTCTGATTGTAGGGGTCAGGCTGTAGCTTAGGCGGTGTGGGGTGGGTAGGGTTTAGGTTTGCTTGTCCGCAGGTCGTGCTTTTCAGGGAGGAGACGGCACCAAGCGCCCCTGGTTTTGATGAGGTATGTCTCCGCTCCGCTTCTTATTTATTTGCTATGTATTCAATCCCTCTTTATTTGCCTTTCAGAACCTTTTCTCATCCTCTCTATCTTTCTCTTACTCGGTAATTGGCTTCTACAATCGTTTTTTTCCTTCAAACCTTTTTTACAAAACTATTTTGTGGGTCTTTTGGAATCAACCTCTCTATGGGTAGGAATACCGGTAGAGGTAAGGTTGCCTACAGCTGGATCTCCCCAGACCCCGCGAAAGCGGGACCCACATGGGAGTTTGTTGTTGTTGTTGTATTATTACTAATATTTATAATTAGCAATAATTAACAGTATTAATTAATAATTATAATTATAACTATAATTATTCTGATTAATTATTATTTATAATAATAATTATCATTAATATTATAATTACTTACTATTGATTATTTTTATTAATTATTATTATTATTATTATTATTATTATTATAATTAATAATAATTAATAATATTAATATTAATATCAATATTAATAATTATTGTAATTATTATTATTTATATTAATAAGAATTATTATTGTAATTATTTCTATTAATTATTATTAATATTGATAATTATTATGATTAATTATTATTAACCATTAATAATGACTACTATTAGAATTATTATAAATTATAAATTATTATTATTAATTATTAACATTACTTTATAATGAGATTAATAATAATTAATTTTAATGTTAATAATAATTAATAATTAATTACTATTAATATAAAAAATAATTATTATTAGTAATAATAATGCTTATTATTATTAATTAATAATTAATATTTTTAATAATATTACTATTATTGTTATTATTAACCATTAATAATAATTATTATTATTTAAATAAAACATATTTAATTTCATTCCTTAATCTACAGCCAAAAAACAAAGTTTGGAACTTGATTTTATTCCTTTTCTCTCCAAACACATGAGTTTAGGATTTAAATCCCACCCTTTATCCCTCATGGATCATTCCTTGATTCCATTCCATTCTATTTTTTCTCACCAAATAGGGCCTAAATAACTTATAACTACGTGTTATCAGCTAAATTAGAATCAAAGTTAGTTACTTAAACAATTACCTAAATAACTAAGATGGGAAGTAACTGGTACTCTTCGGATGCATGAAAAATAATTACATGATCACTTGAATCCCAATATACACAAATAAAGCAAAATGCATGATTACTTAGCCTACCAAAATCTTTGGTTTACAGATCTACTTTATTATATATAATAGTTGTTTATCTTTTTAAAACCCACCATCCATTTCCGTGGTGCCGTTTAAAACGGGGGAAAAAAAAGTTTTCTTGATCCAAGGATAAGGCGTACCACTGACACTGTATCTATTAAGAGCATGTTCTTTTCGGAAGTAAATTGGGATTAATAAAAGGGTGAAGTAGGTTAAGATAGATTAAAATAGATTGAGATGGATTGAAGTGGGTTGAATTTTTTTTATGCAATAAATTGAACTTGGTTAAAACAGTGACAGTGGGTTGAAATAGATTGAAGTGGGTTAAGGTTGATATTTTGGAATTGATCCACGAAAATAAGAGACCCCAAATCGTGTCTACAATACAAGTTATGTGGTAGAGGCTTGAAAGGGAATATATTTGCCCATATACTCAATCAATAGTAAGTTTTGCGTACGACTATCTCATATAAGCTTTGTTATAAGATGAACACTTTTATGTTGACTAATAGCTTATTTAAAGATGACTCAAATAGTCTTATAGACGAATTTGGCATAATCAAACCCCCTGGAAAAGAAAAAGACCAATCACATAATTACTGAAAACCGATCAATTGTGGATAGGAGCGGGTAACGGGCCAAGTACTCTTAGGTCAAGTAGGTTGACTCGTTTAAAATAAGATCAATAAAAAGTTGGATTAATGATCAGCCGTGTCAATAGCGGGCTAGCCCGTTAAAGCATATTAATGAGTCGGGTAAGATCGGCGCATTAACGACTCGTGTAATGACCTAATATGTTTTGCAACCTAATAACTACATTAATTTACATGTTACAATTGGTTACATTTACTGAAAAGACTTTATACGTAACAATAATTATTAAATTATTTTTTTTTAAATTTGCAAATTTGCTTCATTTAAGGCATGCCAAAGGTGTGCTGCCCTTGGGGCGGCCCATCCTAACCCATTTATTTACATAAAAGCCTGATCCGACCCGCTTTGTTATCAAGACGAACATGACCCGACCTAACCTACTTTATAAACGAGCCGATCGTAAGCACACCCGATCCATCCGTTACCCACCCCTAATCGTTGGTGTGGAGTTGATTTTTCAATTTTTTTATTTTGATTACGGAGTTAATTGCAAATTTAAAAGGACATACTATGATATTAAAATTGTAGTTTCCTAATATAATAGTGTTTTTTACTTAATTTAGGTTTCTTTTGTCAAACTTTTTTTTTTTGGGATAAGTTTAAGCTTATTTTTTTAACTTATTGATCATATTAATTTACATGTTATACTTATCAACTTTATTAATCCATAGGTAACCATAATTATCATATTAAAATTTTATATGCATGTTTACCAAGTTTTAAATGGGCCAAAACGGCTGACACAGGGTTGACTTGACCCAAGTCTCTGTTTTTTGGCTAAAGGAAGAATTTATTAATAAATAATAACTTGCCAATGGACATCTATAAATTACGATCTACGAAAACAAAAATAATATCCGATCTGATTCACTTTGTAAATGAGCCAACCATAATCCTACCTGATCTCAGTTATTGATGGGCCGTCCTTAATCTGACCCAGCCCGTTGCTCACTTCCTAACCAGAGCCCAACCCAATAGGTGAGAAACCTGGCGGGAGAAAGCCACCTTTCGAACATTTCAAACTCCTACAAAACTTCTCTCCTTTTACAGGAGCGCACAACGTCTCCACGTGGCAAAAGCTGACATATCTAACGCCACATCAAGAACATTCGAACCGTCCGATCATCTTTTTCTTCACTTTTCTCTCTCTTCGCTGCGCACTTTTCTTCACTACTGGTTCCGTCCTCTCTCTTCAAATTTCAAAAACATAATTGAAGTTCCGCAGGAAAATGTCGTCCAAGTTTCGTTTCTCCATACTCAGTTACTTGAAGAATTCGTTTACATTCGAAGAAATGAGGGTCTGAAATTAGGGTTTGGTTCTTTTTTCTATGAAAAAAATGGATTTCCATTCGATGAAGCGGAAAGAGCTTCAGACGCTTTGTAAAAAGAATGGAATTCCTGCAAATCTTAGCAATGTTGAGATGGCGACTAGACTTGCAGCAATTCAGAAGGTATTTCCCCTCTCTCCTTTCTTTTTCTTGCAATCAGAGTTCTGTAATTTCATTTTGTTTCCTTTTGCATGAAAGATTTTCCCTGTTTTTTTTTGTTTGTTTTGGTTTCTGGGGCATATGATCAGGTGAAGCAGCAAAAAATGTTTAAGTCTTGCTTAAAGAATTTGGAAACTGGCATTAGTTCTGATGATGAGAGTGATATGTTAAAGATTAAAGGAAGGAAGAGGGTTAAGTTTAGTCCCGAGAATGAGACCTTTGAGTTCGAGAAAACTGATCCCCGGGAGTTGAGATTGTTGGCTAGAAAGCGGAGGTCCATGGCGAAATCTGAATTGGGGAAAAACCCAGTTTTAGTTTCTGCGGGTAATTTGGTTGCTGAATGTGAAGAGGTTGGTAGTGTAGACGAGACTGTGGGGAGGAATTTGAGGGGGAAGTCAATGGTGGAATCAAATGCGGTTTTTGTCTCTCAAGATGTAAGTAGCGTGGCGAAGCATGTAGAGAAGGAAAACCAAGGGAGGAGTTTGAGGTCTTGTAGTAGGAAAGCAGAACACAAGAATGTAGAAACAGCATTGTTGTCTCTTTGTGTTGAGAAGAAAGTGAAAAGGGGTAAAAAGGGTGATGAAATTGTAAAAGGGGGAGTTGTTGACAGGGCAGACAGGCTCTCTGATAAGAGTGCTGACCATCTAGGGAATACTCATATGGTTACAAGGAGAAGTTTGAGAAGTGGTGGACTAACAGCTGACAATTTGGCAAAAAGTGCTGCTGCTGCTGGAGTTTTGGAAAGGAGTAAATTGATAGAGAAGGATCTGAATAGGAAAGGTGCAAATATTCTGCAGGTCCCAAGAAGGTCAGTTAGGCATGCAAAAACTGCCAAGGGTGGAGATCTTACATCAGTTTCTGAGGGAAGGGGGGACGACAAATCATCCGATCATGACGGTGCAAAGAATCATACAGAAAACCATGTTGAAACGGCCTTGGACAGCAGGAAAAGAAGGAGGGCAGGGAACAATGCTGCAAATAGGAAACACCAATCATTTGAAGAGGTCTCCCAGGGGTATGTTGATCAACAAAATGGCAACGTGGAGAAGCCTGCGGACGCTAGAGCTTTTGCGGGTAGGAGACTACGAAGTACAGAAGGGGTCATTGAGGGTTTAGGTAAAGGAGAGGTTGGTGAATTTCAGGTTTTTCCAGAGGAGTGTTTGATGAGAAAATGCATTCGAAGGAAGGCCAAAAATGATGAAAATGATGAAAGTTCCATTCCAGCGCAGACTGCAAGACGATCAACTAGGCAAACAGGAAAGGTGAAGGTTGATGCTTCACTGAGTGCGCAAGTGGCAGATGATGCGCCTCAAAGTGTTGATGACATCAGTCGAAGTGACAACCAAGGGGCTCAACTTGCACATGAAGCATCAGAAGCAATAGACAGTATCATGGAGAAGACTGATGCTGTCAGGGATGATGGTTCATTTAGCGAACAATCCATCCCTGGTGGTGTTGGTCAAGATCAAAGCATTGAAGAAATGACAAATAAAACAGTGGAGGGTGAGTATGAGTTTCTTCAATTTGACACCAATTTATTTCCTATAAGATTGTAGTTTGTGATGGAATTAATTATCTTGAAGTTCCGATACTCATGGCATTAGTATCATGAGCAAGTCTGTTTGCGCAAGAGCTCCTTTTAGCACAACACCTCTAAATGTTGAATGAGGGATGTCTTGACTGGCTCTTTTATTGAGATACTTATTCTGCATAATTCCATCCAACAGTTATACGTAGGCAATGTGTGTTGTGCAGTGTCAATGGCTGTCAAACCAGAACTAATGAGATTTTGAGAGTCATGGATTCATGTGATAAGACGTGTAGCTTTCCTGTGCATTTGTCTGTTGTATTAGTGACAGTTTGTTATTTTTCAGGGCAATACCATACAACATTAGGCTCCGCTTCGAATGTGCAGGAAAAAGAGGAGTTTGATAGGGATATTCAAGTTTGTACTAATAGCCCAAAACAGGTATGTCTGGCTTATGACACCAGAAGACTGGAAGACTGTATAGGTTCAAATGACAGTGATGAGAAGGCATCTGCAAATGTGGGAGCGGATACTTGTAGTGTGGCAAGGAGTGATGGTCCAGTACTCCCTCTGTTGCAGAAGAACAGTGATTGTGAGGCCAAATGTTCTGCTCAAGTGAACAATAATTTGGTTGGTCCTGTGAAATTGCATGTTGCAGCTGTTGATGATTTTCAGGGAGGAATCATTTCTACACCTGCAAGCATCAGTGCAAGAAAGTTCAGTGTCTCATTGGCAGCAGAAAACTTTGCAGGTAAGTGTCTTGTACTTTTGTTCTTTCAGTAAGCAAAGTGAAATTTGTAGCTTTTATCCTGCTTCCAGGGATCTTAAGGTAGAGATGAAACATAAGTACATAACGATGCTGAACTTGTGCATTGTGTGCAGATGTGAGTGAACCAGTTTTCCATAGCCATGCAATGCCTGCGACACCAGGAGAGAGAGAAGTCTTTAATGCTGATTGTGAACTATCCTCCTCAGTGACTGACTTAGGGGATAGAAAGATGGGTAGTGAGAAGGTCGCAAGTAACAGGATGGATAGACTTTTCAACCACAGCAGGCATGAGAAACTATCAAGGCAGATAAATCAGCTTGAAGAGTCTTCCTTTTTAAACGAGGAAAATAAGAGTGAGAATGCAATTAAAAATCAAATGCTGGACCATCCTGCTGCCGTTCCGCACAACATTGATAAGGAAGTGGTAGACCAAGAGGAAGCTACTGGAGTAAGGGAAAGATGTGATAGGGTCTCCAGAAAAATTGAATGTACTACATGTGAAGTTTTTGGTGGCCAGGGATTGAATCAGTCTGTTTCACAAAAGAAAGGTTTGGTTGGTGGTGAAGCTAATTCAGAAGCTAATGCTGAACATTACAGCACTTTGGATCGATCAAATCTTTCTGTAGAAGCTTTGCTTGCAACTATAGGTGAGCTGACAGAAGAGGGTGAAGAATCCAAAACAGTCACACCATTGCATAATAGGGTAGCAGGAACTAGCAGTAGAAGAACAGAAGAACGCAAAATGGATGCATCTGAAAATAAAGATGGCTGTAAGGATATGTCATTGTTCTCAATTGTTGGTAACAATTTGTACCTGCAATCACAAGTTGAAGGTATGTTGATTGGCTTTAGCCTCTTCATTTTCTTCGTTATCTTCCAAATTTTCTACTTATCTGGATTCCACAATCCCTTTCTCTTGACTCTTTGATTTAGACGTGTGAATAAAGTGAGCAATTGACTGAATGGCAACATGTTCAAATGTTTACTTCAAACAATAAAAGATTGTGTTCTGTTTTACAGGTGATTTTACAGCTGCTTTGGGTTTGCCAAAGAAGGCAAAAGAGAGCTATAAAGAGACATTGGGAGGTCTTGCAGGCTTTCAAGATAGAGGTAAGCAGGATAATCGAGTTCAAAATGATGAAGTCACAAGTGTTAAGCAGCTAGAGGCAGCTGATGGCTTTGCTCATCATCCGTTGCTGAGCATAGTTTTTAAGGATGATGTGACCAACCCTTGTGAAAACAAGGAACTGAAATCAGAGAAAGCTGCTGTGGTTTCTAATTCTGACAAGGATGTTGACAATGCTACAAATGAATCGTCTCAATGCTTGTCAGCAGTTTCTGGAAAACCTAAGTATTTTGAGCAAAGTTCTGGGAAGGTTGTTGAGGGCCATGAGGCTGACACTTCTCCATGTTGGAATGAAAGTAGAAATCCTGTACAGGGTCAGGATAGAGAGCCTTTACAGGCTAATTGGACCTCATATTCAAGAAACTTGATATTGGGTAGTGATGTAAAAAATGCCAGGAGTGAAGTTTCGGAATGGACTTCGGTCACAAAGAGAGTTATCCTTGTAGAGATGCCTGAAATCTCCGTTAGACATGATGATAACAGTGCTAATCTGAGAAGCAGAGCATCCACTGTCCCTTCAGGGATCATGGAAGAGGAAGTGCGAACAATTAGTCAAGTACAAGATACAAGTTCATTGATAGAAACAGAGGAAACAAGCCAGAGCTCTGAAATTCTTCATGACAGTTTTACAGCTCAAGAGTGTGAGAACTTTAGAAACATTTCTCTTCTAGCTTCTGTTATTCAAGTTTTCATGTTGAGTGTTGATATGCATATATTCCTGAATATAATGCATACAGTTATAACGAGCGGAACTTTCTAGAGTTTAGTGACAAAGCACCCTATTCAAATGAACTAGTCTTAGGGTAGGTTAACAATTTATTGTTCAATGCTTTTGTATTTGATTCATGAGCTCATCTTTGATGTTTTCATATTCATAGTTAATTGTTCTTTAGACTGTTTGTAACATCAATTTTTAAATTCAGGCTATGAGCTGGAATGCACAGTGGAGAATGTAGATGTTTTGCCCTGTAAATCAGCAGAGGTTAATAAAAGTGTGTCAAAGCTGTTCACAAATGATATGCATAATGCATCTGAAAATCCAGGTGAAGGAAAGCTGGTTGAAGCTGCTAGTATAAGCAGAGCCGGTCGTGAGGGTTTGTGCAGTATTCCATTTTCAGTTCTCAACCAGGAACCAGAGGCAAAGGATAGTATCTTCCCTCTTCCTCTTAAACCCCGGCCACTTGTTGGCAATGCAAAAGTAACTAATGAAATTGAAGACCCAATTGAAGATGGTTCAGAAGTTAGATGTTTGCCCTCACTTGATGATTGTGCTGGAACAAACAATGTCAATGTTTCTCCAAAAGAAACCAATCATGGGGAAGTAAACAATTCAGAAGGTCCATGCATAACTAAGAGTCATGGGAATCAGAATCTACAAAAATTGCCTTGTGTGTTCACAGAAGTCTCAGATGCTATTGACCCTGGGACGTGTAACTCTGAAGAAGTAGAGTTTGCTAGAGATCAAGGTAGGTATAGAATATGTAATCTTATTAGATTTGAATATATCCAGTGAAAAAACATGTATTTTCATAAAGTTTTTGCAAGATGTGCATTATGAAATTAGGTGCAGCAATAGAAAAAGAGGAGAAATAATATAAAAAAGTATCAGTAATTCAGTACCATGTCTAATATTTGCTATTATAAACTATAGACTCAGTGCATGTTATTTGGCAAATGCAGGAAACACCAAAAGGGGACCGCAAAATGTGAATGGAGAGCTACTTGGTAGTCATGTTCACAATGTACACGAAGCTGCTATTCTGATTGCAAATGATCACGTAGCATCTGAGAGGCTGGATGATCTACAACGCTCTACGTTTGGATTGGATGGGATTCATTTTGCTCTTGGCCATGTTGAACATGAAGAAAATGGAAGTCCAGGTGATGCTTGTTAATATCAATCCACATGCTATATGTCTTTGGTGTCACAAATTTGGAGAGTAGAGCACTGAACACTGACTAGAATCCTTTGGGCTGCCTAGACTGTGTAATAGTTCTTATAGAGATAGTTGTTATTGTGGTGATTTTGCAGCATGTGGTGCTGATATTGAAGAATTACGGACAGGTGAATCCTTGTGTCCTGAAGATCATGATGATAAAGGTTAATTAACACTGCTTTTCTCTATCATATTATTTGTTACCTGTCTTTTTTCTTTCATTGGTATTCTGGTCTTTAAAATTTTCTTAATGAAATCAGGTAATGAATTGGATTCTGTGGGGATAAAATTAATTGCTTTGCCTTCTAAATTGACAAGCGCTGATGAGAAAACACTTGAGGCATCAATGAATGATATGCATGTCATGCCTGGGGATGCTGGTGATCAAAACCTGTTTGAAGCTACTAATATTAGGGAAATGGGATACCATGTTATCTGCAGTAGTCCATCTTCACCTATCAATGGGGATACACATTATGTGCATGTCAAAGGTGACCACGATGCAGGCAAAGCTGAGGCACAGGATATTGTCTGTCCTGCTGTGCTCGAGCCCCTATCATTTGCCGGAACTGAGAACCCTATTGATGAAATTGAGGGAGCTTTGCGTGATGCTTCAGAAATTGGATGTGCACCCTTGTTAGACGATTCTCTAGGAACAACCAAAGATAATATCAATTTAAAAGAAAGTGAACTTGGAGAAGTAAAATCCTCAGAAAATGCTTTCATGACCAGCAGTGACGATTCAGCATCTGAAAGGCGCTTACGTAGTTCATCTTGTGGTAGGGCTGATGTTTCAGATGTTGTCATTGACCATGGGAGAATGAATACCTCCGAAGAAGTTGAAGCTGATGTGGAAATAAATTATAAGCATGTCAAAAGCAACTGCAATGCTGACCAACCTGTGACGTGTGATGTTTTCTACCGTGCTGTGTTTGAGTCCCAGTCATTTGGCGGAAATGAGAAGACAATTGACCAAACTGGATGGGCATTGCATGATGCTTCAGAATACGGATGTGCACTCTTATTGGTTGATTCTCAGGGAACTGGCAAAGATAATATTGCTCCAAAGGAAAGTGAACTTTGCGAAGTAAGAAATCCAGAAGACGCTTGCATTACTAGCAGTGATCGTTTAGCATCTGAAAGGCAAAAGGACTTACTGAGGTCATCCGGTAGCATGACTGGAGTTTCAGATGTTGTCATGGACCATGACAAGATGGATAACTCTGAAGTAGATGCGAACAGAGATCAAGGTACAGTCCTTTTTTCTTATATCTTGAGTTATCTAGAGAAGGATGCTACAGGTCGTGTCTTTTTTTTCGGGTTTCTCTCTTTTGGCTATGTAGGCTAAGTGTTAAGCCATGTATGCAGGAAATAGCAGGATAGGAGAGCAAAATATGAATGGAGGACACCTTGATGTTCTTTTACAGGAAAAGGCTTCTGCAACAGCAACATATCATTCAGCATTTAAAGTGTCTGAGGACTCAAGAAGCTCACCTTGTGCACATGATGGGATCTGTGCTGTCCAGCACAGTGACTACAAAGAAAACGGCTGTCTAGGTGAAATTTTTTATAGTCAAGTTCACTGTACATTAAGTCAACAGCAGGATGTTTTTGCAAAACTTTTGACTGCCTAAAGTGTTTGAGATATTCTTATGAGATTGGCCATTGTGGGATTTACTGCAGCTAAAATTGAAGAACAACCATTGTGTTTAGCTGTTATAGATCATCATGATGCTGAAGGTTAGTTTACAATTTTGTGCTATGAATATGAGTCTCCCAAAGTCTTCAACATTTGCTCAATAAAAACAGGTGTGGCAGTGAACTCAGTAACGGTAGACGAGAAAGCATTACAAGTCTTGAAGAACAGCATTCATGGTCCAACTGCAAATTTCAGTGAAAAAGAGCTGGTTGAAGCTGCAACTATTAGGGAAATGGGGTGCAGAGATCTGCACAGTAGTCCATTTTCCATCATTAGTTGGGAAGCAAACATTGACGGTGCTTGCTGTGATGCGGATCAAGCTGGGACTACGGATATTTTGTATCCAGCTATGGTTGAACTTGAGCCCCAATTTTCTGGTGGTTATGAAAAAGAAACCAAGAAAATAGAGGAAGCTTTGGAAGATACTTCAGCATTTAGATCTTCACCTTCGATTGGTGGTACTGTGGGAACAGGCAAACTTGATGTTGTTCTAAAGGAAAGTCAGCACGGAGAAGTGCATTCTTTGGAAGATGCTTGCCTGATTGGAAGTGATGATTTAGCATCCGAAAAGCCTGAAGATTTACGTACTGCACCCTGTGAAATTGCTGAAGTTTCAGATGTTACTAAGCATGGGAAGTCAAATAGTTCTGAAGTAGTGTCCGGTGCAGACCAAGGTAGGGGGCCAAATATTGACTTGAATTCATACAGATAAAGCGTGTTGGTGTTCCTTTTTTTTTTTTTTTGGAAAAGCTTCACAAGTTATGACATAACAGCACTTGGTATATTCCTCCATTGCCTAGCGAGCCTTACCCCAGCATGAGCTAAAAGAGGAGAGTTGTTTCCACTTTTGAATTGACAAATAACAAACATTTTGTTCGTAGCGTACGAAGGATATTATTATTATGGTTCCTTTGCCTTCTTTTTCTATCAGCAGACAAGTGGAAGTCTCCCCGATGCTTGTTGCCTTGTTAATACCAACCTAGGCGACACCCCCTCTTCCCAAGGCTGTGCCATAAATCTGCAGAACTTGAAAAGATCCAATGTATTGTGCTACATTGACTGCATAATATGTGATTTAGAATTATTGAATACGGCGGCTGTTTGTCTTGATTTAAAGCTTGAGGGACATTCTAATTTTCATTGTTGTTGCAGTTCTTAATTCCAGTTATGAACTGGAGCTTGATCAACACATGGTTCTTAAAGATGATAAAAGCATGGAAGGTTGGTGTCAAAATCTCACTGTAAATATGCTATCTCACACAACATTTTCCCTTTGTTCCTGTCTATTTTTCCTTTCTAATTTGAGCTGGTTCAGAATCTTCAGACTGCATTTCATTCCCAAATCCTGAATCCAAACACCCTTCATCTGGTCCAGGCAGCCTGGCTTAATGGCCAAGACCACCTTTCCCAGTAGATGGCCAACAGAATATCTGTAAACTGGATGCTCATCAGTCACTGTATAGATAGCTGCCTTATTCTCTATTCCTTTTACCATTCTCAAAAACAAACTTACTAGTTCTGTTCGCGATGTTGTCTACTTTTGTTTATGGTTTCTTGCTTTTTTTTTATAACCAGGACACAATGTGGTCTGTGTGGAAAGCGTAGTAGAGATGGTGCCTCCCCCATCACTGTCGATCAATTCAAGAAATTCAGAAGCTGTAGGTGATATGCATAGCAACCCTGGAAGTCCTGGTGGCCATAAACTGTCTGATGTTACTGAAGTAAATGAAATGGCTCAGAAAGCTGTCAGCAATTATCCATGTTCAATGCCTAACCCTGAAACCAGTCATGAGAGTTTCAAGGGGAATTCTGAACCGGCCTTGGAAAAACTAGAAGAAGACAGCACTTCTATAAGCATGCATCATCACCCTTTCTTCAAGATGCTGGAAAATGCGGAAGTGCTCTTCGATGATTTAGAAGATAGATGCTTGAACATGGTTGATCCTTCTGTGGCGGAATCCTACTCTGTTGTCAAGTCAAAGGAAGGAGAACATGCAAACCCTGTGGAGTCTGCTGAAATGTGCCATATTGCTGTAGAACATTTCTCCAATCCCTGTGGAAAGGGAACCGAGAATATTTTAGGGGGTAAGGGTAACAATGATGACAATAGCAACAAGACGGGCACTTTCTCACCTTCGCCCTGTGCTTTTGACAATGTCACTGGTGCCGTTCAAGCACAAAATGCTTCTCCTTCAGTGTCTGGTTCTCAACGTCCAGGGCCTGCTGAATCTGTGTCTGCAGCATGGGCAGGAAGCACTGCCCTTCATGGTGAGTCATCTTAAAACTTGGCAATTCATCCCTCCCCCCCCCCCCCCCCTCTCTCTCATTTTGTCTTTATGCTTTTGAAAAATGGAAAAACAACAAACCAAGCATGTTAGTGATATACTTTCGGCGTTATTTGTGGTTGTGGGAATGAGTTGCCCTTGGGTCTACAATTTTACACAGTGGACTCAGGATGATTGCATGTGTGAGATGTTTGCTTTGCTAGCATGCTGAGGTAGACGCTTCAAGAGAAAGAGTAGACGAAAGTTAAAAGGCGTATGTTTAGAGGCATGATAGTTTTGTTTCTTGGATATGCTCCTATACTGTTCTCATATCTTTCTCTTTTTGATTTTGGATACTGCAAAATGCAAAGACCAAATGTGCAGTGTGGAATCCGGTATGTTCAGCAGTTCGGAGATTGACGTGATCTGGAGGAACATGATCGAATATAATAATTCGGGCAATATGCAACAGCCAGTAACCGAGCAGACTGTATCAGGGAAAGAACTCGCTGATGGTCATTTGAGTAGTTCAACACACTGTAAACCAGAGGACATGGATGAAAGAAATAGCACCGAGCATGAAGTTGCTGATGACCAGACTGTCGATCAGGAGATTCAACTAGCAGAAGACCAGGTCATTGAGCTGAAACTCCTGTCGAATCCGAGCAGAGAGAATCCTGATTACACTAGTGGCAACATGAATGAGATTGGTAGAACTGACAAGCATCCGAATTGCCCTCATAATGCCAAGAACTCAGGTGAAATCCCTCAAAATGCCAAGGATTTTCATGCAATTGATCATGCTGATGGTAAGGTGACAAAATCTTCGCTGATCAAAAGAAAGAACAGCAGAAGCATTTTGATACATGGGACTCCGCAGAAGCCACCCCTTTTCATCCATGACCTGAAAGAGAACACGCAAGCCCCCAAAGCACGCCAAATGCTCGATGTGACAGCCATAAAACCTATGTTGAAAAGGAAGGCGTTGGAGGACCTCCATAAGTAGTTTTAGTGCTCCTGCATTTTGCCAAGGTTTTAGAAGATGGCACTTTGTGGGATTGCTTAGCCGCCTTATAGTTAGTCTTTCAGCATATCTCATGCCTATAGCTGTCTGTTAGTGGTTTGTGAGCTAATTTATTCAAAACCTTGTCGAGTTTTCCCCTCTGGTGTTCACTGTAATCTGTGTTAAAGATGTGTGGATTAGAATGGGAAAAAGCACATACTGATAAAGCTTGTTCATGTAGTAATCTCAACGCAAAGCTAATAGTGTTCGAGTGGTTTCTCCTGTAGTTCTATTGTCAGATTTCCAGATTGGCAACTTGAAGTTGAATTGTTCTCACGGTGAAACTGTGAAAGCACTTTGGCTGCCGTTACAAATTTGAGTGATGAATGATGAATGATGAATGATTGAATGTGTAAGAGTTCTTCACATTGACAAGTTGACAATTCCAACACTTTCCACAAATGTAAATGGAATATTAGCCAATTGTATCTCTTCTGGGAATGGTGAATAAGGGATGTCTTAAATGGAGCTCAGCTCGGGATATTCACTGTAGGATGGACTTCTGAACATGGATGTATGTTGATATTGGGATGGCAACATTTACCGTACATTCTTTGAACGATCCTAGGGAGATTTGGAAGTCACTATTTCAAAACTTAGGTTGAAATCAAATTACCAGGATTTTAGACTTCATGTTAATTTGGATAGGAAAAATGCATAGGTGGCAGGTTAGCATTGGTACTCCGATTGGCCAACAGAGCCTTCTTAAAAAATAAAATAAAATTATGCACTACTCCTGCAGATAATATAAACTGTGGTCTAGAAAAATAGGGAAAAATAATGGCCTAATGGATGGTCCACTTTAAAATTTTCGCATCTGTAAAACAATGTCAACTTCTCACATGTCAGGTTGGAAACTGGATCTACTGTGGACCAGATGATGGCAGTTGATTTTCAATTTTAATCTTTGATAATTCAAAATCAGCAAAATTTTGGTCAAATTACAGGAAATGTGTAAAAATTTACCCGAAATGTGTAAAAAAGCACTGCTGATAATGCATAGATGTCCATTGACAGCATTGGCCGTAAATTATTTTCATCGGAATCCCAATATAATATGCATGCCTTATCTTCAGAAATCTTTATCCTGAGAAAGAGTAAAGGAACCAGAAAACAGAAAGAAACCTTGTTCATAAGGGACCATGAAAATACAGAGAAAGAACACTCACATCATTCACATATCATTCAAGTCCCTTATTATGAAGGTTTAGGGGCATATAAATTATGAATAATGGACTTAAAAAGAACCCTTTATGTTCCTGGGGATCACAGAAATGCCCTGAAATCAATAACCCCCCTTCACTTGACCCACAAATACCAACTTGTATCAAAAGAATGAATAAACATTTTTTTTTGACAAACAAATTTTTCAGTCTCTCCACATCTTTATCTACACAACACAAAACCCAGCCGTGATCTTTCCTCCCTTCAATCACCCACCGATTTCTTCCCATTTGATATGTTGTTTGTCTCACCTTTGCGGGGGCTCAGAAACATCCCAGCTGAAGCTTCTTCTCTACACACAAAATCTTCATACCCATCAAAAATCATCTTCGTCCTATCTCTTGCTGTACTAATCACAATCCAAACCACAAACTTCAAGCACAATTCCACCTTTGGGGGTGAATGGGTTGATTCTGACCCAGAGCAGTGAGAAAATGGAGGCGAGGAGGATAGACCACACAACGATGATCGTAGGAAGTCTGTCTTGCCTACCCATAAGACCCTTTAAGAATGGATAGAGATGCATGATGACCCACAAGGCGAAAAAGAGTCTTCCAAAGAGCGGGCCCCATGACTCATAGCCGTTATTGATGGCATCCGAGACCCCAACAATGACCCCAATTATGTTTATGATGAGGAGTGTCATGGGAGGGATCAACAGGGATGTCCACTTGAATATGTACAGCTCGGAGAATTCTCCGTCATCAGCCGCCTTGGATGTAACAGTAAAGTTGGTGTTGACACCAGCAAGAACCTTTAGCAGACCCTGGAAAAGAGCAAACAGATGGGAAGACACACCACCAATCACCCAAAACTGTTCATTCCTCCACATATCATCTATTGCCACGTGTCCCCATTGCATTTCAAGGATACTTGTTGCCGCAATGGAGATAAAGAGTGCCATGAAGAGTATACTGGCGTAGCTGCTGATCTGTACACCACAAACAATGCAATCAATATTAGACTACAGGCTCGACAAATACGTGAATCAGGAAAATGAAGGCAGAATGTTACACAACAGATTCATTATGCATATGAGCAGCGGATATGCATTCAGCATCCTGCAATAACTAAACACCTTATTTTGCCTAGTTGACAATTTTGAATTGGCAGGTGCACCATTTGGGTCGGGTTCAGTCAGAAAAGATGGATAGATTATTCTGATCAGATTTACTTGTCAAGAAATGGAATCAGCATTGGTCAATGTAAATTCTTAGACGGCTTGTTTACGGTAGTGTTAATTTGTGTTTGTATAAAAACTGGACTGCCTTCAATCAAAACAAAACACAAAAAATTTTAAAAAAGGAGAACAAAAGAAAAAGGACTGCCTTATTTTGGGTTTGAATCCACAAGCATTTTGGTCTGATGGCTGGGAATGGGTACAAACCATTCGGAAATGGGAGCGAGTAACGACACTTGGACACGTACGCCTCTAAACACGTACGCCTCTAAACTTCTTCAAAATAGCTAAATTGAAAACTTAGGACGCATATCTACATCACACTTTTAGCCCACTCCAAGTAACATAGGCGACGTTGAAGGGAGGAGGGAGAGGAATTCCCTTCATTCCCAAGCCAAGGAGGAAAAATTCAACCATCACTGAAATCTTTGAAGGGAAATGTGGAAAAGTTTCGCATCTATTCCCCCTTATTCCCTTCCCCAGCAATATCCAAAGAAAGTGCACACTAAAAGACAAAACAAAACACATCAAAGAGACTTTTCACATGCACAAATTTGAAGAAAATGAAGTCGTCAAATTACCTCAGGAACAATGAACTTTCCAGTGAGAAGACACACAGCCGGGAGAGTACAGTAGACGAGCAAGGGAATCGATGTCAATGGGTAAACAACAGAGTTGATATATGAGAACCGTTCAAGCGGTTTGAGACCACCATTATACCCATACCAGATGGGGCAGTGCCTGCTCAAGAAAATCTCAACTGATCCCAAAGCCCATCGAAGAACTTGGTGAAGACGATCTGAAAGGTTAATGGGAGCAGATCCTTTAAATGCAGGCCTTTTTGGCATGCAATAAACTGATCTCCATCCATGGCAATGCATCTTGAAGCCAGTCAAGATATCTTCTGTCACAGAACCGTAGATCCATCCAACCTGATTAAAGTTTACAGAGTTAGAGAACACAAATCTATGCTTAAATTTCTCAAGGATTATAAATGTTTAAGTGAGTTTTTACCTCTTTTCCCCATTCGGTTTTATCTTCGTAGCCACAGCTAATGACATGAATGGCCTCCTTCAACAATGATGCTTCACTTACACCTTGAGCAAATCCACCTTCCTCCATGAGTGTTGAAGCAATAAAGACTGGAGATTGACCAAATTTCTTCTCAAATTTTACTTGTGGCATAAGAGATGACTTTTCGTTATCAATTCCTGCAATGTTTACACAGAATAGTGAGAGAAGTTGGACAAAAAATTAAGGTAGAGGAAAAGAAGGCACGCAGATTAATCTTGGCTTTGTCATCAGTAATTCCTATATATTTGTTGAATTTTTCTCTCCAATTAATTTGCTTCTCTCCCTCCCATCTTTCAGAGATGAACAATCACATATTTTACAAATATATTCCTTTTCTTACCTTCAATTCCCTCCTCAATGTTCTCAAGAGCGTGTATTTGTGTGGAAGCTTCCTTGTTCTTAGTCTTCTTTTTACTGTCCTTGACCTTGCTGTCCTTAGATTTTGATTTCCGGTTCTTTTTGGTGGTTCTACAACAGCAGCAGCAAAAGCACCATTTTGGCCAGCAGTTACAGGTATTGCCTGGAGGCTTCTTTTGTTTTGGGGCATCATATCCATAAAGAGCTTGCCTTCTGAAAACACAACCTGTTCCTACGTATATTGGTCCTTGAATACCATCCAACCCTTTCATGTTGATCTGTATTTAAAAAAAAAAGGGGGGGGGGGGGAAGGTGAGTATTAACCTGCAATAAACCCAATAATAATTACTGAAAACTTGGAAAAGAACAAGTTACTTACATCGAAGAAGACAACATTACGGTTGGAGTATCGATCGTGCCTATCAATACCGTCGAATCTCTGAGGGAACTGTACATAGCATATTTTCTTTCCTGATATGGGATCCATCATGAAGCACATGGCTTCTCGGAGAGCCTTACTGTTGTTGATATAGTGATCACAATCGACATTCAGTAGGTATGGTGCATTTGACAGGACTGCTGAAACTCTTATCTGTAGTACACAGCAGAATTGAAATAAGTATTTCACATCCAAGTGTCACTTTTTTTTTTTTGGGTATTCTGTTCTCCACAGCCATTAGACCGGGCAAATTGACTTCAGCTTGGTCAGATTTAAGTTGGGTGAATTTTGGGTTGTTGGAAAGCATTAATGGAATAATTGGATCAGATTGGCTTTAGGTAGTATAATTCAGAAATGGATAGGCTTGCAAGGCTAAATCCAAGGCAAACTAGAGACAAGGACTCACCAAGGCATTCATGGCACCAGCCTTTTTGTGATGTTCAAAACCTGGTCTCTTCTCTCGAGAAACATAAACAAGACGAGGCAACTCATTCCCATCTAGATCACGGACGCCATTTTGACCAAGGAATACCTGTTGAAAATAAAGATAAATTATGACCAGGAATGAAACCAAAACCAAGACGATGAAAGTGAAACCAAGACCACATTTTCAATTTGCAATTAATCCCATTACCTGGATCATTCCAGGGTGGTCCCTAACATTGTTTCCAGGCCATGGAGTTCCATCCTGCATTGTCCAGCCTTCCTCAGGTACCTTTTGTGCCATTGCAACCAGCCCATTTATCCGGACTTTAAACTCTTCATAATCTCTCTGTAACATTTACATCAAAATCAATCAACTCAACTGGATACTGAAATTTTAGATATGTTCTGCAACATCTTGCTTCACACTTTACAGACCTTCATGGCACGACGTTCCCTGACAAAGGCAGGATGTACTTTGTCTCTCAGATAATCAACCTTCTGAGAGAAATACCATTCTGGCGCACGAGGCTCGATGCTGTATTTTTTGCAAAATGGGACCCACTTTCTTGCATACTCAGACGTCTCAGAAAGGGCTTCAAAAGTAAGCATCGCAGCCCCATCATCCGAAACATAGCATGACACCTTGTCCACCGGGTAGTCCACCGCAAGAATAGACAGAACCGTGTTTGCAGTGATGAGTGGAGGCTCCTTCATGGGGTCAACAGTAGATACAAATACATCCACTGGGGCCAGCTCAGACGGCTTCCCTTCCTTCTCATACCTGACCAACATTCGTGGTTTACAGTTCAATACAGATTCGATCACACATCATAAAACAGCACCCATCAAAGGGGAGGAAGGGACATGCAAATACCTCAATGAAAGCCGATCAAGATATGTTTCTCGCTCAATTGGATGCCATTTGGGAAACTGGTCCAAAATCCATGACACAGCAAACCAGATTTCACAAATTACTGATATCAACCACAGTGCAAAGGCATCATTCACCGGGTGGAGAATTCTATAGTGAAAGAAGAGGCCAACAATCACCATCCGAAGAACAATGATTATCCTGTAAGGATTGATCCTGCTCGATGGGACTGGGATCTTCCGTGAAAGTGGCTGCCTTCCTTCATCCATCCTTCAGGAATTGAGAGATGAGAAAAATAAGTGCTATTATAGATTGCTGGATCATATAATCATGCAATACACACTTTGTGCATATAAATTCCATTTCCAATTTCATGCAACAATTTACATGGTGACTGTTCCGCAATGAAACGGCCGCATCAGAAAAGTTGAGAGGCCGAACTGCGTTTTCACCGGAACGCGATTGCCGCGTTAGCACGATTTTCCCATACCGCGACCGAAACCGCATTTTGAATCCTTGGCAATAAACATGATGAATGTTCTTTGTGTGACTATTTGGCATCAAAAACCACTGGTGTTATTGTCCACAACTATCTAGCGCGAACGGCACATGAATAAAACAAATCCATAAAAGCGCAAAAGCACTCCAACATCCAACATGAACTTAACTTTTGCAAACTATGTCTTGTTCATTTTGCTAATATCCTTTCTCAATAATTGATCATTTCACGAAGAAAATCAGCATAACTTGATCTCTGAGACCACCACCAGGCAGCAACCATTCCCATGAAGTTAAATCAATTAGAACATTGTTTACCTTGCAACTGTTCTTCCGAGCTGTGAGAATAAGCATCTATCCCGGGCTTGGCCAAAACAGTCCAACATGGGTGCAATGTCACACTGGATTTGAAAGCCTTGACCTTTTTTTCTTTTTCTTTTTTTTTTTTTTGTGGGAGGGAGGGGGTTGTGATGAGTTCTCCAGTGTCCATCCCCAAGTCTGAATGTCGGGTGTTCACCACACGTATTTCAGATGAAGTGAAGAGTCGGAATAAGAAAGGTAAGAATAACCAAATGCCCTTCCAAATTACTTCTTTCATATCCATTATCAAAAAGGCAAGATACAGAACATCCATGTTCAATAACTGTCTCTGTCTTCTCTGGCATCCTGAAGTTCTCTTCATGAATCCTAGCGCTTAATTATTTCACTAATCGAGAAATGCTTATAATAATTGGCCACTGGTACCGCAGAAGATCCTTATATCATCTAGTAATTAATTATACAGCTATTTTGCATTATTTTAAAAAAAGGGATTGTCCCAGCAAGTTGGAGACCTGTCGCTTTCGCTTACAGCTGCATGCCAACAATTAGTGAGAAATAGTATACAAACACTGAAGCATGCACATGTAACCAGCAAGGAGTCAAGCATCACCAGCTAAATGCATCAATCTCAGTTTAAATCCAAGAACGAAAACTTTTAGAACTGTTAAGTGGCAATCGCTAAACCAATTACTAAATACTTCTGCAAAAAGAAACTTGTAAAGAAAATTCCAAAAAGCTAACAATCCGATATTAGTTACACGGTCACCAGTAGGCAGTTACCCACAAAAACTGAACATGAACAAATAAAAGGCTTGAAGTAAGAAGAGAAGACAAATATAACCTACTTGGGCAAATCAGGATCCTCTGGTTCGTCATAGTTTCCACCATCTTCGCCTTGGTGCTTCACCACTTGAAGCTTGTCATTCTGTCTTTTCTTCCATTCTTCCATTCTGTGCTTCCAAGCCACGCTGCCATACCCATAAACAGCTAAATCTTTCTTTGGGTCCATTGGTCTGGGTGGCACTAAAGATCAATTTCATAACATAGTGCACCAAAAATCAGCAATGACAAAAAATTGAAGCAAACAGCACATAAAAAAATTTCAAAAGCCCAAAAGAACTTACAAGACATTGCAGAATCAGGGAAAGGAACCGGGTGAACTTTCTTCCCTCGGCTCATAAACGGCGGGATTATCAGAGCATGCTTGTCTGGTGAAATCCCCGCGTCCTTCAAGCCAAGAACAAACACATCAGAAAAACTTTAACGCAATATACACGAACGACACCAAATTGCAAGTGGAAATCAGAATATAAGTCCGTTTTTTCTTTTTACCTCTTGCCCATAAGTCAACAGAGGGATCTCAGTGGCAAGGGCAGATGAATCCAACTCGGCTGGTGTTGTTAGGCCGGAGGCATTGGAGTGGGCTCGGCCAACATTAAGCCGGGCAGAAAGCATTGCTTCTGCAATATGCTGAGGGTCTTTGCTAGCATAATCAAGCTCATTTTCGATATCATCAATGTCATCCTCATCTTCATCACCCTCAACTCTGGGACTTCCTGAAAGATCAAGAATGCATTGCCAATTTAGCCAAATTACACCAACTTTAACTCTAAAAACACAGACAATTGATCTACGAGAGAGAAATAAGGTGAATTCAGGTCACCTTTGATACGTTTGTAGCGGGTTTTGCATTGAGGGCAAGCTTGATTACCCTCTCTTCTTTCATACTCATAACAAGGTCTACAAACAGGAAAAGCACACTCATTGCAAGCAACAAATGGCTCTCCATCCACGGTAATTTCTATCTCATCTTGACAAATCTGACAAATCTGCCCACTTAATTCTTTCACAGAGGTCACCTGTAAAATATTTTTGTTCTTTAATTTCAGGCAAAAACAGAAAAGGGGAATCTTCTATACAGATCTAGACCCAAATCAAGGTAATATAATGCCATATAAATTTGAGCTACCCTTTTCAGTTTTTCAAGCCCAGAAATTATGGAGAAAAGCAAGGGTTAGGAATTTCGCCAATAAAAAGTAAAAGAAAAATTAAACTTCTATCAAATACCCATCAAATCTAAGAGCTAATTGGCGGAAAACGAGAGGAACATTACCAAATAGCTCCCCAAATAGCACTCATTAATCGAGCAGGCTAAGAGTCAAACAGCAAGTCAAGGGAGAGAGAAACGCAGATCAAATGAGACCCCAACTAACATCAGCAAGAATTGAAATGCCCAATGAAAAATCATAGAAAAAGCCTAATGTGACCTGATTAGTTCACTAATCAACAATTGTGAAAAAGGGCAATAGCCGTAATCACAATTAGACTGGGAAAAAAGGAGCATATTTTGGGGAATTCCCATTAAATCCCAGTTGAGAAACTGACGAAAAATGCCATAAGAACACAATGCCCAATTCATTTCCAAAAACCCAAGAAATTGAGGCTGCATTGATGATGAAAAAACACAAAAAGTTGAGATTTTGAGATTGAGATTGAGATTGAGATGCACTTACTCTGCCAATATCATCAGCATTGATAAGAACAAATTCATTCCTGTTGTGGGAACCAGCAACCAGCCTTCCCTTGGTATCCATTTTCAGACCCCCCCGAAAACCCAGAAACCTCAGTCAATTAGGGGTCACAGAAATCAATGGAAAAGTAATCCAGATTGAGATTCACTCACAACAAAACCCACCCCATCAAAAAAAGTTGTTCTCTTTGTTCCTCCCACCTTTTTTTATCCTCCTCCCTTCTCTACCGACCACAACCATTCACAAGAAGTAACAACAGCCCAACATTAAAGTGTATCAGGGACAGGGTAGAGAGAGAGAGAGAGAACGAAAGAGAGAGATGGGAGAAGGAGGGGGGGGGGGGAGAGAGAGAGAAGAAATAACCCAAATGCCACAACAAATGCCCACAATATAAAATCAAGAAGTGTGGACTGAACTTTAAAAAATTGGACAAGTTCATTAATAAAATTAGGGGGAAAAGGCAGAGAAGGTAGGTACTGTAATTGTTTCTCTCTTTTGTTCGGTGGTTTTTAGTGCCAAATACTGATTCTTTTCTTTCAACACGGGTTCCTACTTGCTTTATCAATCCCAACCTCTCTGTAAAAAAACTAAAAATTGAGGGAAAATCTTTTTTTTTGGGGGGAGGGGGATTTTCAGACAACTGGGTAGGATTTAAGAAAGGGAATTTAGCTGTTAAAAAAGGTTGAGATTAAGGAAAGTAGATGAGATGAAAATGAACAGAGACAAAGGAGCGTTGATTATTCAACGCGTAACCCAGAAGGGACATGAGCTAGAGAGAGAAAAACAGAGGAACCGACACAACAGGGGTTTCTACTTTCTAGAGAGAGAAAGCAATGTAATGTTCATACATAGATAGATCCAGTTGGGATTTGAGAGTTTTCACTTCTGCAATTGAGTTTCCAGTAAAAACCCAAAAAAACCCAGAGAGGAAAAATAAAAACAAAAACAAATTGGTAGAGTTGGGACCCATACGCGGTGGGTCAGACTGGTGGTGGGCCCTGCTCTGTTCTATCCTGCCGCGCCCAGCCCCGCCGACAGTGGTGATGGGTGAGGGGCAAATGTGTAAATTCACTTGCTACCCACTCAAAGTTTTGGCATTTTTATGCGCTTTTGATGTCAAACAATAACTCACTGTCACTGCGCTGTTGTGGGAACTAATTAGCAGCGTCAGCCACTCTGTTTCTGGATTTGTCAGCGGAGGAGGTGATGCAAATGGAGGAGTTGGAGAGAGACAGAAGAGATACAGAGAGAGGGTAAGCAAACGAAGAAAGAAAAAAAAAATGAAAATTGGTTAAGGAATAAGGCAGAAAATTAAGGATTAGGAATAGGGATTTTTAATTTTGTTTAAGGTAATTATTATTATTATTGTTATCTCTTTCAGTTTTTAGTATTTGGTCTTAACCTCAACTGCCCTCGTGGGGCCGTGTAATAGAGCCGGCCTTGTGACCTTGTCTTGCGCCCTTACAATAAATGACAATTATGCCCTTCATGTGAAACAAATGGTCAATTCGAGGCACCTCTTGTCATTATTATTACTGCTTTTAATTTTAAGCTATTGAGAAAGTCAAATTCATTTTAGAAGTAAGAAACTAATAGAGTCTGAACCATGTTCAAAAAATAATAAAAACGAGAGCATTGAGCTAACTCAATCAATTGATTTTTAAAGAAAGAATTAGGGTTTAATTTTTTCATGTATGGTTGTACTTTGTGCTACATTAAAATTTACCAAGTAAAAAGAAAAAAAATTCTTTTGGTAACTAGATATGTACATTTTAAAGTGGTTTAAATTTAATTTAATGGGAAGAATTGGGATATTCAGAGTTCGGTTTTACTAAGTGAATTATCGATAACATTTCATACTTAGAGAGATTAAGATCATATGGTTAATATTTGTTATTGTTGGATAAAATTACATATGAATCATAATAAATTTAGAAAGTAAATGTGAAATAGTCTAAGTGTGGACATAAACAAAACTTACCAACAATGAAAGAATTGGACCAAATTAACCTACACGTTTGAGAGGTAATTGATTCAATGTACCCCTAAATAGATTATAAAATTCTATTCTTTCTGTTCAAAAATGTTTATCCTTTTTTTTTTTAAAAGTTCTATGGTAAAAATTCTTCTTACTACTATTAATATTAAAATTCTTCTATTTATTCTAAAATCAATATAAATAGTGCATTAAATAATGCAACTTTAAAAAATCTTCTATTTTTCTTCCCTGTGGTCTGTGTAAATGAGGCATAAATTAGTTTTATGTAGACTGAATTCCAATTTAGATTTCTATTAACGACTTATAGAGACTTTACCAATTACATAATTGACATTCATATTATAACAAATTAATCGATAAAATAATTAGTAGAAATTTAAAATGTAGTATAGTTATTATTTATTTACAATGAAGTAACAATTTGAGGGGTGACATGGGTGGCCCAGAATACTGTGCAACTTCACATGGGAATTCAGTATAAATAAATAAAATGTTTTGGATGATGGGGTTTTGCACATCACTCAAAGTCAGAAGTATTCACTACTAATATTGTGGACGGCTAATTCTGAGCTGTAACGCTTTTTGCCACCTTGCAGAATATGTGGAATTTTCCAAGTTATTCCGGAAACAAATCTTCTTTTCAAGTTAGGTAGTATACTTATAATACTCCTCACCTGGACTGCATGTCCTTCTTGGAAATTATATTTCATTTTTCAAATCTCTACCCAAAAATGTATGGGGCATCTGGCTATTTAGCTATCATTGTTGTTGTTGTTATTATCAGTTTTGAATTACATGTTGTGTGTTTAAAATACTAAATATTAATATATTTAAAAATTACAATTATATTAAGTAAGATATACATACAAAGTAATATAAAGTATTAATATTTTAAGAAATATCAAAATTGTAAAATAGTGGTAATATGTTAATGTGGACTTGTGTGGAGTATGAAAAATTAATTAAGAGCACCTACACTGGTAGTTTCAAAATTTGAAACTTCGCCTTGTCATATTAGCAAAAGTTTCAACTTTTGAAGGTTGACTTTTCCAACCCCAATAAAATATTTATTACAGACCCACTTTAGAACATGTTTTTTTGAGGGAAAAAAGAGAAAAACTAATTGTTTCAAAGCAAAAGAAATAATGAAATAAAGGAAGGGGTGGAAAGTGCATAGGAATTCTACCCCGGTTCTTCACACGTGCCAATCCGTAAAACACAAGGGCGGCAGCAAAAAATTGGAGCGCATGCACGCTTCTCGATTTGAACGTATTTCGCGCGGTTTGACGCTTTAATTAAGAAGATATAAGGAATGAAAATGACAATAGGAGTTCACATAATTAGTAGCAAATGTGTACCCATGAAGCAAATGTATATGTATGAACCCAAGGATGGATACAAGTTGAGCTCCAACGGTTGAGAAAAGGGCCTTCTAGATAAACGAGGTGTAAAAGTTCAGTGAGCGCTCATTTGAATTGAGCGTGAGGCAGGTTTTGGTTTAGGGACTATAATATGACAACTGATATTCAATCCACAACGTTTTTCTATACTTAAAAAATTGAATGAAAGTAGATAACAACGCTATTAGTGATTAACGTGAAATAATTAAAAAAAAGGATAACCAAATAAATGAGTCACAACATTTTTCTCCAAAAAGTTGCTCAAGATATGTTTTTAATAAAATAATAAAAAATTGGAGTGGCCTAAGGATTTTTAAAATGGAAAAACCTAAAAAGGGCATAATTATATTGAATAAAATAGATTCGAGCACAAGTGTTTCATGACCAATTAAGGACACAATCTTGGTAATCCTACAATCAAATTTGAAGATTTGGATCACACAATTGGTGGTACACTAGACAGCAAATAACTTTGTTTCTCTACGTCTTTATGAAAATAAAACCATAATTAAAAATCAAAACAATCAACAAGTTTAAGGTAAACCTAAGTCGTCTTTCCTCTTCAATTTTACTATCAGGGCAGATAAATCACCTTCGACAATAATGCTCTAAATCCACATGCTCTAATTCTTCCATATCGTATGCATAGATCACTCAAATGTGTACTCACCGTGGGATGACTGTACTCTAAGCACTTTTGCCCTTGCTCTCTAGCTATGTTACAGAAGGTTGGTTACACAAAAAAATTGTCACCGTGGGATGTTCTACTCAAGCTGTGTAATAGAAATTGTTTCAGTGAGTTTGTATGTACCACAACCAAAGAAAAAGACAGAGGCATCTTTTGTGTGTATGCCTCTCATAGTTCTATCGAGAGCATTAATAAGATTATCTAATTTATACAATCATATAGTTTTTACTTATTTTTATCTTTTTACTTATATGTGCAGCTATGCTTTGGTAGAAACTCTATCCTTCATCAATACTTCTCTCATTTTAGAGATTTTTTTTTCATGGTGTTAGTGTGTAGTATAATTGTTTTATATAGGAAAGATGCGGGTAAATTCTCTCCAACTTAAATTTTTTTAATTGTAATGCCGTATACATCTTATATTGTCATTATTGTTTTTGTTGTTGTTACTTTTATCATTATCATTATTATTATTATTATTATTATTATTATTATTATTATTATTATTATTATTATTATTATTTTAAAGCCATTATTGTAGATATGTTCAGTGTCTCATTTGAGAAAGCACCTCCATCCCAATCCCAATTGCAATGCTGTGTGCAAAGGCACAAATCCTTGGCCTCAAACAGCCAGCTGCACCAAATTTTTTGTACGGCTAAAAATTAATGCACCAATTCTTCTTGAAATTGGAATCTCAAATGAATGCAAACCAATTTGTGTACTGTAAAGGGCCCTCCCTACCCTGCCCTACCCCTTGAAAATGGAAGACCAAGGACAAGCCAATTCCTACTTCTTAATGGAATAATTTGATCGACCACCACCTTTGATCATCCCTACATATTATAAGTACTTGCCATGAACATGTTAGAAACTATAAGATGTGAAAGTTATGCACTTTCATTGTGAAATTATGTACGTATTTTTAACAAACAATAAAGAGTGTGTGTTAGAGAGATTCTAGAAAAAATGATTACAAGGTACAATTTAGAGCATTATTTTCAATGATACTCCTGTATCGATTGACTTTTACTGATCAAATATCAAGCATGCATGCATTATGTAGAACTTATTGATGAATGATCACATTTGTTACAATATGACCTCACTCGTTAGAGTTTCCTTTATATGTATTAATGAATTTAGAAGCTTTCAAATTTTGATTTTAATTGTTTTTGATATGATCTTCGATCTTATTTGAGAAGTCTCAAATTCTTTCGGTAATTAATATTGTGTAAAAGTCCATCAATTAAAATTTTTAGTTGAGCATGTTTGTAATTTTATTTTATTATCATAACCATGAGATATGTGTCCTATAATTCAATTAAAAAGCACGAATTAATGAGCCCACCAAATGCCATTTCCTTTTTCTTTTATTTTTTCAAAATTTTGAGAATCATTTTAGGATATGGCCACTTCCTTTTTCAAGGACGAATGAATTGATTGAACAACAACTGATGAGCGTCGGTGAACAACTAACACTGTACGTGAATATGGGTTCTTGTCTTACTATTTCATGAACATAATCCCTCAAAAATGAAAAAGGTGCGGTGATTAAGATACTTGATGTTCCACAAGAAAACTACTACAAATATCACTAATTAATCATGAAAATTGTCAGGGATGAATATTAAGATTGATTATTTTAGGGATCGGCCACCGACAGTCTTCAATCCTTCTTATTGGCTTTTGCAACGCACTATGTTACACATGTAGACTTATAAAAAAGGCGTAATTAAAAGCTAAACACATGTTTTAAGAATTCACATATATCTAATTAAGCATGATGTTATTCACATTGAAATCTTCCAGCTTTAACTCTTTTGTGTAACGTAATGGTTGTTGATGGAATAAAATAATTATTTAGTGTCAATGCCACCTAGGGTTTTTATATTTAGTTGTTAAACTTTCTAGATCAATGAATTAAATGAGTTAAACTAACATCATCAAAAATATAACAAAAAATTTTATTATTATTTTTATAAATTTTTCTAAATAAAATTATTCTTAATTCTATAATTACCTAAAATTAAAATAATGCAGTATTCTTCCACTCCCCAAGACCTCCAAAAAAAAAAAAAGACTCCCCTTCTACTTCCATGTACAATCCATAACCCAAAAAAAAGGGCAAATAGCTCTCGGCATAGATGTATAATTTTTTTTTTTTGGGGGGGGGGGGGACATAGACCCTCTATATAATATGATGTACAAGCAACTTTTATGACTTCATGTTATATTAATCGATTATGATTGTCAACCTACTAGTTGTTTTCATTAAAACGAAAGCCGTCAAATTCCTACTGGATGTTGTCAAATGATTTTGTGTTAGAGAGTTGGTTGTTTTCAGTAAAAAGAAAACCATCGAATCCCTATTGGATGTTGTCAAATGATTTTGTGTTAGAGAAAACAGGGAGGATGACGGAGATAAGTCTATAATTTCGGATTAAACATTTTCACTTTGCATAACATGTGTTCTACTACTTTAGTGTTCTTTAAAAAAAAAAAAGGAATTTAGATGAGGCGAGAGAGGATAATATCTTTAACAATGTTAAAATATAGTTGTAAAAGGGTTAGGTCATCTTACGTAGATTACTAACCTGAGAATTTTAACTTAGTATAAAAATCCTAGAAACCAATTAAACAATTATTTAACTCATTGATGTACACTTAGAGAAACTATACAAGTGTTACCAATTCTATACGCCTAATTGTTACTTACAAACTAAATAAAAAGAAGTTAAAAGAAACTATAAAAAATAGCCATAAATAGTTGGAACAAGTTATAAAGATTGTAAGAAGTCGTAAGAAATTGTAAAAAAAAATAAGATCGGAGCAGGGAAAACTCAAAATAAACCAAAAACAAAAGTAACTTTAAACATATATAAAGAATCAAAGCTTATGTAGAACAGACAAAGAAAAACAAAGCAACAAACATTAGTCATCCCTCTCACTCACAATCAAACTCTACAATTTCTACTCCACATGTACACAATCAGTCCAGAGAAAATAATGTGAGCATAGATATTGAAATGACAGCCATGCATGAAAAATAAAATTGTGAAAGGGAATGCATCATAATATCATATCATATCATACAATAACACCAAATCTCACATGTCCTACAGTTTTTTAATAAAAGGATTGTATATTTTTGTGGGTGGACATGGACAAAGATAGACTCACAGAACTCTCTTTTTTCTTGTCTTGCAGTTGCCACGTCCCTGTTTTTTCTTATTTTTTTTTATTTATTTGTCCTTTTGATTTTAATTTTATTTTAATTTAATGAATAAATGTGGCCTGCCAGTATCTGCAGCTGCCGACACTCTTTGGGATTTTATTTTAATTGTATATTTTCTTATCTATTTTGCATATAATTAAATTTATAATAAAGTTGAAAAAGATCTTTAGATAAAGCGTCTTAACTTTAAATGGTGATTATGACTTGTTAAATTCATTTCAGATTGTGAGTTAAGCCAGCAATATTGTCGGTTGTAGTCAATTCTAATAATTTAAAAACCAAAATAGGAAAAAAAGCAAAATCATAGTAGTTGAAAATTTTGGCTGTTTCAATGACATTTCATTTTATAAACTGATGATTGAATTGAAACCAAAATATTAGATGAATAGTCTTATTCAATTCTATTTTAAATCGTAACTTTAATATTATCGGTTAACCAAATCAATTAAAAACAAGTTAATTTCATTTTTTTCCTTTTACAATAATTTTCTATTCGCATCTTTAAAAAAATAAAAAGGATAATGTCGTCTTTCCAACTTTTTTTTCTTTTTTGGGGGTGGTTTGGAGAACTCAATCTTACTCGACTATGAAATTCCAATTGCTATATGCCAATTGATGCTTTGACATTCATGTTCTATATTTGTGGTCTATTTCTAACAATTAAGTTAATCAAGTTAACCTTAGTAGCCTTTCTTTCTAGGTTACCTTTGAATTCAGCCATAGCCCATAGTGTGACCCCAATCAGGAATTTTAGCTTTTGATGGTCATATTCTTTTGGTTTCTTCTACCTTCTTGGATTTATACTTATCAACAACTGCACTAGTGGTTGTTCATTAGTCAATATACTTAAGTAGGCAAAATTAAAAGGGTGTGTCCATAAATGTGGGTAATTAAGTGCTTAATTAAGTTTGTTGCTACTAGAGGTAGAGAACAGCGCATTCACTTTGGTGTGTCATATTATTCATATATTGATGAAAATAAAATTGAAAACGGTAAAAGGTCCTAGAAGATACAATGTGGTATATAAGAGTTGTTAATATACGATATCCTTGAACTTTTAGCATAAGGAGGAAAATACCCCTTTATTCAAAAGTTAAGGCAAATGCCCCTTGAATTAATTAAACAATCTATTTTTTATTATTTTATTGATGACATGGTTTGTTAAACATAAAAATGATGACATGGATTATTTATCTTTTTTTTGAATTAATGACATCACTTAATGTAATCAACAATATAAAGTTAAAATCTTAAACAAATATCTTAAACACACACATTGTGAGGCCAATGTGGGAAGAAATATTTTATAAAGTATTGAAAATCTAAAAAAATCAATTGGCACTTAATTAATAATATAAAAAGAATTTAGAATTTTGTTTCAAAATTTTAGAAATAGTGTTCAATTGAATTCCCAATTAGCACTACCCACATAAACTAACATGAAATATGTCTAAATTTAATTGCATTTTTTATGGAAAATATAATTACAAATTCAAATATGTTTTGATCATATATTAATCTAACTTGAGCTTAAGCCATCCTAGTGACACTACTAAAAAAGTTCAATTTAACGACGGAATAAATTAATGACAGATTTGGCGACGGAAAGACATTATTACAGAAAAGGCAGATTGTGCGACAAATATGGCGACGAAAAATATAATCCGTCGCCATAATTGATAGTTGGAGACGGAATAATTAAAAAAAAAAATTTTGAAACAATGGGCGACAGAATTTCCGTCGCCCCAAATTTTTTTTGAAATTTAAAAAAAAAACGGTCTGGCGACGGAAATTCCGTTGCCATTCCATCGCCAGCCCAGTTAAATGAAACCAAACTTCGTTTCTGGTTTCATTTTTCGCCAAACCTCCGAAGAGAGAGAGAGAGAGAGAGACAGAGAGAGAGAGAGAGAGAGAGAGAGAGAGAGCGGCGAATCGGCCCCAGCTGCGTCCAACCATCGTCTAGTCACCGCCTAGCCACTGCTGGCCCTTCCCCCCGCCGTCGCTGCCGTCTGCCACCGACCCCCCTGCCACCCCTTTGCTCGGTGGTTTTCATCAAGTTTGAGGTAAGTTTTTTCAACTAAATTAGTTGTAATTTCTACAAATTTTTGTATTAGATTGTTAGAATTTCATAGTTAGTTCATATTTATGTTGAAATGTGGTATTTGTGTGAGGCTATTGCTCTAATTTGGTGCAAGATTTAGGTAAATGCGATTTAAGGTTTAGGTTTGGTAGTTTGAAGTTAAAGTTTGATATGGTGGTGGAATGAAGTGGTTTAATTGATAATGTTGTTGAAATGTGGTATTTGTATGAGGTTATTACTCTAATTCAGTGTAAGAATTTGGTAAATGCGATTTAGGGTTGAGGTTTGGTAGTTTGAAGTTAAAGTTTGATATGATGGTGGAATGAAATTGTTTAATTGATAATGTTGTTGAAATGTGGTATTTGTATGAGGTTATTACTCTAATTCAGTGTAAGAATTTGGTAAATGCGATTTAGGGTTGAGGTTTGGTAGTTTGAAGTTGAAATTTCATATGTTGGTGGAATGAAATATTTTAATTGATAATGTTGTTGAAATGTGGTATTTGTGTGAGATTATTGATCTAATTTGGTTAGAGATTTTGTTCAATGCAATTTAGGGTTTAGGTTTGGTGATGTGAACTAGAAAGATGATATGTTGGTGGATTGAGATGCTTTTGTTTATAATTTTGTTCAAATGTGATATTCGTATGAAGTTGTAGCTCATATTTGTTTAAAGATTTCGCCCAATGCAATGTACACTTAGATTTGATAATTTTAAAATGAAATTTGATATGTTGGTGGAATAAAGTGGTCAACTATGTATGAATTATTAGTTTTGTGATATTCGTGAGAATGTAAGTATATTTATCGAAATTTATAAGTTTTTTTTGGGTGTATGTGGAAATTTTAAAGTAAACATACATAATATATAATTGCGTAATTTATGTAATTATTATAATTTTGATTAAAATTAATTCTTATCAAATACCTTATGTGGTTATTGTTATTTGAACAGAATATGAATGGTCATCCACATCGTAGGTGGATGTATAATAGATTACTATCTAATCGCAGTGGTTATACGCAAGAATTGCTAGATGGAGTAAACCAATTCGATCAATTTGCACATACACAGACAGTTTCTGAATGGGAGAAAGTATAGATGTCTTTGTGCGTTTCTCCCTACCAAACATACCCTTAAGGTAATAAATTTGGAAATTTGAAGATATTTGCTGCAAAAACGTGCACTTAGCTTAACTTTAAACTTATTGATTAATCATGGTGGAGAAAATCCATAAAACACACCTGTAACTATCCAAGGGTAATAAAATAGAGCCCTAATCTAAAATTCCTACTGACTAATAGAAGTATTATAGTATTATCACAACTATTAATGACAAGAAGCACCAAGTGCTCATGGGAAATGATGAGAAATTGGTGACTTTTCTTTTGTTTTGCTGCCATGATCATTTGCTAATCAAAAAGCCATTTCCCATGATTGGGAACATCCTAGTGACCTACACGTGGCTATTGCACATATGCAGATTTTCTTGATCTTTCCTCACATGCCCACACCAATAGTGATGTTAGAGGTTTGAGATAATCTTTGGTCTCAAAAGTTGGAAACCTTTAATTTGTTTTTGCCAATCCTGATGAAAAGTACTCTTTACTTAACATGCAAGTTTGCTACAAATGTTCAACCAGATGTTAGAGTGTAAATATGGAAAGGTAGAGGGTAAGCAAAATCTTGTCATTTTGGGCTTCTTTGTATTCACTTAGGTTGAAAGCTTTCATGAATATCTTACCTCGTTTGCAACTAATATGTGGGTTAGCTTAGCATCATTTTGTATTTATGGGTAGGTTTTGTATTATTTATGAATTTATAATTTTGTTATAGATGAGTCAATATGCAGACTCGATTTGTTTGATCAAGTTAAATTAAGATAAGTTGATTAATTTCGTTGTTGGGTCTAACTAGATTATTTAATAAAATCTTTAGTTTCATTGTGAATATGAATTTGTTTGTTAGTTTTATGTATTTAATAATCTATGGTCCAATGAAGATCGATTCACATAGTTCAATTATTCATTTGACTCAATAAAGATGGAATCTTGGCTAATGAGGAGAAGGCATTGCGATAGGTTCGCGGAATGTCGAGAAAGCAAGACTTTTGGTTCTTTTCAACTGCATTTTATGGTTCGCAAAAGTCTTGCTTTCCCTTCATTTGCGGAGCAAGAATAACACATTATATTCATTAACCAAGCTTTCGACCCATTAAACTAGATTAACAAAAAGATTTGTTAAATAATATCTCTCATACGTTGGGGCATTACACAGACCCTAACGAATTGTGGTAGTAGAGAGAACACATAGATACATTTTAGAGGTTGTTAGAGCTGTCAAGTTATGGAGGCAGCTTTTGCATCTTTGGGGACATTGTGTTTTGGCTATTACATATCTTATAAATAGAATTCATACTCTTATGTTTCGAAATTGGACTCCTTATGAGTCTCTTCTTCATGTAAAGATATATTAGCGTCACTTTAAGGTCTTTGGCTACCTTGCCTTTCTCGTTGATCTAGTGAGAACAAATTAGCATGAGTTCACTCCAAAAGGATTTTCTTGTGTCTTTTTACACTACCTCAATTTCACAAAGGCTTCAAGTGCTCAATTTGTTCACTAATCAACTATCTGTCACAAGGGATGTCACACATATAGAGCCTGTTTTTCCTATTAGTTCATAGAGTCTTGAGAAGTGTGTTCAACCTGTTGCATCCACTCACTCAATCAGGCGAACGTTGTTGGTTGATCTTATTGAATATTGTCCCACACCTACAGCTGATATCTGTGCAATTGATTCATCATAACTCTCTTATACGACTGATTTATCACCTGATTAGTCAGATTCTCTTGATCAAGATGTTGATATAGCTCAACTTGATCGTCAATCATCTAGTTTTCGGAAGCACTCGCAACCTCATTTAAAGATATCTACAAGAGTCAGTAAGCAACATGCTTGGTTGCAAAACTATATTGCTTCATTATTCTCTTATTTGTTCCATAAGGAATGTCAATTATGTTTTGAAAGCTTACTAAGGCCAAATTTCAAGAGCTCTTATTTGCCCTTGCATCCTTACATGAGCATGTGCTCTTTCAAGAAGCAATTATAGAAGAAAAATGTTGTAAAGCTATAAACTAGGAGTTGGGAAGTTATTGCTCTTCTTTTGGGTAGAAAAGCTATTGGTTTGCGAATGGTTATATAAAAATCAAACTCGACTTACATGGTAGCATGTACAAATTCAAAGCCGGACTTGTCATATTAGATTGTAGGTAGAAGCAAGAAGTAGATTTTGAAGAAACCTTAAGTAGCCAAGCAGACCACTCTCACAGCTTTATCGACTACTGCTGTTGTTAAGAGATAACAATCATGCAAAATCGATATCTTTAATCCCTTTTTTCCTTAGACATCTTTATAAAGAAGTCTATATGCAGCTTCTTCGAGGATGCACTGGTCTGGGATGCAGAATTATGCCTAGCTTAGAGCATATTTCAGCTCGGTTGACTTGGCAAGGTGTGTAAACTTCTGAAGTCTTTGTGTGGACTGATAGAAAGCCCCAATTAAGGTAATGGTTTGCCAACCTTTCTACTGTTTTTCTATCCTTTGGTTATGTTCAATTGAAATCAGATTATGTATTATTTACAAAGCAAATGACGTATAGCTTTACCGTGATGTTGGTTTATATTGATGACATGGCCGTATATGGGAGACAAGCAATAGGAAATTTTGAAGCTCACGCAACAATTTAGCTGAGAGTTTCACATGAAGAACGTGGAAGCTAAGATCAGGGATTTAAAACTCGGCCGTTCCGTCTCGGAACGGCCGAGTTAGTTCGGATTTCAACTTTGGCGCACCGAAAAACACCGAAAAATCAGTGTGAATACCGTTTCACAAGGTAACGGCCGTTCTGAAACGGGTCACGGGCGAGTGAAACGGGCAAAAGGGGCAGAAAAATAGAGAAAGGCATCAGATCTGACAAAGTGGTAAACACATATCTCATTCACGGGTATTCTTTTTTTCGCAGCAATCTCAGGAACCACGTCGCCGGCCGATGAGGGGGCTGAGCAGTCGCAGACTCGCAGCATCGCAGGGGAAAGGAGTCATCGGCGAAGAGAAGAAGACGAAGAGAAGATAGAGGACGAAGACAGAAGACAGAAGACAGAGTCAGCGGCGAAGAGGCGAAGACGAGGAGAAGACAGAAGAAGAGACGAAGACAGAAGACAGAGAAGACAGACGAAGAGAAGAAGCACGACGAGAGGAGTCAAGGGCTGAGAGGACGAAGGAGGAAGACAGAGGAATAAGGAGAGGCAGAGCAACTGAAGAGAAAGGCTCACGGTAATCTAGGGTTTGAGCCTTTGAGGCTTCTAGAAAGCCTATTAAATTATTAATAAGTGTACTAATTATTGAATTAACTTGAACAATATGAAGTCAATTGATATTAATATGTTTTTAATTCAAATAATTACTCAGTTAAATATATTCATATTATTTATGTAAAATACTTAATTACATTATTGTTATCATGTTTTTTTTAATTATGTACCTTTTATGTTAATTTTTATCATATTATGTTCATATTACTTATATTAAATATGTTATTTTAATTATGTTAATTATGTTATTTTTGTTATCCTATAATATTTATGTTAATTATTTTTATTTCAGATGTGGAGTTTTATGATTTTCATTGTATCTTTTATCTACCCCTTCGTTTGGTTTAAATTAATTATTTCAATGTTGTACCGTTTGTACTATCCTATAACCTTACAATTTGCGTCACAGCTTCTATATATTATATTGTTTGACTATAGTCAAAATTGCCCCATTGTAATATGCTAAAATAAGAACTACGCTACAAAATAGCATTACTTAGCGAATTGTGGTTCTAAAACACAAATACAGATGATAAAATGCATCATGTGAACCTTTTCACGCCGCGACGAACGCAATCCGTTCCGCGATCAGCGTATCCTAACTCTCCCGTGTTAGCGCGACCGAAACCGCAAACGCGCTCGCATTCGCATTTTAAATCCATGGCTAAGATATTGTCTTGGTTTGGAAGTGGTTCACACAACTCAAGGGATATTTGTTTCTTAGAAGAAGTATGCATGTCCAGGATTTGGAAAAGGAAAATAAGCTGGTAAATGCCAGGCCTTGGAGACTTCCAATGGATCCTCATTTGAAGGTTGCACCAGGCAAGGGGGGTATGCCACTGCAGGATAGTGAGAGATACATATAGAAGGTTGATAGGAAAATTATCTCAAAATTACTAAGGCATATACAAGTGACACAATGAAAATGCTAAAGTCAGTTTATGCAAAATCCTTGCACGAAGCATAGGGCAAAATACAATGTGGCGAAACAACCAATTGTTCATGAAAGGACAACAAAGCATAGCGAGGTAGATTGCCATTTTGTGCCAAACGCTCAGCCTAGTTATTTTTCTGCCAAGGATCAAATAATAGATGTTCTGACCAAGATTGCTTGTATAGACCAGCATCAGAAATCGGTCTCCAAGTTGAGAGTTCCACATCTTTTTCAACCCTCAATTTCAGCTGAAACGTTGGACAAAACATTTAATTTGTCAATTTGTTATGGGGTATATAAGCTGAGTTGTTAGAGCTGGCTTGGCAAGGTTAGTCATATGTTTTTCTTTTACTTGAATAAGGTTCATGAGCTGTAAGGGAAAAAAAAAGTTAAAATAATATAACAAGGGGGAAAGCATCATTTTCAGCCATCTCGAACCCTTTCTCTCTTCAATAGCTCTGAAAACCTCATTTATAGATGCTTGCCAAGCAACATGGTAGACCATAATTTTATTTGTGGCTTTTCCTACTTATGAGATGATTTTCCCCCTATTTGTTGCCAATGTGTAGCGGTAAAGAATAATATCCTGCTGTACAATAAAAAAACTGTCTACTGTATCAAATTGTTGGGTTGTTGGGTTTCGTGGCCCAAAATCCAAGGTGGAGACTGTAGGGAGAATATTTGGGTGGTACAAAGGTAGGAATTAAATATATAAGGAAAGTTTCCTGAAACCATAATATTTTTTCAAATATTCTGATCACACAATGAATATTTTCCTGGCAGTTAGGGTTTGTCTCTAAGGGTAAAACCCTGGTTTTCTAGACCCTATAAAAGGGGGGCATACCTATGATCTAAAATCATCCCTGAACTCCTGAATCCCTAAACACATTGAGAGGTGGAGAGACTTTGAGAGAGATTACAAGAGATGTTGTAATTCTGCTATTAGATCGAATCACTTGTTGTAATTATGATCGTTTTGTACTCTCCCTGCTCATATAGTGGATTGACTGTGCTCGTCGCCGTCCGTGGTTTTTTCCCGCATTGGGTTTCCAGGTAAATCTTGTGTGTCGTTGTTTTGTTCTTGTTATCTTTCTTTAAGTTTCTGAATATCTGTTTCATCCTATTGCTTCTGCTATTAGTTTGCTCTAACTTCCTAACAAGTGGTATCAGAGCTTTGGTTTAGGATGTCTTCAATTATGAAGGTTGATATTCAGAAATTTGATGGGGAGATTAGTTTTAATCTCTGGAAGGTGCAGATGAGCGCAGTTCTCATCCAGCATGGGTTGTGGAAGGTTCTGCAAGGACCTCACGTGAAAACCGAGAAGATGACTGGCGAACAATGGGCAACAGACCAAAAGAAGAGGCGTGGATCACTGACAGACGAGGAATGGGAAGAATTGGAGTTGAAGGCGGTTTTAGCCATTCAGTTGTGCCTAGCACCACATGTCCTGCGAGAGATGCTCGATAAGGCAACTGTAGTGGATCTGTGGACTCGGCTAGAGGAACTCTAGATGACGAAGAGTCTAGGCAACAAGATCCATTTGAAGGAAAGGTTGCACACCTTTCGTATGACTGAAGGTACCCCTGTTCAAAAACATTTGAATAAATTTAATTCTATTCTGGTTGATTTGGAGAGTCTGGATGTAAAGATTGAGGATGAGAATAAAGCTATTTTGCTTGTTGTGTCGTTAACCCCTTCTTATAAACACTTTAAGAAGATTGTGCTATATAGTAATTCTAATACTATATCGTTTGAGGATGTTAAGTCAAACCTGTTGTCTAAGAAAAAGTTTGATCTTGACATTCATGCTGATTCTGCTGAGGGATTAGTAGTAAGAGGTAAAACAACTGAAAAGGGGAACGGTAATAGGAGTAAGAACCGTTCTAAGTCTAAAAATTCTTATGCTGGTAAGACCTGCAATTACTGTGGTAAATTGGGTCATATTGTTGCTAACTGTTGGCAACTGCAAAAGAAAAGGGAGAAAGAAGAAGAGAATTCTCGTGAACCTGCTGAAACTTCGTTTGCTGAATCTGATTCTGATGGTGACGTTCTGTTTGCTACCTCTACTAAAAGGGGGTGCGATTTTGATTGGATTCTTGACTCTGGGTGTACCTATCATATGTGTCCTCACAAGGATTGGTTTTCAACATATGATCCAGTTGATTCAACTATTGTTCAAATGGACAATAATGCCCAATGTAATGTAATTGGAATCAGTACTGCTAAAATCAAGACCCATGATGATGTTGTTAGGACTTTATCGAATGTTCGTCACGTTCCTGACTTGAAGCGTAACCTCATCTCTTTGGGCACCCTTGAATCCAAGGGGTGCAAATATTCAGCTGAAGGTGGAGTTCTGAAGGTCTCGAAAGGCAGTCGGATTCTACTGAAGGGTTTGAGGCAAGGAGTCTTCTATGTCTTGCAGGCATCTACTACGACAGGTTATATGAAGAAAGGTTCATATAAGTCATCTCCCAAAGCTAAGTTCAAGCATCGCTTGGACTTAGTTGGCATTCACAGTATTTGAGCACCTTTCGGGGCATTGCCCCTGGGGGGGGGGCATTACCCTTCGGGGTGCTATGACGGTGTTACAGAGTTGGTGATTAAAGATTTCGGTCCAAGGTGGAGATTGTTGGGTTGTTGGGTTTCGTAACCCAAAATCCAAGGTGGAGATTGTAGGGAGAATATTTGGGTGGTACAAAGGTAGGAATTAAATGTATAAGGAAAGTTTCCTGAAATCATAATATTTTTTCAAATATTCTGATCACACAATAAATATTTTCGTGGCGGTTAAGGTTTGTCTCTAGGGGTAAAACCCTGATTTTTTAGACCCTATAAAAGGGGGCCATATCTAGGATCTAAAATCATCCTTGAACTCCGGAATTCCTAAACACATTAAGAGGTAGAGAGACTTTGAGAGAGATTACAAGAGAGGTTGTAATTTTGCTATTAGATCGAATCACTTGTTGTGATTGTGATCGTTTTGTACTCTCCCTGGTCATATAGTGGATTGATTGTACTCGTCGCCGTCCGTGGTTTTTTCCCGCATTGGGTTTCCACGTAAATCTTGTGTGTCGTTGTTTTGTTCTTGTTATCTTTCTTTAAGTTTTTGAATATTTGTTTCATCCTATTGCTTCCGCTATTAGTTTGCTCTAACTTCCTAACACAAATAAATGGAATGTAACAACTACACCCTTTATAATTAGATGGAAGTTCTATTATAATGCATGGTATGTATCTTTGAGACCAATGGCGCAACCAGGACTGAAAGTAAGGGGTGTCGGTATTAAAGTACACATAACATAAACTTTGATATAAGTTTTGAAAATCAAGTTGATAGCTAGTTCATTCAAGAAAGTTGTTATTGATGAAATCTTATGTTTTGAGAGTAAAGTTTGATAACATCATTTGATAAATTTCTAAAAAATCAGTCTCAGAATAAGTATTAACGGTATCATTTAAAGTTAGTCTCATATTTTATTGTGCAATTTTGTCTTGATGAACTTCGTAAATGTAAATAAGCAACCAATAACAAGTATAAACAAGCAATGAATAATAAACCAAATTAGCCGAACAACCCCAATCAAATTAGGCAAAATCCCTAAATTTTCAATTCATGAGTAAATGAGTAATCACCAAGTTAATTAATTATTTAATGAATCTAAGTAAAATCAGTAAACAAAGACAATTATTTTCAAAACAACATAATTATAAACTAAAATTGAAAATTTATACCTCAAAATTTAGGGCTTAGACAAAAAAATTTTTATAAAAAAAAAACCACATGCTGCCATAACTCAGATTCAAACACGTGACCTAAAGCAGTAAATGGCCAACTTCTATGTGCACAGACAAGCCAGCCATTGAGCGCTACACAATAAGAATTGGAACAAAAAAAATATATGTAGATTATTTTACCACAAAAATTCCATTATGTAGAATTTTTTCCTTAAAAAGTTAGAGTGTCAGTTGAGTACCCCCACACCCATATAACTCCGCCCCCGTTTGAGGCTGTAGTCATTCTTGATAAGATGATATTAGCATAAATAAGTTATTTGGTTTAATTCTGAGTCGAGTTAATTTCAGATTAAGTCATTTTTAGTTAATAAAATGTAGATCAATTTTTGTCTTATACTGTATTATTATCAATTTGGGTTGATCTTTAGTTGACAGATATTTGATGGAGCAAACCTACTTTGCAACGTATAATTTGGGTCCACCTCAAATTAGTTATTATTTTGGATATATGATTAACGTATAATTAAATTCAGTTTGAAATCATTGAGTTCAGACATCGTTGTAGTTATGAAGTTAGTTTACGCCATATATAGGCGCATGCTAGCAGCACCGACAGTCAAAGGAGGGAAGAAGGACCAAGGGTAAGACTGGTCGAAACGTGTCAAGACGTGGGACTAAGGACACCTCAGCTCAGCAAATGAGATTTTTTCCTGTCTTTTGAGATATTATTTAATATTAAGCTGTCAGTCCACTGAAGGAGAGCGAGTGTGAGTGACACCGAGGCTGTGAGAGTGCGGTTTTGTTTCTGTGCATTAATTTCACTGCTTTTTACACTTAAAAAAATTTAGTAGTTCGCGGTGCTCGTCCGGGTTTTGTTGTCTACTTCACCATTTTGTTGTCTACTTCACCCCAGACCCCGCGAAAGCGGGACCCACTTTGGGAGTTTGTTGTTGTTGTTGTTGTTCACCATTTTGATTTTTTCTTGGTTGTTTCCTACAATGCAGGGCCCCATGGGAAAAACATGTGATGTGGCGCGACAAATTTGATTTTCCACCCAAGTGAATTTTGGTTTTTTTGTTTTTAATTTTTCTGTATTTATTATCTAAAGTTTAGTTACCTCCCCCCCCCCCTAGAAGACTCGAGTCACTTTTATTCTTAAAAAGTGTATTTTGGGATACTAGATGATAATACATATAAGTTTGAGCTTGAACATCTTCACATTTTACTAGTAAACTATTTATTATTTATATGGCATAATCGAGTTTGAATACGTTGTGGGTCGATAATGCAAGTGTATATTAAGGGCCTGTTCTTTTCGTGGGCCAATCCATATTTACCCACTTCAACCTACTTTAATCTATTTCAACCAACTTGAAAAAAAAAAATACCAACTTCAACATATCTCAACCTAGTTCAACCCACTTCAACCCACCCCCTTCATAATTTTAATAATTTGTAAAGTATTATGTGAGATTTAGAGTCTGTTGTTTTCGTGGGTAAATTGGGTGAGTGAATGGGTGAAGTAGGTTGAGGTAGGTTGAAGTTGGTATTTTTTTTTTTGAGGTGAGTTGAAATAGGTTGAACTAGATTAAAATGCATTGATGTAGGTTGAAGTACGTTGAAGTTGGTATATTTTTTATGTGGTGGGTTGAAGTGAGTTAAAATAATGAGAATGTAATTCATGTGTGATAATTTATGAAGTTATCGAAATTTTGTGGAATTTTTGTTTATTATTTCTTCTTTTTTAGTCTTTATATTTTTTATATTTTATATTTTATATTTTTTAATTTCTTATTTATTAATTTCTTATTTTTAATTTTTAATTTTCAATTTTCAATTTTTATTTATTTAATTTGTTATTTTTTATCTTATTTTATTTTTTATTTTTTATTTTTTACTTATGTATTTTTTATTTATTTTAATTGTAATTTTTTAGTTTTTAGTTTTTATTTTTAATTTTTAGTTTTTAATTTTTAATTATTTTTATTAAATTTATTTTTTTTAATTTTTAATTTTTAATTTTTTAATTTTTAATTTTTTAATTTTTAATTTTTATTTTTGATTTTTTACTTTTTACTTTTTTACATTTTATTTTTCCATGATTTTATGTTTTTTATGTTCTTAGTTTTTCATTTCTTATTTCTTATTTCTTATTTTTCATTTTTATTTTACGTTTTTAATGTTTAATTTTTATTTTTCATTTTTTTTATCTTTTTATGTTTTATGTTTTATTTTTTATTTTTTTTATGTTTTTTTTTGTTTATGTTCTTTATGTTTTTATTTTTTTATTTCTTATTTCTTATTTTTTATATTTTATTTTTTACATTTTAATTTTAATTTTTTATATTTTATTTTGTATTTATTATTTCTTATGTTTTTATATTTTTATTTATTATTTCATTTTTTATTTTTTATTTTTTATTTTTTATTTTTTTGGAATTTAAAACAAACAAACACTCAAAAAAAATGAAATATGAAAAATTAAAAATTTAAAACAATTTAAAATAAAATAAAATAAAATAAGAAATAGAAATTACAAAATTAAAATTAAAATGTAAAAAAAATTAGAAATAAAAAATAAAAACAGAAAATATAAAAGCATAAAACCAGAAAAAATAAAAAATAAAAAATAAAAAATAAAAACATGAAAAATAAAAAATAGAAAATAAACAATAAAAAAATAAACAATAAGAAATAAGAAATAGAAAAATAAATACACAAAAACAGTAAAAACATAAAATTATAGAAATTAATAAATAAAAAATAAAAAATAAAAACTAAAAAATAAAGAACTAAAAAACTAAAACAATAAAAAGTACAAAGTAAAAAATAAAAATAAAATTAAAAAAATAAAAATTTAAAATTTAAAATTAAAAAATAAAAAATAAAAAATAAAAAAATAAAAAAACAGAAAAGTAAAAAATAAAGACTAAAAATTAAAAAATAGGAAAGAAAAAATAAAATTTAAAAATAAAAAATAAAAAATAAGAAAGTAAAAAAATAAAAAAATAAAATATAATAAACATAACAAATAAAAAAATAAAAAATAAAGAAATAAATGAAAATTAAAAAGTAAAAAATGAAAAATAAAACAAAAAAATAAACGCATAAAAAATAAAAAATAAACACATAAAAAATACAAATTCAAAAGTAACAAAAAATGGGAAATAAAAATAAAAAATAAAAAATTATAAAATAAGAAATTTAAAAAATTAAAAATTAAAAATTAAAGATTAAAAAAATAAAAAAGAAAAAATAAAAAAGAAAAAATAAGAAATAGGAAATAGGAAATTAAAAAAATAAAAAATAAAAAAATAAAAAATAAAACCTGAAAAATTTGAAAATAAAAAAAATAAAAAAAAATAAAAAACTAAAAACTAAGAAATAAGAAATAAGAAATTAAAAAAATTAAAAATAAAAAATAAAAAACAAAAATAGAAAATGAAAAAAAATAAAAAAAGAAAAAAGAAAAAAGAAAAAATGAAAAATAAAAAACTAAAAATTAAAAGTAAAAATGAAAAAAATAAAAAATAAAAAAGAATAAACAAAAATTTCACAAAATTTCAACGACAACAACAACAACAACAAACTCCCAGTGTGGGTCCGCTTTCGCGGGGTCTGGGGAGATCCAGCTATAGACAACCTTACCTCTATCGGTTTTCGTACCCATAGATCACAAAATTTCGATAACTTCATAAATTATCACACATTAATTAGATTCTCATTGTTTTAACCCACTTTAATTCACTACATAAAAAATATACCAACTTCAATCCTCTTCAACCAACATCAACCCACTTCAACCTACTTTAACCTATTTCAACCTACTTAAAAAAAAAAAATACTTACTTCAACCTACTTCAACCTACTTCAACCTTTTATCCACGAAAAGAACAGACCCTAAATATATACAATTGCATGCTCTCAAAATTTGTTACATTTTGAATGCACGCAATTACACATCATCATAAAATTATCACATTGCAACGAGTCAAAACACTTTCAAACTTAGTTTTAGTAAATAAATATCAAATAGTACACTGATACAACGGACGAATACCCAATTTTAAAGTTTGGAGTATTAACGTCAAAGATCCCAAAATATAATGTCTAACTTGCTTAGGAAGAATAAACCTCCTATTTTTTAATATCTACTATAATCGATTATTACAATTAAATAATTTAACTGATATGTTGTTTGTCTATAATAATATCTTTTTTAGTCTATACTATATAACTGTTACTCTCTACAATATTTTTGAACAAAATTTTCCAGCACGTACTTGGGCAAATAATATTCAAAGACTACTCTTTTAAAAAATAAAAAAGAAGATTTTTCCTCTTAAGTTAATATGCACAATTTTACATCCTAAATTTGGTGAAATATAAGTTGTAATTAATCGCAACCGACAATTACACCTACTTTTTTGTACATGAACAGTGGCCAAAAACAAGAGAGCCAGTTGCTAGTGATAAATATTGGAAAAGCATGTCAGGAAATTTACTGCTTTTTATGGTAGTGGGAGAATAATCAAGTAGGTTTTGGGGAGAATTATTAAGGTTAACATATTTCCAGAAGCACAGGTCTCAGAATTTTTAAAATTGTCACTTTGTGAGTGGCAGTAAACACAAGTTTTGGTTGTCTTTTGCAGCACGATGCATTAAAAGCGCAACTAGTGGGAGTTCAATGCTCTAATGAGTTGGTGAGGTTTGCTTTTAATGGGGTTTTATTTGGTGATCCGTTAAAAACGACAAATAATTAGAGAGGACATCACAACGTACATAAACGGCCCACCAGCAATTACTCACTCATTCAGCCCAATTAGAAATGACCCATGTAGCTTCAATGATCTCGTATTAATATAACATAAATCTCTTGATGCCACGTATTTGATCTTTCTATTTGCGTTCATCACAAATTATATATATATATATATATATATATATATATATATATATATATATATGTATGTATGTATGTATGTATGTATGTATGTATGTATGTATGTATAAACCCTCTTGCAATATCGATTCTAATAGGAGGAAAAATAAACTTGGGAATATATTTGAATGTAATAAAGATCTTAAGCAAGTAAAGGAAAATTATAGCCTGAGTTTTCTAATATAGCTATTATATACACGTATATGTATGTACTCCAAGAGCAGTAACGATTACCAATTCAACTTAATTTTATGCCGCTAAGCTTATGCATAACAAAATACAAAGCGAGAAAAGAAAAACAATATAATATTTTTTGGTGTTATAATCATGTTTGGGGAATCTGATCATATTTTAACATTAGTCACTAATTTTTGAAATAAAATGTATCTTGGAGATATATACTTTGAACCAAATTAAAGTATCATTATTGTCCTATCTTTTTCTTGTTTGGGGTTTTTTGGGGCTAATTGGGGGGGGGGGGGGGGTCAGGGGGTGTTGTTAAGAAAACCAAAGTATCATTATCGGCCATAGCTTTTGGCCATCAATTGTGGGTTGATAATTTTTTCCACTTCGTGGCACTGGCACACCACTGAAAGAGTCGTCCAGTTTCAAGAAAATGCAGTTAGTGGCAATCAAAATCTAAAAAACAAAAATCAAAAAGCTTGTAAGCTTTTCTAAATTTGTATTCCTTAGCTCTTAATTAAGTTCAGTTCTAGTGTTCTTATATCTCTAGTTATTTGATTGGAGTTCAGTGCGAGTAGAGAGGTATACATCAGGTTTCACTTTAATTTGTCCATGCTCTGTAGTAGTCAATTACTGCTAGCTGTGCATGCCATTCTTGTTATTCTTCTTCCTTTTTTCTTTTTTTTTTTTCTTTGGGGGGGTTTATATTGGGATATTCTAGAGAAGAAGATTCTCGAGGCTTATTTTGTTGTGTTGGTCAGTACTATATTGATCATAAATGGTTGAGAAAACACATTTGTACGAATGGTAGAATACTCATTTCTAAATGGGAGATTAGGGATTCAAATCTTATTACCTGTGAGGATTTACTTACCCTTCCCCAATTTTTAAAAGAAAGGTAAGCTAACGACAAATTTGTTTAATCGTAGGTCCCTTTTTTTTAAATGAAAAAGTTCATTCTCCTCTAACTCCGATTCACGTCGAGAGAAGTATAAAAGACCATAAAAAATTGATAGAAGATCTTTTGCAGATACAAAAGTATGTAGCATGTGTGCGTAAATATATGTGTGTGTGCACGCACGCGCTGTGTATAGACAGAAAACGTTTGTATATGGTCATCATTTCACTCTTTGCTTTACTGTAAGACCGTTTACTCAAGACAAACTTAATTTAAAACTTACCAATCAATAATCAAAGAGCACAATTGCTCTTTCCCCAAAACAACTAAATTAGATGACCACTTATTGACACTAATGTATTGTTTGGTTGGATATAATGTAATAGCAATTTAATGCAATTAACTTTGTAATGTAATCATAATTGCTTAGTTTGTGGTAATCATAATTACAAGATAGTTGTTTTATTCCAATACTATCATACAACCAGCAAATTAATGAAAACACAATTACAAACTTGTTTGCATTACAAGGTTGATTGTATCTAACCAAACATCACATAAGGAGCCTAAAACACGTATTAAATTTTAGCAGGGTTCTTTTTAAATGAACACAATATAGCAGATACATGAGACAAATAGTTAAAGAAAATTTCCAAAATTAAAGAGAACACAACCACCAAGGACAAAGGTTTTGAACTAGAGGGAAAATAAGGGAAAACTGTAATGCCTTTGGTTAATTTTATTTGATGAAAAGCACAGCGTCATGAGGTTGTACAGTCAAATCTAAGTTCGTTTATTTTATCTTTTGGATCTTTGATCCTTTACTATTATAATCAATTAATCTTTAACTTAGATATAAAGAATAGAATTACTAAATCAACCCATATTCATATTTTTTTTTTGTTTTCAAAATGAGGTCTCCCATTATCAAGATATGCAATCATGTCCCACTCCAGTCTCTCTCCCTGCAAAACCCTTCCATATGTTGTCATATGATGCCTCAAATTTCAAGTCAATAATAATGCACCTGGCTGATATTAGCCAGTCTGTTTTCTGAGAATACATGCAAATTAATTAAGAGAGAAGTTCACATGCAATTTGCAATAACTAGACATTAATGTCAGTTATTTAATTACTAGTATTGACCTAAGTGCACCAATCATTCTTTATTCAAGTGATGAAAGACACACATGAGTCAAACCGAATACGTGAATCCGAACGATTGTGTGTGTAATAATGTTTGAAGTATTATATATCTAGTGTGCTGAGAAAACTAATTTTTTTTAATTTGGTATGCGCACACGCGTGCGCACACACACATATATAATCAAGAGTAGAACTTTTGTCAGAGAGATGCAAGGGGGAAGCTTATTTCAATAAGGTCCATGACAATAAACCCAAGTGAGATCCCACACTGAAATCAATTAATTATAGGAGAAGTAATCTTAACTTATATATCATGATCCACTCATTAATCTCTCAATATACGAGGCTTCAACTCATGTGTGATACATCAACATATTTATTTATTGACACTTAAACATAAATCTTACCTACTAATAACTCAACTACCAACTGCTAAACAACCATTTCCAAATGCAAGGCCTTGATCACCTCGTCATAGGTACTTATGCATGAAACACACAAGGATTATCAGAAATATCATTGATCAAAATTTAGAGATATAGAGAGTGTTTCAAATCTATTGATTGTTCACTATCTGATCCATAAAGGTTGCCCTTCACCATTCACAAGCAATTAAGGGCATGTTCTATTTCGCATTTTAGATAGATATAAGGAGATGTAAGGAGCTGTAAGGAGATGTAAGAAGCTGTAAGGAGTTGTAAGGAGATGTAAGAAGCTGTAAGGAGATGTAAGGAGCTGTAAGGATAGATATAAGGAGTTATTAAATTGTAGAAGAGTTGTATAGTACAATTTGTTTTGCAATGAACATTTTGGATGAAAAATAACAATATTAAAATAATATACTTCTTGAAAATAAATAATTAATTAAGTTAATTATACAACAATAAAATATATTAATCCTCATAAATTTGGTGAATAAAATTTCGTCCACTTGAGGTGATTTTTTATATGAACATTAGTTTGATCGAATAACAACAGTATAACAAAAAAATAATTTTTTTTTGACAAAATTGAATACAACTCTTCAAATAAATTCCTATTTTAAGTAAATAATATTTAATATAAATAAATGTATGGCCATTTATAATAATATATATTTTATGTCGAAACTCAAATATAATTTACGTCGTTATATTATGTTTTTATGTTTATGTATATGTTGTGTTCATAAGATATTTATAAATTTTGTATATTGGCAGTATCATTAAAAAATATACATATTTCTGTAACTAAAATACATGAATGTTATAGAAAATCTATGAGATGTATGAAAATGTAAGGAGATGTAAGGAGATGTAAGGAGATGTAAGAAGATGTAACGAGCTGTAAGGAGCTGTAAGGAGATGTAAGAAGATGTAAGCTCTTAACTAAATCCTAAAAAACGCAAAATAGAACAGGACCTTAAACATATGGACCATAGAAAAAGGGATTGTGCTCATCTGGTGACTGGTATAGCTTCTACATGAAGGCTAACGAAAGCTCATGAAACCCTTGAGCCTCAGGTTTTTGGGACCCTTGGATTGCTGATTAATAAGCCCAAGACCCCTATGGGCAATTCTCAGATATTATAATAATAGCAATGTCCCTTTCGTTTTGGACCACTTAAGATGGCTGTAAATGTCAGCACTATCGAATAAAATTTGCAGCAAAATTGATTTCCTCATGTGCACCATGTTCCAATTGGCATATATCAAACTTAAAGCAATACGTCCATGAAATCTTGCTCGAGTAATTAATTTTGAGGTTTTAGGCACATTAGATCTCATGTTCAACGCTTTCTCTCTCTCTCTCTTTTTTTTAAATTACAATCGTATTAAACTATCCTTTGTAAGCCATTTGAACCCCCCCCAAAAGTCTCACTATGACAAATTAATATCTACTATGTGACAAATAAAGGTTGAAATAAGAAGGGATATACATACATATATATATATAAATATATATATATATATATATACACACACACACACACATACACATGGAGTTTTGTTTAGTATCGGAGATGAAGCTTCTAGTAATATAAAATAGGAGGAAAGATTTGCAACAAAACAAACACAACAAATAGAAAAAGGTTGTGGTTCGACCTGTCGAATTAGAACTAAGCGACCTAAGGACAGCGGTTGCCCGCTACAATCCACTAGTGAATTGAGGTAAGGGTCGGAACCGTGATTTGTGGCTGCTGGGATTCGCGCGAGCCCAGGTCTCCACAGCCACAACGTGGAATTCTAACCACTAAACTGCAGCCACGACGTTGTCCTGGTTTGGAATCTTAATTCTTGTCATAGTAAGCAAGCAACATTCACATCAACCAATTTTCCCTTCTTTGGCATTTTCATACGCTAAATAAAATAAAGAAAAGGACAGAGCTTCAAGAAAGGTATTGTTGACATAGATAATGACAAGAAAAATACCACCAACATTTTTATGGGAAATTGAAGCCTTGTCTTAGCCCATGTCACTTATATAAACTAATTGATGAATATAAAACTTGCTCAATCTTTGGCTTTTGCCCATGAAGTGGTAATGATTAGGGAGCCAGGCAGTGATGATCATTGTCAAGTTCCATTTCAAGGTTGCTGGAATGATCTGCATGCCATAAATTACCTGCCTTTCTTTGGAAAAAGCAACAACTTGGCATGTTAAAAAAGCACAAAACGAAATGGAAACTGAGATTATGGGCACTCCCATAAAGCTGGCTGTAGCTTGCTAGGGGAGTGACCACATGCATGCTTTACTCAGCCTTTTTACTTAGGCTTCTTTGCTCTAATTATTTGCATGCATGATTTCTGTAAATTAATCATTAGTTTCATTTTCATTAATTAAATAAATCTTACCTAGCTAGTTTTACTTAGGTGTAGGCTTTTTGGAGGGTTTAAAAAAAATTCACCAAGCTTTGCTTAGTAGCCAAGTTATTCATGGTCATGTAGAGCTTTGGTTATATTCTTAGTGTTAGCCCCAACCATTAAACAAAGACCATATGACATATTATATATATA
>JACYFF010002017.1:67317940-67332291 GCA_017589665.1 Selenicereus undatus
CCCAAAACAATATATATATATATATATATATATATATTGTATTGGGTAAATGGGATCCAATACCAAGGTTAAATGTCTCTTCTCACAAGAATGCGACCAACTATATCATCCGTTAAAATTTGTCCGATCTCTAACAAAAAGCATAAATTGTAGACAAATGATGATGTAATAGAGTGACCAAATTGAGATAACCAATCTAATATGCACTATTTATATAGACATAAATAGTGGCGGTAAATTTCAAAATGAGTATACCAATATCTCTTCCATATCTAGATCGAATAGAGATATATGTGGACATCAAAATATCGATGTTCCCCATAAGATCGTAGTTTAATAATTTAACATGGAGATTTTGAATGCAATCTATTTTCAGTTTCATTTCCTCTCCAAAACCTATAATATATTCTTGATCTCGTACTTTGAATTAATAAAAAGAGTGAAATGCTAATATTGGTCAATTTTATTTTTTTTTAAACCAAAGGAAGAAAGAAAAGGGTAGGAATATACACTAGTATGGATTCACAGGCAAAATTTTGTACGCTTATTTATTATGGTAAAGCAAAAATCAGTGAAGGGTAAGGATGAGTCGCAGAGCACGGCCCAGCCCAGATTTGTTTACTATTGGGCCATGCAAGAGGCTCCATTGTGATGGCCCAATAATAACCTTCTGACCCAGTAATGTCTTAGAGACAATGTGTGTGTAGAAAAGTTTGCTCTCTCATTCTGTGCGCTAATTGTTGAAACCAATGGCGATCTATTTGACTGATTTAGAACTTATTCTGTTATTATATATATATGAAGGAATGCTGTTGTTCTACTAATTTTTACTAGATCTAGTAAATGGATTATTCGGTTTGACTCGAAATTGGTTGAATTTCAGTTCAAGTTATGTTCAAATCAATAAAATTTGATTCTATTTTGATTTTTGGCATGATAATTTGCAATTCAACTGTACATTTGTCAATGATCTAATAATAGTATCTTACAAAGAAAAATAACTTCGTCCGTCCAACTATTAAGATTGGTATAGATAAGGAGGTCCCCACTATTGCGTCCATGCGTAGTAGACCAACGCACTGGATGGAGTCAGCTTTTCTGATGAAAAATTCAAATTAGACATAACCATCGAAACTTAACAATTAAGAAAAGATATATGAAAGCAGCATTCAAAGCGAAACTCCAAGGCTGCATCTCAATATGTGTGACCTAGACAACTAATTACATCATATTATATATCCTGAATTTGACTACTCACACCAAAAATGTGAAGAAGGTTAAAATTCTTAGGTTACAAGTCTTTTTGTCTATAGACTGCCTATATATATGCATAACCAAGTTGGAAATATGGATTATTGTCTTTATGAAAAGAACTTTCCAGTATCATTTGTGAGCAATTTTTCCCTGAATATCTACCCTTATACCTCTTGCACTACATTTCGATGAACTTTTTGGAAATCGAATACTAAAGCCTTGCTCGTTTCACCGTTTGGTCAAACGCGAACTCTCTTGACAGCATCTAACCACTCTCGAATGCTCATAAACTCTAATTGCTTCTCTTAAATGCTCCCAACTGCTCTCAGACACTCCCAACCACTCCCAATTTATAGCTATTTTCACAAAAACTAACTTATAAATGCTCTTAACCATTTCTAATTAGTTATAAATGTTGAAATGAACATGCTGTATGTGTCTTCTAATAAGGACTTAAGGAGCCAACTGCCATCCATGGATGTGTGTGTGGGCAGTTGAAATTTGTGATGGACCACCATTAGTAAATTCATGGCTAGCCATACATATGCAACATAATCTTGAATCACATGTATATGTCTCTTTATACAGTGGAAGAATATTCCTTATTGTACCATTGTAGGATGACCAATGTACGCTAGCTAGTGTACTATTGTGTGGTTTTAAAAACTTATTATGAGCGAAGCCATCAAAGACGGTGGTTATATAATACTTATGTTTTGTTTTGTTTTTTTTTTTGGTGGGGGGGGGGGGGGGGGGGGTTAGGGTCATTTCATTCCAAACTCAACAAAACATATATATATAATACTTAGGTTGATCCCTTGTAATCACCTGTTAATCCATTTGACAACAATCAGTCGAGTAGTACGTAGATAAGCAAACTACCCAAGGCCGTTTGCGTCAAATGCAACAGTAGGGCGTGTCATATGAAGATATTGGAAATTTGGAATAGATTTAATTACATGCCTCATAAAAAATTTACAAACTTATCAATTGAACTTTGTAACAAGAAAAAAACAATAATATTCATAGTGCTACCCATTTGATCCAATCAGTTCGGTTGGGAACTAGTGCACAAATTGATTAGATCTTATGACTTAAAATTTATTGTTGAACTAGATCGATGTTTTTTAGTTTATTGAAACGATTTTTATTAAAAAATTGCTGACCAATAAGAGTAAACAGCTAGAATAAAACAAGAGTAGCAAGAAGGATGCGCAATAAATTTAAAATTAGCTTCAACTTTCTAGAATTCTTTCTTAGGAGAATTAAGTTTTGTAAACTTGAATTTCAAAATTGGTGCAAAGAGTAGAGATTTAAAAGTTAGTGGATTACCTAAGTATGAATTAGTTGTCAAGTAAAAGTTTTAGGGGAACTTCTTTTGTGTTAATTAGATGATTTTGATAATTTGAGAATAGTAGCTTGAAATGAGGAAAAAAAAAAAACAAATAAAGCACGAATGTAAAAGGAGTTGATGTTGATGCGTTTTAATGGGGCCAAAATATTTCATCATCAGCATTTTTTTACCCCATATAAAATTGACCTGAAATCATCCTATAGTCAACTATGTCATCCAATTGATAAATTGAAGTTGATTTGGACAGGATTGTCCCCACTTGTTTAAGTCCCAGGCATTCTAGAGGCATGCCTCAATTTTTGATTCCAAAAAATCCAGTACGGATGGATAAGGACTTTAACAATGGATCCATTAATTAAGGAAAACAAAATTTTAAAAAATCAGTTTTCCTTTTTATTATTTTTTCTGAAAATTTCAAGTTATTTATTCAAGTAAGAAATGGAAAAGAGTTAAAAGGCATTAAAATAAATTAAAAAAAGTTGGAAGCAATTAGAATAAATTAGAAGAAATAGTTGAAGGTGAAAAAAATCTGTAATTTGCTCTGTATATTAATTAATACCGAAGACTCTAGAGTACATGATTTGTTACATAGGTATGTCCTATTCTCATCACTTCAAGCTGATTTTAATTCGATTTAATTTTGTCTAGTGTATCCAATTCCAAAAAGATTGGATTAAAAAAAATTTCTGCAAGTAAAAAAAAAAAAAAAAAAACATGGACTGGATTTTGGTCACCCCTAATTGAACTAATATCTCACCTAAACTTCACGCGGCAAAAGAGTAATGATGTTCAAAATGAGACGTATCTCAAGCGTGTGGACGAGGAAGAACCCAGATGAGCTCCTATCTTAATTTGACCATCTCAGCATAAGAGTATGAAACGAAAATACTTAGCATACAAGTATTTGTGTTTGACCCTTCTATATAAACAAACACCAAGTTGAATTGCTTGATTGTATTATATAGAAAGCCAATTTAATTACCCAATTTCATTTGTGAACCCTGCTAACTTGGATATCCTTTTTTTTTGACATTTATTTCTTAATTGTTTCTTTTGAACTAATTATTCTTAGAAGTTGAGCTATGTCTCACCACCATCATCACCACCACGGCCATCACCACCACCACGGCCACCATGGGCACCATGAGGAAGATCCTTATAAGGCGATGAAGCACCACAAACACCTCGAGCACCTTGGAGAGGCTGCTGCTGTTGCTGCTGGTGCTTATGCTCTGGTAATTAGATAGTTAATTTGTTAATTTTGAAGAATTTTGGATTTAATATACATTTGTTTAAATGATGTATTGCTCAATTTGATTTGTGATGTAGTTGTGATGATGTATGAAATATTCTTTTGGCTCACCCTAGTGGTAGTCTTAGACAATATTTTGAAAGACATTACTGACTTGTGATTGAACTCTGTTTGGGGTGGATGTGTAGCATGAGATGCACCAGGCAAAGAAAGACCCATTGCATGCTCACCAACACCATATGAAAGAGGGGATTGCAGCCGCTGTTGCTGCCGGAGCTGCCGGATTTGCGATTCATGAGCACCACGAAGCCAAGCACCCCAATCCTCACCACCACGGCCACCACCATGGCCACCACCACGGCCACCACCATCACGGCCACGGCCACCATCACCACTGATGGGTTTTGATTGTTTAGTATGTGGTTTGTGTGGTATTTTATTGCTTGATATTTTTTCTTCTCTTTTGTGTTCTTGTTCTTGTAGTCTAGTATAAGGCTTTGTATTGTATTTTATTGCTTGAATCTATTGTTAACTTAAAAACCTCATTGTGTCCCCAATGTCATATAACGCATGTGTTACAGTCAGATGTATTAGTATTTAATTACAACATTTTTTATCGAGAGACTATCTCAATTTCCAATAAAAAATATCCATATTGAACTATTATGAAGAAATGTTCTTATCTTGTAATTTTGGCTCATGGATCGAGATTAATTAAAATTATATGGCTATTTTTATTCTACCGTAGCTTAGTTTTGGCTTCTATATATATAGTTTGGGTTAGATATTAATGTTAAAAAAATCAAAGAAGCGCTAATTAATATGTAGTAACATCCACACTTGAAATCTAATGAATATTTACATGTGTTGAGCTCATGTCGCCAATGGTGCTCACGAGTTTTCGATTGAAAAAAAAAATAAATTCGCATGAACGTGCATATTAAAACGTACTACAAAACATTTTAGATTTCCAATGATCAAGTTAAACCCTCAAATATTGTTCTTAAATATAGGATAATCCAGCAATTAATAGATAAAAATTATTTTTGGTTTTCCCCTTATTTCCTCAATTAAAAATGGCTACTAAAAAAGGTTATATTAATGTCTATAAGTTGCTCCAATTGTGAGGGCAGAACTTCACCTTGCCTTAACAATTTTTTTATTTCTAGATGATACTAAATGGAAAAGACTCAATTTTGGTGTCTCTAATTTATATGTGTCCTTTTGGTGTCATCCTTCACCTTGCTTGATAGTGGAGATGAACTGGACACAACGTTCTCCATCAGATGGCTTCTATGATTTTTTTTTAACGAAGGGTTAATCACTGGTAATTTCTCTTGCATTGATTTAATGTCGTTGGAGATACAAGGAGAGTATTGCGCTTAGAGAGAAGATATATAGAGCGAGCATTATGCTTACAGGGAGACAAAGAGAGACAGGGAAGAGTAAGTCGTGGGGGTGGAGTCCCACAAAATTGCCAGTAGATATAGTAAGCACAGAAAATTTAATAATAAATACCATATTATAAAAATAAATATAAATTGATTATTTGGATCAACCCATTTAATTAATTTAATTTATTTAAATAAATTAGGTTGAATTGACTATTAAATCATAACTCCAAGGACTATCAAGTCAAAGGTCAAATTGACCATTAAATCGCTAGTCAAATGGACTAATAAATCAAAGGCCCAATTAATGGCCCAAGAAGGCGAACAAGGCACAAACCCTAGTAAGGGGAGGGAGGATTCTTTTCCTATAAATAGAGCACTACTCTCTCCTACTCGAGAGGGGAAGATATTCACTTTGAAGGCGTTCTGAAGACTCAATGAGCTAATTTCTCTTAAGGAAGACAACAAGCACAATCAAAATACGTGCCGTCTACCATCGAAGATCAAAGAAAGCTCGTCTTGATTGAGATCAAGCCTCTTAGACCCTCTCTCGAGACCAAATCCATTGAAGTTCATTCAAAGGAAGTCAAATCAACTAACTTGATCGGGATTCAAGTCAACCGACCCTCCTTCAAGTACAAACTAGAGATCGAATCAGAGGACTTTCATTTGTTTATTTGTAACAAATACGCAGAGATTGAGCATATCCCTCAAGATGATTGGGGGTATGCACAGACGTTTTAAATTTTAAATACATAAAACCTCGGTCTCTCTACGAGTAGCCGTATTTATTAGGGTAAGACTCCCTATATCTGGATCTCTCCAGACCCGTAAAAGCAGGACCTACATTGAGAGTTGTTGTTATTGCGTTCAGTAACTCTTAGTTTTGGGGGGGGGGGGTCTAAAGGGTAATGCAATTACATTAAATGTCACATGTCACAAAAAAAAAAAAGGATACAAGGGCAAATTGCTTTTAAGCTATAAGATCACCGTGAGCAACTCTGTGTCTAGCAAAGTGATGATCCACCACTATATGCTTGCTTCAACCATGTTAAATTGGATGGGGAGTAACTTAAGTCCATCATTTCCATCCTCATATGTCAAACATGAAAATTACATGACGCACAACCTTAATATTTCCTCTCTTTTTTTTTGGATGCTGCTAAGGGGGCTTATCCCTTGAAATCAATTCACAATGTCACACATATGAAGCAATCTAGCCTTTAGTTAATTTGTAAACCTCATTATATCTGCAATATTAGTAATACATGTGTTAGAGTCGTTAAGGTAGAGCCATATATCTTGTCTCATTCTTTAAATACAGCTTTTTAATCGACAGACAATCTCAATGTTGAATAAACAATCTCCATATTGAACAATTATGGAGACAATGTTCTCGTCCTGTAATTTTGGCTCAAGAACTGAGACTAATTATATGATCATTTTTGTTCTACCTAGCTTAATTTTGTGCTTCTATTTTCTTATTTGTACTTATTAAATTTTATATTAATCAATCCTTTAACACAACTGAGCTAGGCATATAAGTCAAGTGAGGTTTCAATCCAAAATTTAGTGGTAATGGGTGGAGTAACTCAACAACTTATACCACGCTCAAGTCCTTCTTTTTTATCAATATAGGATAACAACCACTTTCATATTCTTCACACGCCCCTCACGTGTAAGCTACTGACAAGGCCTGAGACGTGGCAAGATCCCTACAGGAGACTGTGGCAAACCGAGATCAAGCACAACCTTGGCTCTGATACCATGTTCAAGAACCATTTCAACAAAAAAGTCTAAGGTAATGATTGGACCCAGAATTGGTTTTATACTCGAACATAACCCCTCACGTGAATGCCTTTAAACGTGGATACTACAAGTATTCTCTATATTTGTGCAATAAATATGGGGGTGGTTGAGATTCAAATTGAAGACTTCTCACTTAAAAAAACTCTAATATCATGTTTGAAAACCATCTTAATCAAAAAATTAAACTGATGGTTAAATGTTCAAGAATTAGTTTTATAGTGTAATATGCTCACAAAGTCTGAAGCAACAGTAATAGCAAAGGCCTGAAGACTAGGAACTTTATGCTCTTTGGTGAAATTTACGTACATCTTCATTCGAAGAGAATTAACTTTGATATTAGATCATCAAAACATTGGCACCTGGTTGCATAGAATATGCAGTAGGAAACCAATCATACTCCCGAGAGTGTTGTAACCCAGCAATAGTGTACTGAATCAACGACAAGTCAGAAGCAGGTGACTAAATGGCAGCTAAGAAGTCAACAACAGTCTTAATAGTTCTCAAATATTCATCCAAGGATTGATTATCATCTTTAGACAAATTTGCAACACACATGTAAGAACAATATTAAATCGATGCTCAAGACACTTCTACATGTCAAGAGCACGTATCAAATCTCACATGCCACACAAATAAATCCTCTAGAATAGCAACAAAAATCCATGAATGAAGTAATTAACATGATGAGGATAACAACTAGAATTAGTTAGGAGGTTGTTAGCATAAAATCAGGAAGTTAGTTATGCCAAAACCATCCTATATATATATATATATAAATATATATATATATATATATATATATATATATATATATATATCCCCCTTCATCAGTTGTGTAATAAGTTAGCAGATTGTATTCCCTCTTACATATATTGTTGAATAACAGAATACACAACTCTCTTTCATTGCTCCTTTCCCTCTCTCTCAAACACTCGTATGGCATTCCACCATTGATAACATGGTATGAGAGCATAGCAGGTTTGATTACACTTGGTGTTCAATCCTGTTCGATGAAATCATCTATTCTTTGATCATTCAATTCTAGCTTGGAATTGACAAAATCAAAGTGATATCACTCTGAGATTTGAAGTTTACTTTCTTTAAAGTTCTGGATATTCAAGAACACATTGAACAAGATCTTTTTGATCTTTCTTGAATGTTTTGTTATTGTTCTGCCTCCCTGATTGAAATATGAACATATTGGTTAATTGTTCAAAAAAGCATTGTCGGTGAAATCTTGCTAAAACATGGCTGCTGTGAATGAAGAAGTTGATACAAATGCATTGTATGTTGGAAATCTAAGTGAGCCATCTCATCTTCTATACATTCATCCATCAGACAACCCCAATAATATTCTAGTCAGTGATCTCCTCAATGGAGACAATTACAGTTATTAGAAAAAGGCAATGGAAATAGCTTTGGTAGCCAAGAACAAACTAGGCTTTGTTTTGGGGCATTGTGCAAAACCTACTGCTGTGAATTTAATAGCTCACAAGGAAAGATGTGATAAGATGGTGCTATCTTGGATTATGAATGTTGTTGTCAAGGACATAGCTCAGAGCATACTTTTTTCTGCTACTGCTAAGGATGTTTGGATACAGTTAGAACAACGTTTTGGTGAAGCAGATGGCACAAGAGTATTTCAAATACAAAGAGAATTATGTGTAATTTCACAGGGACATTTGTCAGTCACTGAATACTTTACACAAATCAAGAACCTTTGGGATGCATATAACAGTATGATTAAATTGCCTTGTTGTACTACAAGTGGAGATTCATGTGCAAGCTTAATTGCTGCTAAAAAGATGATTCATGACCAACAACTAATGCAGCTTTTGGTTGGTCTACATGAGGACTATAGAAATGTCATAGGAAACATATTAATGATTAAACCATTGCCAAATCTTGACCAAGTCTATCAAATTGTGCTACAAGAAGAGAAACAAAGATCCTTATCATCTACTGTCCCCATTAACAGCAATTCTGCTGCTTTTCATAGCCAAGTATCTAGGGATTATTTCAAGAATAGTAAATTCCAACAAAGGCCTTATAGTCAAGGGATATCGAAGTTCAATCCTGCATCGAACACTGCTTATCAGCAGTCTAATTTTGGAACCTATAAAATGGGAAAGAAAAACTTTGCAAATAAGAATTACCAAGAGAAAAGAACTTATTTCTGTGATCATTGTAAGATACCAGGTCATTCAACTCAAAGGTGTTTCAAACTCCATGGGTACCCACCTGGACACAAGCTTTATAAGGGAAGAAGGATTGCAGCTGCTGTTCAAACTGAAAGTGAAGCAGATAATAACTCTTTCCAGTCACCAGCTTTAACTGCAGAGCAATATAATCAACTTATGCAGCTCTTACAACATCACACCTCCAATGCAGGCAAGACAAATGAAGGAGAAGGAGTTGCAGGTTTCTTTGCAGGTAAAACTTTCTGCTTTCTTACTAAATCTGCACATGATAGTATCTGGATTGTGGACAATGGTGCTAGTGATCATGTCACTTATGAACTTTCATTATTACATAATGTTAAGAAGCTTGATAAACCTTGGTTCATCACTATGCCAAATGGAAAAACAGCTTCTATTACACATTCAGGTTCTATGTACCTGAGAAATGAAATAGAACTTCATAATGTCCTATATATACGCAACTTTCAATACAATCTGTTGTCTGTCAGCAAGTTAGTCAAACAATTCTCAGCCACACTGACTTTTACCCCAACTTCCTGTGTGCTTCAGGCCCCCACTATACAGAAGGAACTCCTCCTTGGTAAAGAACATAAAGGACTCTGTCTGCTGCATAAAGACAATACTGCTCAACAAGCCCTCATGGGAAATTATAGTACAGACAATAAGAGGACCTCTATTGCTTGCTTGTCCAAATCTGAACTATGGCACCAAAGACTAGGACATCTATCTTTTGATCAGCTTAAGAATGTTGCCTTACCTTTTTGTATTGATAGCAAACACGGTGTTTGTCAAGTTTGTCCTATGGCTAAAATGCATAGACAACCATTTCCTTTGAGCATTAATAAATCTGAATGTTGTTTTGAGGTTTTACACATTGACATATAGGGTCCCTATCCATACAAAACTCATGATGGAGCTGTTTATTTTCTGTCAATTGTGGATGACAAATCTAGAGCCACATGGGTACATCTAATGGCAACAAAAAGTTTTGCATTTCCTTTAGTCAAAACATTTGTTACATATGCTGAAAAACAATATGGAGCTACTGTCAAAATCATCAGAACAAACAATGGCTTGGAATTTAAAGATTCCCTAGCCCTAGAATTCTACAAAACCAAAGGTATTGTACATCAAACTACTTGTGTAGACACTCCACAGCAGAATGGAGTTGTTGAAAGGAAGCATCAACACTTGCTACAAGTGGTAAGAGCTTTAATTTTTCAGTCTAATGTTCCTAACAAGTTTTGGGGAGAGGCACTTTTAACTGCAGTTTATTTAATTAATAGAATGCCTTCTTCAGTCCTTAACAGCCAAGCACCTTTTGAGGTCCTGTACAAAGTTAAACCTACTTATCTTCATTTAAAGTCTTTTGGTTGTTTATGTTATGCTTCTACCTTAAAGAGAAACAGAGATAAACTGCAGCCCAAAGCCAATCCTTGCATTTTCTTAGGATATCCCTTTAACCAAAAGGCCTATAAACTCTTTGATCTCAAAACCAAGAAAATTGTCATATCTAGAGATGTGATTTTTCATGAAAACATCTTTCCTTTTCATTCTTTACCTTACCACTCAGATACCCCTTTACCAGCTATATCAGATTTCATCCCTGACACACCAAACATGCCCTTTATTAATTCTGATTTGTCTAGCATTGAGTCTACCACACAAATAGAGACAGGATTAGACATCCCTCACTTTAACTCTCCTTCCAACAGCTGCAACACCTCCTCACATCCACATGAACCTACACACCAACACAACATTCCTTCACAAAATACTTCCCACCAACCTCATCAATCTCTTTCTTTTGTGGAATGGTTCAAATTGACAATTTCCCTGCAGAGTTCCATGTTTTTTATACTTAATTGTCACAATACTCTAAGCCCAACAATTATGAAGAAGCAGCAAAGAAGCCTGAATGGGTCCAAGTTATGAATAAAGAGATTGAAGCCCTTAATAACAACAATACTTGGGACTTAGTGGATCTCCCTGCTGGAAAGAAAGCTATAAGCAGCAAATGGGTTTACAAAGTAAAACTGAAGTCTGATGGTACTCTGGAAAGATTCAAGGCTAGATTGGTTATTAGAGGATTCACACAGCAATATGGGGTAGATTATCAAGAGATTTTTTCTCCAGTAGTTAAAATGACAACCATAAGAAGTATCATTGCAGTAGCAGCATCCAAGGATTGGCCTCTCTTTCAGCTAGATGTGAACAATGCCTTCTTGCATGGGGAATTGGATGAAGAAGTCTACATGGAAGTCCCTAAAGGCATTCCCAATCCATCAAACAAAGTGTGCAGATTAAAGAAATCATTGTATGGTCTCAAGCAAGCAAGCAGAAAATGGTTCTCCAAGCTTAGCCAAACACTTATTTCTCTAGGATATCAACAATCCTAACATGATTACTCTTTGTTTCTCAACAAGTCTTCAACTGAAATCACAATAGTTGCAGTGTATGTTGATGATATCATGATCACAGGTTCTAACTCACCTCAAACAACATCTGGACACTACATTTGGCATAAAGGATCTTGGCCAGCTTCATTACTTCCTTGGTCTGGAAGTTATTCACACTCCACAAGGCATTATTCTATCCCAGAAGAAGTTTACCACCGAGTTACTCAAAGACTGTGGTCCTCTATCCTCCACTACAGTTTCAACTCCTCTACCCTTAAACTGCAAGTTGTGCCCTGAAGATGAAGAATTATTCTCTGACCCTCTCCTATACAGAACTTTAGTGGGCAAAGTCAATTTTCTAACTCACACAAGACCAGATTTGAGCTACATAGCACAGACACTCAGCCAATTCATGCAACAACCCAGGATATCTCATTTCAAGGCTTTACAATACACACTAAGATACATTCAAGGCACTATTGGTGCTGGAATTCTACTTAGAGGCACTGACAAACTGACCCTACAAGCATACTCAGATTCAGATTGGGCAGCATGTTCTACCACAAGAAGATCTATTACAGGTTACCTAGTTCTATTTAGAAATTCTCCCATAAGTTGGAAAAGCAAAAAACAGGGCACTGTATCCAAATCTTCTTCAGAAGCTGAATACAGGGCCATGTCACAAGCAGCCTCAGAAGTCACCTGGGTTGTCAGGTTATTAGAAGAACTTGGAGTCACTTCACTCAAACCTGTGACACTATATTGTGACAATCAGTCTGCCATACATATGGGAAAAAATTCAGTGTTTCATGAAAGGACAAAACATATAGAGATCGACTGTTATTTTACCAGAGATAAAGTTCTTGAAGGCCTGTTACAGCTATCCTACATGCCCAGTAATGAGCAACTTGTTGACATACTCACCAAGATCCTACCTTCTCCTCAACAAAACATCATTTTAAGCAAACTTGGAATGGTGTGCCACCCTTCCAGCTTGAAGAGGGGTGATGAGGATAATAGCTAGAATTAGTTAGAAGGTTGTTAGCATAAAATCAGGAAGTTAGTTATGCCAAAACCATCCTATATATATATCCCCCTTCATCAGTTGTGTAATAAGTTAGCAGATTGTATTCCCTCTTACATATATTGTTGAATAACAGAATACACAACTCTCTTTCATTGCTCCTTTCTCTCTTTCTCTCAAACACTCGTATGGCATTCCACCATTGATAACAACACACACTCTCCCAATGGTGACAACCCAGATTGGGTTGTTGAAGACCACGCATACATGATAAAATTGGAGATGGAGCAGAGATCATACCATCGATTATACCACTTATCTGGTACATGATGACGAAAGAGGAGAACAGACTGTGCCACGACAGGTAATCATCAACTGTGATGAGGGCCATAGTGACATTTGTCATGATGTTTACCATCCAAGTATTGGAGGGCAAAAGAGGCAAGCCACTTGAGTGAGGTTGAGGCAACACCAGATCAAAGTCAAAGGTTTGCGAGGGCAGTGAGTTGAATGGACAAGAGCGATACAATGTTGCAGCACAGAACGATCCAAGGGCTAGGGTTCTAACATGAGAGAAGAAGCTTGGGGCATAAGCATGCCACAAAAAGACTATCAGGTTAAGAACCTTGGCTTTGATACCATGTTAAAGAACTATCTCAATCAAAAAACTCAAGTTAACAGATGAAGAGTAAAAAATTGGTTTCTCACTACAGCATATCTCCTCACATGAATACCCCTTGGACTACAAGCGTGAATGCTGCAAAGACCCCTCCAAATCTTACGCAATAAGTATGGGGGCTGATCAGACTCGAACTCGAGATATCTAACGCATAAAAGCTTTATTAAACTTTTGAGTGAGATGGTTGTTTAACAATACTAGACATTAATGGCAAAGAAAATCAAGGAAGTGCCAATTAGTATATGTAGCATCCACATTACATATTTAAAAGAATATTCGGATGTGTTGAGTTCATGGTTCAAGCGGCACTCACAAGTTTTCCACTAAAAAAAAAAAAAAAAAAAAAAAACTTCTCGCGTGAAGGAATGTATGAAAATGTCCTCAAAAACATTTCAAACCTTCTACTGTTACGCTAATCTTTTAAATATTATTCTTAAATACAGGATAACCCAACAATTAAGGAACAACTTTATTTTAGACTTCACGCTATTTCCTCAATTAAAAATGGCTACTAGAAAATGTCATTCATGCATATAAGGCTTCTCTGTCATGAGTAAAAATACCTTGACAAGGGAGAAATTAGGAGAAAAATGCAGGACAGCCCTCGAAGATATTTTCGGGTTTTTTTTTTCCTAATATGTTTCTACTGGTTGAAATTAAATAATTTGAAGAATGGATAATTAAAGAAATAAAATATGGACAATGAAATGTTCAAAATATAAATTATCTGATATTATAATCCATCCTTAAGAGGCATCCACTCAAAATTTAAAACATACTGGTATTTACTTGGAGACAATAAAGAGTAATAAGAGCATTTACGAAATAGCAAACGATTTATAAATAATTTAATAGGTGGTAAGCATAACTCTCGTTACTCATGAAACTATGCAAAATTAAATGTGAGAACTCAAAAAATTATCCCAGAAGCTACCAATGAGAATAATAATAATAATAATAATAATAATAATAATAATAATAATAATAA
>JACYFF010002017.1:67334569-67367191 GCA_017589665.1 Selenicereus undatus
CGCTACTGAGGAGGCTTATCCCTTAATGTCAATTCACAATTTGACATGTGTTTAGGGCTGTGACTTGTGATAGAATCTGCATCGAACTATATAGCCTACAAAAATTAAATGTTGCATGACTTTATTGAGATGCAATTTATCGAACTACATAGTCTACAAAAATTAAATGAAGCATGACTTATTTACCTAGAATTTTTTTGGTAAATTTTAAAAAAGATCACAAATCGAAAGAATGAAAAAGATATTTAATGTTGGACATGGTTAGATAAACAAGTCTAATTTACATGAATCTGAATATGTTTGAATGTAGATTAAAATTTCTTAATTCCATCGAATTTTCCACATACGATCTGTACTAGACTGGTTATGCCAATTTATCAAATTCCAACACATCATCAAACAACTGATAAGTTTCAGAAAAATCCTCATAGAGGACATCATGATTCCATTCGATAAGCAGCAGCATACAAGCTTAATCCACTCTCTTCGGAACGTGATACACAAAAACTCACACCATAGCTAGTTGAAAGTGCAAATACCACTAGAATTAAGGATATCACCATGTAATGTATCTCCTCTAGTCACATGCAAGTTCAAACGCGGTTGCCTAGGGTATTAGGCAGGGAGATCCACTCAGTCACTCAGGGTATGAGCATCCCCGGGAATCTCTCTCTTTTTCTCTGAGTATTAGGCAGGAAGATCTACTCTCACCCTATATATTCGCCCTATGTGTGGAAGGTCTTTCCTAGAAAATTCAAAATGTGGTTGCCCATTGTCATTGGAAACCATTTCACCTACGAGACTTTTAAGTGTCTCCTGTCTTTTATGCAGATGATGCAATTTTATTTGGTTCGGCGACTTTGCATAACCTTCGCAATATGATGAGGGTCATTAGGGAGTTTGGAGCTATCTCTCATTAACGTATCCAAGTCTAGACCCGTTTTTCCAAAAACTGTGCATCATCGTCTTCGATGCATCCTAGCCCAGTTTGTTCACATTCCTGCTTCCACATCCTTCGAAAAATATCTTGGAGTTTCCCTTGTCACGCATAAACCTAGCTAGCGCGCCTATTATGGCGCTGCGTTAACTGCACTGAGGCTATATGGGTCCAACTAATTTGGACCAAATGCCTTCATAATTTTAAGTGTGATTTTGCGCAAGCCAAACCCTACCATTCCCCCTGCCAGAGATCTTTCATTTCCCAAAAACAGTTTATTCTTAACAATTTCTGCATTAAAGTGGGCAATGAGCAAAACATTTCCTTTTGGTTTGAGAAGTGGCTCCCTAAGGGCCCAATAGGCGCTGCACAAATAGGGGACAACACCCCGAGTGTTGCGACCATGCCCAAGTTAGACATTTCCTTTTGGTTTGCGAAGTGGCTCCCTAGGGACATGAGGCATTGCTTTGGCCGGTCGATCAGCATCGATCATTCCTTCCCTTGATCCCAAATGTGTGATTCCTTCCCTCGATCATTCCATTCACACTTCCGCATATCATCGCCCAACTTATTATTTACTTTTCCTAACAATATTGAATTTCCATACTGCTTCGGACACTGGCTCCTAATCGAACTAATTGAATTAGCTGGGTAACACTATGTCATCAATGGAAGATTATTCTGTGAATCGTGAATAGAAGAAAAGAAGAAGAAGAAGAGGAAGAAGAAGAAGCATGTGAAAGCAGAACCTTGCTGTAATAAAAGAGAGCTGAAAATTGATTATGTGCTATTACAATCAGATGAATATATATATGTACAATACTTCAACTAATTTTCCTAGATTCCCGGTGGCTTCTAACAAACTCTTCCCTAGCTTCTAACTTAACTATTTTATTACTCTCGTCACCCCCCCTCAAGCTGGAAGGGTGAGGAACCATTCCAAGCTTGCTTAAGATTATGTTCTGCTGAGGAGATGGTAAAATTTTGGTGAGGATGTCAGCAAGCTGTTCATTTGTTGGCATATATGATAGTTGTAATAATCCTTCAAGTACCTTATCCCTTGTAAAATGATAGTCTATTTCGATGTGTTTTGTCCTCTCATGGAACACAGGGTTCTTGCCTATGTGGATGGCAGATTGGTTGTCACAATATAGGGTTGCAGGTTTAAGGGAAGAAATCCCAAGCTCTTCTAATAGTCTGACAACCCATGTCACTTCTAATGCAGCTTGGGACATAGCTCTATATTCAGCCTCTAAGGAGGATTTAGATACAGTGCCTTGCTTCTTACTTTTCTAACTGATAGGAGAATTGCCAAAGAGAACCAGATACCCTGTAATTGATCTTCTGGTTGATGGACAGGCTGCCCAGTCCGAATCTGAGTAAGCTTGTAAGATGAGTCTGTCAGAGCCTTTAAGAAGAATTCCAGCCCCAATAGAACCTTGAATATACCTTAGGGCATGTTGAAGGGCTTTGAAATGAGATGTCCTGGGTTGTTGCATGAATTGACTTAGTGTTTGTGCTATGTAGCTCAAGTCTGGCCTGGTATGGGTTAGGAAGTTCAACTTGTCTACTAATGTTCTATACAGAAAGGGATCAGGTAGTAAATCACCATCTTCAGGATGTAGTTTACAGTTTAAAGGGAGTGGAGTTGAGACTGCAACTGAAGATAAGGATCCACAGTCTCTGAGTAGTTCATTTGTGAACTTTTTCTGAGACAGAACAATGCCCTTTTCAGTGTGGATGACTTCCAACCCAAGAAAATAATGGAGTTGACCAAGATCTTTAATGCCAAACAAAGTGTTCAAGTGTTGTTTAAGATGGGAAATTTCTGAAGTGCTTGATCCTGTAATCATGATGTCATCAACATAAACTGTAACAAACCAATGTGATGTTAGTAGAAGATTTATTGATAAACAATGAATAATCATATTTAGATTGTTGATAACCCAAAGAAAGGAGTGTCTGACTGAGTTTTGAGAACCATTGCCTGCCTGCTTGCTTAAGTCCATACAAAGATTTTCTTAATTTACATACCTTGTTGGAAGGATTTGGGATGCCTTTAGGAACCTGCATGTATACTTCCTCATTTAAATCTCCATGTAAAAAGGCATTATTAACATCCAGTTGAGAAAGGGGCCAGTTCTTGGAGGCTGCTAATGCAATGATGCTTCCGATGGTTGTCATTTTTACCACTGGGGAGAATACTTCCTGGTAATCTACCCCAAATTGTTGAGTGAAACCCCTAATTACTAGTCGTGTTTTGAATCTTTCCAAAGTACCATCAGATTTTAATTTTACTTTGTAAACCCATTTGCTGCTTATGGCTTTCTTGCCAACAGGAAGATCAACTAAGTCCCAAGTGTTGTTGTTTAGGGCTTCAATTTCCTTATCCATGGCTTGTACCCATTCTGGTTGCCTGGCTGCTTCTTCATAATTTCTGGGTTCAGAATACTGTGATAGCTGTGCATGAAAAGCATGAAACTCTCTAGGGAAGGAGTTGATCTGAACCATCCCACAGTAAAAATCTTGCAGGTGAGCAGGTTGTTTGTGTGCTCTTGTGGATCTTCTGATGGGTCTAAAAGGTGAGGAGGAACTATTTTGTAATGACTCATCATGTGAGGAAAGATGATTTTCAGAAGGAGAGTTGTGACTACTGATGTGAGGATTAGGAAGAGAAGGTATGTTTGTTTGTGTGGCAGAATCAGAATCAAAAGAATTATGATCATTGAGGGGAAAATTTAATGTGTCAAGTGTGTCAGGTATATAGTCAGATATAGCTGGCAAGGGGAGATCAGATGAGTGTTGTAAAGAATGATAAGGGAAGATACATTCATGAAAAACAACATCTCTAGATACAATAATTTTCTTGGCCTCAAGATCAAAAAGCTTGTAGGCCTTTTGGTTAAAAGGATATCCTATAAAAATGCAAGGCTTGGCTCTAGCTTGTAACTTATTTATGTTTCTCTTTAGAGTTACAGCATAGCTTAAACAACCAAAAGTTCTTAGGTGATCATAGGTAGGTTTAGTGTTGTATAGAACTTCAAAAGGAGATTGATTGTTGAGGACTGATGAAGGAATTCGATTAATCAAATACACTGCAGTTAGAAGAGCATCTCCCCAAAATTTATTGGGAATATTGGATTGAAAAAGTAAAGCTCTAACTATTTGAAGCAAGTGTTGGTGCTTCCTTTCTACAATGCCATTCTGTTGTAGAGTATCCACACAGGTAGTTTGGTGAGTAATTCCTTGAGTTTTATAAAATTCTAGAGCTTAAGAATCTTTAAATTCTAAGCCATTGTCTGTTCTGATAATTTTAACAGTTGCTTCATATTGTTTCTCAACATAAGTAATAAATGATTTAAGTAAAGGGAAAGCAGCACTTTTAGTTGCCATTAAGTGAACCCAAGTAGCTCTAGATTTATCATCCACAATTGACAAAAAATAGGCAGCACCATCATATGTTTTATATGGACAGGGACCCCATATGTCAACATGTAAAATTGCAAAGCAATGATTTGCTGTATGAGTACTTAAAGGAAAAGGTTGTCTGTGCAATTTGACCATTGGACAGACCTGACAGACTCCATGAGCTTTATCAATACAGGAAGGCAAATTTACATCCCTAAGTTTATCAAAAGGTAAATGTCCTAATCTCTTATGCCACAATTCAGCACTAGACAAAGAAACAGCAGAGAAACTCTCAGTATTTAGACTGGGTGTCTTCAAATTGGCTTGATGATCTGTAATGTCCTTATGTAGCAAGTATAAACCTTTATGCTCTTTACCAAGGAGGAGTTCCTTCTGTGTGGTGGGGGCCTGGAGCACACAAGAAGTTGGAGAAAAAATTACATTGGCTGAAAGTTGTCTAGCTAATTTACTAACAGATAATAGGTTGTATTGAAAACTTGGTATATAAAGAACATTATGAATCTCTATCTCATCCCTTAGGAACATAGACCCTGAATGTGTGATGGGAGCTCTTTTTCCATTTGGCATGGTAATATTGCAGGTAAAAGACATTTTCTTAACATTGTGCAATAAAGAAAGATCATAAGTCACATGATCACTGGCTCCACTATCCACAATCCAAACACTGTCATTAGAAGAGCTAGTAAGAAAACAGAATATTTTACCTGCAAAGAAGCCAACCACACTTCCATTTTCATTAGTTTTGTCCATACCAGAAGTATGATGCTGCAGAAGTTGAATAAGTTGGTTATATTGTTCTGAAGTTAATGCAGGGGACTGAGAAGTCTTGATGTCTGAATTATCTTCTGCCTGAACAGTTGCTGCAACTTTTCTCCCTTTATACAATCTGTGTCCTGGTGGATAACCATGTAACTTGAAGCATCTTTGTGTTGAGTGTCCTGGAATTTTGCAGTGGTCACAGAAATATGCTTTTCTGTCTTTCTGCCCAGTTTTGTGGTTACCATAAGTAAACTGAAAAGGTTGAGGAGGAACACCAAAATTAGATGTAGAGTTAGGTCTTGAAAATCCTTGACTGTAATTTCTTTGTTGGAATTGTCCAGATCTTGAAGAATCCCAAGAAGTATAGCTATGAAAAGCAGTTGCATTCCCATCAATAGGAGCAGAAGAAGATAAGGATCTTTGTTTTTCTTCTTGCAATACAATTTGATATACTTGATCAAGGCTTGGTAGAGGTTTAATCATCAATATATTGCCCCTGACATTTTTATAATCTTCATGTAAACCAACCAAGAATTGCATCAATTGTTGGTCTTGGATCATTTTCTTGGCTGTAACCAAGCTGACACAAGATTCTCCACTTGTAGTGCAGCAGGGTAAAGAAATTATGCTGTTATATGCATCCCAGAGTTTCTTGATTTGTGTAAAATACTTTGTAACAGACAAATGTCCTTGTGAAATTACACAAAGATCTCTTTGAATTTGAAAAGCTTTGGTACCATCTGCCTCTCCAAAACGTTGTTCTAATTGGATCCAAACATCTCTAGAAGTAGCTGAGAAAAGTATACTCAAACCTATGTCTTTGATAACAGCATTCATAATCCAAGATAAAACCATTTTATCACATCTTTCCCAATGTGATAACAAATTTACAGCAGTTGGCTTAATACAATGCCCTAAAACAAAACCTAGTTTGTTCTTAGCCACCAAAGCTATGTCCATTGCCTTTTTCCAGTGATTGTAATTATCTCCATTCAAGAGATCGCTAACCAAAATGTTGTTTGGGTTTTCTGAAGGATGAATGTACAGCAAGTGAGAAGGTTCACTTAGATTTCCAACATATATTGCATTTGTGTCAATTTCCTCATTTACAGCAGCCATTTCCAATAGAATATTATCAAGAACATTCAAAGACCAATCACTGTTTTCAGACTCTAAACCAGCTAAATCAGGAATTCTTGCTGATTAACCAAGATTCAATGAAATAGCATTCAAACTGCATAAGCTCAATGAATTATAAGTAAAGAAGGCTATACTTGATTCGAGACAAGATGTCTGTGGATTGAAGTTTTCGAGTGAATTTCACCTCAAAGTATGACTGAAACTGAATGGATGAACAATACGATTTGTATCAAACACAACTGGTCTCCAAAAGAAAACTTATCAAAGCTCTGATACCATGTCATCAATGGAAGATTATTTTGTGAATCGTGAATAGAATAAAAAAAGAAGAAGAAGAGGAAGAAAAAGAAGAAGTATGTGAAAGCAGAACCTTGCTGTAATAAAAGAGAGCTGAAAATTGATTATGTGCTATTACAATCAGATGAATATATATATGTACAATACTTCAACTAATTTTCCTAGATTCCCGGTGGCTTCTAACAAACTCTTCCCTAGCTTCTAACTTAACTATTTTATTACTCTCATCACACTATATTTGAATCAGCTCACATAATGCATTAGAAAGCTACTTTTCTTTGTTCTTTAAGCTTTTAAACTTTTTATTATAACAGTTTGTTTTTGTTGATCAATGTCATCTTTTATCAAATTAGCTCCAACAAACTAAGAACATCTGGTTCAATAGTGAACTTTAGCTCATATGGTCTAACTAGTTTATTGCACACTGTGAACATATTGAATTTCCATACTGCTTCGGACACTGTTTCCTAGTCGAACTAATTGAATTAGCGGGTAACACTATGGCCCTATTCTTTTCTACTCTTAAATATTTATCAACCGCTCCTAATATTTATCAACCGCTCATAACCGTTCTCGAACGCTAACCGTTTCTAAAAAACCAATTTATAAGTTATAAACACCCTCAGCCACTCCCAATCATTAATTGCTAGTTATAGATATTGAAGCAGAGTCCCCAAGAGCCATGTATATAAGGGCCTAACTGCCATCCATGGATGTATAAGCACAATAGCAACCATACATGCGTGTACGTAATCTTGTATTCATGTAGGATATGTCTCTTTATAAAAGTCGAAGAGTATTCCCGATTGTACCATTGTAGGATGACAAAAACACGCCAGCTAGCGTACTATTGTATGGCGAGAACCTTATCATGAGTGAAAACCATCAAAGGACAATTGTTATGTATTTGTGCTGGCCCCTTGTAGTCACGCGTCAATCAATTTGACAGCAATGACGCGCGTAGTAGAGAGGTTAGCAAAAACTCCAAAGCCATTTTGGCTACAAATGCAATATTAGGGCATATCATGCAAAGATATATGTCGGGATGGAGTTACGGACCACCCCCTAATGAAATTTTTCATCAGAAAAAAATTCAATTAGTTCGACTAGGAACCAGTGTCCGAAGCAGTATGAAAATTCAATATGTTCACAGTGTGCACTGAACTAGTTAGACCATATGAGCTAAAGTTCTCTATTGAACCAGATGTTTGTAGTTTGTTGGAGTTAATTTGATAAAAAGATGACATTGATCAACAAAAACAAACTTTTATAATGAAAAGTTTAAAAACTGTAAAGAACAGAGATTAAAAGTAGCTTTTTAATGCATTACCTGAAGTATGAATTAGTTATCAAGTAAAGCTTTTATGAGAATTTTCTTTTTGTTTCAATAAGATGAATTTGATGTTTGGAAATAGTTCCAAATGACGAAATTTTCAAATATGACATGAATGTAAAGGAGTTGATATCATTTTAATGGGGCCAGAGTATTTCAACAACATTTTTTCACCTATATAAACTCGACATGAGATCATCCTATAGTCAAATTGTCTCCCAATAAGAATTTGGAGTTGATTTGGACAGGACTATCACCCACTTGTTTAATGCCTAGGCATTCTTCTACAGGCATGCCTCAATTATCGCCTCTGTAAATGCAATACAAATAGACGATGACATTTACATCGGATCCATTGTTTTACACACTGTTTGAATTGAAATAGAGAGGACGAAAAGGAGGGAAAGAGAGTAGAAGGTAATAGAGGGAAAGGGAAGGAAATGAAAGAAAGGTAATTTATACTCACCTTATTTAGATATTTTATATGAGAGGATGAAGTGGAAGCAGGGAGAACTATTAATAATCTTCCATTTCCCTCATTTCCCCGTCATTTTAAAGGTGAATAAAAATGAAGGGAATGGGAGAGGTGGGAATGAGGGTGAAATGTTTCTCTTTGTTCCCCTTTCTCTCCTTCATTTAATGTTCCTAAACTAGAGGAATGAAAGCTCATTAACCTTCTTCACCCTGCCTCCCCCCTCAATCCAAACAAACTATAAAACTGGAGGAAAAAAAATAGAATACAAAATTAAAAAATTCAATTTTCCCTTTTTTTTGATTTTCTGCAATAATTCAATTTACTTATTCAAGTCAGAAAGGGAAAGAAATTGAAAGGAATTAAAATACATTACAAAATATTGAAAAAAATGAGAGAGCAAATGTATTTGTAACGAACTGATCCAAAATTACGCAGCACAACTCATATAATGTACAAAGTCTAATAATTGGGCTTATAACTCAAAGCACCAAACCCAAAAGTGAAAGTCCTTGTTGAAATGCTTTGTAGGCATTGAACTTATAAGTTTAATATCTTTCTTTCAAACTAATAGTATAAGACAAAGTCCCCTTACATTTACATTCACACAAACAAATGATTGGGGTATTATATGATCCCCCACTTACAGAACGCGACGTTCTAATTGCGGATCTTGAATCTCCATGTGGACTTCCAGGGCCATTAACCAATCACGCCGCCTCTATCGGTCTCCATGTGTGCCACCACCCTCTCCCCCTACTAGAATAGGAGTATTATAGATATTGCACAGTAGGTCCCTATGGTGCACACATTACGGGAGTTGGCTCTGATATCAAATGTAACGAACCGGCCGAAAATCATACAACATAGCCCACTAACATAAAAAGTCTAACAATCGGGCTCATAATTCAAACCACCAAACCCAAAAGTGAAATACCTTGTTGAAATGCTTTGTATGTATGAAACTTATAAACTTGATATCTTTCTTTTAAACGGATGAAACGCAACAAAGTTCCCTTACATGCACATCCACGCATTGATGGTTGGAGCATTACAAGAACTAGAAGAAAAATGTGTCGACAAATAAGTAACTGTATTTTGTATAATGTAATGGGTTAGTGCTACATCTTAATTCACGCCGTAGACTCTTCCGTGCACTAATGCTTACATGGATATATCCTATTCACATAATTTCAAGTAGATTTTAATTAGATCTGGTAAATAGGTCATTCGGTTTGGGTACGGATCAGGTCATATTCGGGTTAACTGACATTTCGGATCGTTTCGGTTTGGGTCGGGTACGGTTTGGGTCGGTTTGATTTTGAGTCAACCAATTTTTGGTGAAATACGCTCGTCATGCCAAACACAAGCAACTTTGTTGAAAATTTCAGGTCGGGTATGGTTCGGGTCGGGTCAATTCGGATTTCGGGTTCACTTTCGGGTGAGCATATTTCGGGTGTCGGGTCGGGTATGAGTCCGGATCATTCGGTTCGGGTTTCGGATCTCGGGTCAGTTTTGTCATGTCTAATTTTAATCCAATTTAGTTTTGTCTAGTTAATTACATACCCAATATCAAAACAATATTGGATTCTAAAAAATTACGCAAATTGAAATATTAAACATGCAGTGGATTCTGGTCACCTCTACTTAATTCAACTAATGCCTCACCTAACATGCCTCACGCGGCAAAAGAGTAGTGACGTTCAGAATGAGACACATCTCAAACGTGTGGACAATGAAGAACGCAGAAGAGGTACTGTCTTAATTTGACCATTTCAGCATAAGAGTATGAAATAAAAATACTTAGCATACAACTATTTGTGTTTCACCCTTCTATATAAACAAACACCAAGTTGAATTGCTTGGTCGTAGTACACAGAAAGCCAAGTTAATTACCCAGATCGTTTGTGAACCCTGCTAGCTTGGATACTTATTTCTTAATCGTATCTTTTCAACTAATTGTTCTTAGAATTTGTCCTATGTCTCACCATCATCACCACCACGGCCACCACGGGCACCATGGCCACCATGAGGAAGATCCTGAAAAGGCGATGAAGCACCACAAGCACCTTGAGCACCTTGGAGAGGCTGCTGCTGTTGCAGCTGGTGCCTATGCTCTGGTAATTGATTAGTTACGTTAATTAGTTAATTTTGAAGAATTTTGGAATTATGCTTTAGTTTAAATGATGTATTGCTAAATTTGATTTGAGATCTAATTGTGATGATGTATGAAGTACTCTTTTGGTTCACCCTAGTGATGGTCTTAGACAATATTTTGAAAGACATGACTGACTTGATTGAACTTTGTTTGGGGTGGATGTGTAGCATGAGATGCACCAGGCAAAGAAAGACCCATTGCATGCTCACCAACACCATATGAAGGAGGGGGTTGCAGCCGCTGTTGCTGCCGGAGCTGCCGGATTTGCGATTCATGAGCACCACGAAGCCAAGCACCCCAATCCTCACCACCACGACCACCATCATGGCCACCACCATCACCATGGCCACCATCACCACTGATGGGTTTTGAACCTTTAGTACGTGGTCTGTATTGTATTATACTGCTTGGTATTAATTGTCTGTTCTCTCTTAAGTTATTGTTCTTGTATGTTTAGTACAAAGCTTTGTGTTGTGTTTTAATGCTTGTACCTTCTTCTTTTTTTTTTGGGTCCAAATTGCTTGTATCTATTTATATATGTCGTAGCCTGTAGCTAAATTATAAACCTCATTGTATTTCCAATATTATGTAATGCATGTGTTAAGAGTTGTTAAGATAGCCATATATCTTGCCTCATTCTTTAATTGCTACCGTTTTATCAAGAGAATCTCAATTTCGAGTAAACAATCTCCATATTATTGAGCTATTATGAAGAAGATATTCTTTTCTTGTAATTATTTTGGCTCAAATATTGAGATTAATTATATGGCTATTTTTGTTCTACAAAAGTTTAATTTTAGGCCTCTAGTTTCTTATTTTGTCGTAGACATTAATGTTAAAAAAAATTAAATCAAAGAAGTGCTAATTAATATATAATAGTATCAACACTTCAAATTTAAAGAATATTCGCATGTTTTGGGTTCATGGTTCAAATGGTGCGCCCATGAGTTTTCGATTAAGAAAAGAAAAGAATGTTCACTTGAATGAGTATATTAAAATGTATTACAAAACATTCCAGACTTTCGACTATCAAGTTAAACTTTCAAATATTATTCTTAAATATAGGATAATCGAACAATTAAAAGACAAACATTATCTTAAGTTTTCCCCCTATTTCCTCAATTAAAAATGGCTACTAAAAAATGCCATTCATGTATATTATACTTAGAGACACAAAATTTGACATAGACTTATTATTACTTGGAGACCCAAAATAATAATAACAGCATTTACGAAATAACAAATAATTTAACAACTGATAAGTATAACGGTCGTTACACATAAAACTACGTAAAGTCAAATTTGCGAACTCAAAACTTACTCCGAACGCTTTTAATGCAACTTAGCACAATAATAATAAAATTAAAGATCTTATAGTGAATACTTTGTAAGACAAAAAAAGTGATATGACGAATTATAAAAGTAATAAAAAATTTGTTGAGTACATATAGATCCTTCAAAAGAAGTTGAATTATAATTTTATATATAGAGAGAGAGGATAAACTTATTCCTAGGTCTTTAACCATCAGTTTAAATTTTTGGTTGAGAAGATTCTTAAACATGATATTAGAGTCTTTCTAAGCGAGAGGTCTCGAGATTGAATCTCAGCAGCATTCACATTAATTTATTGAGCAAGGTAGATGGAGCATTTGTAGCATTCACGCTTCAAGTCCAAAGGGCATTCGCGTGAGGGGCGTGTTAAAGGATAAATCTATTCTTGGGTCTTTAACCATCAAGTTAAACTTTTAGTTGAGATGGTTCTTGAACATATATGAATGATAGATTGTAGGTAATTTAATGCGAACTAGTTATTCTTCTATAAATTGATTTGTCAAAAAATTTCAATCATTACTTGGGCATATAGAAGACTCTGTAAAGGATGCGGCCCTGTTTTTCGTAGTTTAATTGATCCAATCCACTTCTTCCTACTCCCACCCGCTCCTTCCCCTCCTTTCCCACATCTTTTCACACTTTAAAAAAAATCTCATTTCTTCCCACTCTCACCCACTCCTTCCCACTCATGCATATAACTATTATTTTTCATTTTTTGAAAACTTTTATAATTTATGTAATTGTGTGTATGAATAGTAATGATAATAATTATGAAAAGTTTTATTTATTTTTCAGATGTTATAGAAATTTTTGTTAGTCGTGCCGGAAACTGTAGATAATATAATTTTTGTTATATACATTGAAGAAATAATTTTTTCTGCTTTGTTAAGTAAATGTTAATTTTTTGTGACTGGTAGATATTTTAGGTTTTATTCTGTACATGGAACAACAACAACAACAACAACAACCTCCCAGTGTGGGTCCCGCTTTCGCGGGGTCTGGGGAGATCCAACTGTAGGCAACCTTACCCCTACAGGTATTCCTACCTATAGAGAGGTCGATTCCATAAGACCCACAAAACAGTTTTGTAAAAGGTTTATAAAGAAAGACGATTGCGAAAACCAATTCCGAGAAGGGGAAAGAGGAAGAGAAAAGGATCCGGAAAGCACAATAAATGGTGGGCAAAAGGAGAGTGAGCAGAGACATACCTCAACAAATTAGGAGCGCTTGGTGTCGTCACATCCCAGAAAAGTACGACCTGCAGACAAAAGCACACCAAAAAGCACAGAACCTAAGCTACGGAGCCTAAGCCCCAGCTACCTACGGAGGCGATCCCCTACAAACAGAGACCTTAATCCTGTCCCGCCACAGCCTCCTATCCTGAGCCATGTCCTCCGTCGGACCAACAACTCTCAAGTCCTCTTTAACCACTTCTTCTAGGCTCTTCTTCGGTCTACCCCTCCCTCTCTTACCACCGGGGGGGTTGATCATCTCACACCTCCTCACTGGGGCGGTCACACTTCTCCTCTTCACGTGGCCGAACCATCTGAGCCTCGATTCTCTCAATTTCTCCTCTAGAGGGGCCACTTCAGCTAAACCCCTAATTACTCCATTTCTAATTCTGTCCAATCTCGTAAAACCACATATCCACCTGACCATTCTCATCTCGGCTACCATCAACCTTTGGACCTGCGTCTTTTTAAGAGGCCAACACTCCGATCCATAGAGAATAGCCGGTCTAACAACCATCCGATAGACTTTGCCTTTCAAACCCATGGGCACTCTCTTGTCACACAGCACCCCTGATGCTGACTTCCACTTTTGCCAGCCCACTCTAATCCGATGGCCAATATCCTCGTCAATGTCCCCATTCTGCTGGATGATCGAGCCCAGATACTTAAATTTAGCGACCTTCGGTATTGCCCTCCCATCCAGTACTATTTCTCCCCCCTCTTCTATCCTTCCGCTGAAACAATAGTAGAGGTATTCCGTTTTCGATCTACTCAACCGAAAACCCCTAACCTCCAGCGTATGCCTCCACCTCTCCAACTTGTCGTTCACCCCCTGCCTGGTCACATCGATAAGGATAATGTCATCTGCAAAAACCATGCACCAAGGCACCTCGTTCTGGATTCCTCTAGTGAGTACATCCAAAACTAATGCGAAAAGAAACGGGCTTAAAGCGGAGCCCTGATGCAGGCCCAAACTAACAGCAAAGTCGTCGGAGACCCCTCCCGGAGTCCTAACACGTGTTCGCCCTCCCTCGTACATATCTTTGATTATACGGATGTACGCTGGCGACACCCTTTTCTCTTCCAAACACCTCCACAAAACCTCCCTTGGAACTCTATCATACGCTTTCTCCAGGTCAATAAACACCATATGGAGATCCACCTTTTTGTCCCTGAATAAGCCCATGAGCCCTCTGAGGAGGTATATCGCCTCAATGGTCGACCTACCTGGCATGAAACCAAATTGATTCTCTGAAATCACTACTTCCTCTCGCAGCCTTCGCTCAATCACCCTCTCCCACAGCTTCATAGTGTGGCTGAGCAGCTTGATGCCCCTAAAGTTATTGCAATCCTGGATATCCCCTTTGTTTTTGTACAGTGGGATGACTGTACTGGCCCTCCACTCTCTGGGCATCTTGGCGGTCCTGAAAATAACATTGAAAAGCTCCGTGAGCCACTCTAGACCCGCTTCCCCCATAAACTTCCAAACTTCTACTGGTATCTGGTCCGGGCCCACTGCCTTCCCATTCGCCATCTTCTTCAAGGCCTCCCTAATATTCTGTACATGGAAGAGATGCTTAAATTTTTATTTTATTTTTTTGCGTTTGGTTACGAAATATTTGTTATTCAAAGCGTGGATGATTATTGTTGTATGTGTAACAGATTTATTTTTCGTTCATCATAATTTGTGGCTAAATTAGTAAATGTTTTTTCCTGCATAATGAAGGAATGTGTAAATTTTTTTGGCGTTTTTTATAATTCGTGACAGGAAGTGCAGATGTATTGTACGTGTATTTTGAGCGAATATTTTTTTCTGTGTGTGTTACTAACAAAATATTGGAAACTCTTCACACAAATTATAGATGAATGTTTTCCGTGTGCTGAGTGCCTGTTCTTTTCGTTGAGAAATATGGGTTGGCAAATTGGTGAAGTTGGTTGAGATTTGTAGAAGTGGGTTAAAGCATGTTGAAATGAGTATTTTTTTGTTAAAATGAGTTGAAGTTGGTTGAAATAGGTTGAAGTTGGTTGAAGTTTTTTTTGTATGATGGGTAGAAGTTGGTTAAAATAGTAGAAAATGGATTGAAGTTGGTTGCAATGAACTGAAGTGGTTGATGTTGGTTGAAATTGGTTGATGTTGGTTGAAGTTGTTATTTTTTTTATTGAAGTTCGTGAAATGGGTTGATGTGGATTTAAGTTGGTTGAGATTGATAAATTTGGATTTACCAACGAAGAGAACAAGGCCTGAACATATGTGTATTTTTTTCATTGTTCGTATTTGGTTAATATATGAAAAAATATATCCATAATTTGTTTTACGAATAACGAAAATTACAATTTTTTGGGGTAACAACGGCCACTAAACAATATTTCTACATGAGTCAACACAAAAAAATATTATTTTCAATCTTAAAATTTTTTATCATCGGTAATTACTATCATGAATAAAAGATTACATCAAAAAAAGAAAAATACGTAACTCACATCAACTCTCCTACTTTATTCAACTCATTCCCACTCATTCCCTCACTTAAACAAAAAATACCACTCCTATCAACTTCTACCCACTCATCTCCTCTTTCCCAATCTCACCTATTTCACACCTGTAATTTTTTAGCGAAAAGAACAGGGCCCTCTATAATTTGCTAGAACATGCTGGCAACGGTCTGTGTTAGCATATTTTTGCGATTGTGCATAGTTGCACTTTCGGTCATACACTGATACTGTAATAGGCCACCAGTGTTCAAATATACGCTTTTCTTGCATCATATATATGTAAGACTCTAGTCAGGTTCGCTACAATTGCCCTATTTTAGAAGATCAAGTGTGATGCATCTTCACTATAAATCGGCTTGCCCAAATCGCCCGGCTAGAATATGTACATCAATTTCCCATGGATCCAATCAGTCAGGCGATGGGCCACTTAGAGCACTAGCAGCAAGCACAAGATCAGGAAACGCAGACCCCCCAATGGCCACTTGTCAGTAAATGAGTGGTGAGAGAGAGGTATGCCATGTGGGGAGAAACGCCTGTCCGTGGCACCCCGCGGACCACCTTTTTCAGTTTTTAAATATTTTTTTTGTTTTTTTTTTGATGAAGTATATGGTTTTTAAATAATTTAAAAAGTAGGTTGTGTGTTATGAGATGAATCCATGATAAATATTTTTATTGGATGATTAAAATTGAGCTCCATTTGTTGGAGAAGTGATGAAAATGCATGTTCCAAAATTGTGGAACTCTTGCTGACGTGGCAGACCAGAGTTTCAAAAATTGGAACTCTGCCGGGAATGCTCTTAGTATGACACAATTCTCTTATTTATTTTCAAGATGTTTATAATTAATATGTTGAATTATCTTAAAATATTGGAGGTGTTTGATGGCTCCGGCTGCTTGGACAAAAATAGCATTTTGGAAGTGTTAAGAAAAACTAATAGCGGAAATAATAGGATGAAACAGATATTCAAAACTTTAAATGAACGATAACAAGAGCAAAGCAATAACACACAAGAATTTACGTGGAAACCCAATGCGGAAAAAAGTACGGACGGCGATAAGCACAATCAATCCACTATATGAGCAGGCAGAGTACAAAGTGATCGCAATCACAAAAAGTGATTCGATCCAATGACAGAATTACAATCTCTCTTGTAATCTCTCTCAAAACTCTCTCAACCTCTCTCACAAATCTAAGATAGTAGAAATAGATGGAATTCGGGAATTTGAAGTCTAAAGAAGTGATTTTAGATACTAGGCAATGCTTCTTTATATAGGGTCTATAAATCTAGGGTTTAACTTCTAGAGTAGAACCCTAGCCGCCACAAAGATTGTATCCCAATACGCAAACCCTAGCCGTCAAAAAAATCCGCTCCAGAACTGGGAACCCAGCACGACTGTGCTGGGTGCCACGGTCACCCCATGCCAAATTCCTGCATCCTTTTGTCGTCGTTTCTTCTGCCTGACACGCCCATGTCGTCTGGCACGGTCCCACCATGCCGTTTCTTGGATTTTGGGCCACGAAACCCAACAGGAAGGATTTATTTTGGCCAATTCAAACAATCAAAAGGTGTTTGGTAAATAGTTGTTTAGTTCCAAAAAACCCTTTTTGAAAAAAATATTCTCATTAGCCTTTTGGTAATAGCTTTTTATAGAAATGACCTAATTGTCCATAAGTTTGAAAAACTTACACCACATTTCATTAAAAAATAATTTATACAACATATTTTTTAGAAACAATTAATTTTACCAAACACTTTTTTTTTGAAAATAACTAATTTAAATAGTTAATACAAACAGCTAATTCAAATAGCTAACAATTAATAAACTAATAAAAACCGCTAATAGCTAATAACTGTTTGTTAAACAGGATCATTATCAAATTATAAGAACAAAAAAGGTACATCTTTATAGCTAGGGGGAGACAACCTTGGTTTCATTGCAACTGACAATGACCTCCATCTTGAATTACTCATACAAGCCATTGATAAAAGTTAGATTTTTAATGCGAAAGAAAACCCTTTTCCCGATTTAGATGTATGTTAAAGTTGGGAATAAAAAATTGAAAAATTAAACTCTTTTGCCTTATATTTGCTATTTTAATCACTAACTTGTCTTCAAACAACTAAATAATAATTGTCATTTTTTTTTTCTGCAACCCCCACTAATACCTATACCTTATTTATAGGGAATCCAAATTTTCTATGAATTCTCTGTATCGTTCCAAAGACACAATAATTAATTAGATCTTTGAACAATTATCTTCTAAATTTAAGCATTGCCAACGAAAAAGTCTTTTTTTCTTTTTTAGCTTGTCCCTATAAAGTTCCACTGATTATATAGGAAACGCTACCAAAAATCGATGGAAATCGTCGATGGAAAATTCTTACTCTTCCACAATTAGTATACATTGTTTCCGTCTATGCTATGAATTATATATGCTTGCATCAAAAATGAATTTGTAACACTCAAAAACATAATTAAAGGAAAGAAACGAAAGAAGATTTTCATAGGTGCTATGAAAGCAAAAACTATTCTGTTCATCAACTTATCCATCCTACTTGTGCTTTTTAACGTTTTCGAGACTGCTAGCACTCAGGATGCACCTGCACCTGATCCAGCTTTTGTGCAAGAATGTGCAAAGAAAATAGGCGATGACTGTGGAGACAGAATGTTAATTTACATATTTATTCAAAAGATGTCTATCAGAAGAATGTTGCAACTAATTGATCAACAATGGAAGAGACTGTCATAATGCCTTGACAGAATCACTACTAGCTACAAAACGGTTCGCTAATAAGGTGCCAGAACTAATGGAAAAGCACAACGCACTTTGGAGCTCATGTGAGAAGGATGGTCAAATTGCATGAAATATATATGTCGCCTATGCGAGCAGGGAAATGTGAGACTTGGTGTCAGAATGGTTCATTCAATTTGGGAGTCATGTCTCGTATGCATGTACCTATAATAACTTTATAAAAAAAATAAATTTACAATTATATCCCTGTTGTACCGTCATGATGATTAGGGGGACGTGCAGACAAGTGAGTTTTAAATGTGGAAATTACTATAATAACCTCACTATGGGCGACCTTTTATCTGACAAAGTGATACTTCATTGTTATATGCTTACTCCAATCATGGCGAACTAAATTGATAGTAATATAGGTACATGATTTTCATAATTTCATCCCCATATGTCAAACATGAAAATTACATTGAACACAACCTTAATTTTTCTTTTTTCCTTTTTTTTTGAGATGCTACTAAGGGGGCTTATTCCTTAAAGTCAATTCGCAATTTCACATATATGATGAAATCTACGACATTGAGATGCAATTAATCAAACCACATTGTCTACAAAAATTAAATCAAGCATGCATTTTTTTCTTACCACATAGTCTACAAAAATTAAATGAGTCATGACTTATTCCCCTGAAACTTTGTTCCTAAATTCTAAAAAAGATCACAACTGGAAAGAATGAAAAAGAGTATTCAATGTTTGATATGATTAGATATACACATTTAATTTCGACGAATCTGAATATCTTTGAAATTTAAATTTTAAAAATTCAATCAAATCTTTCACATATTATGTAGCAGAATGGTTGTGCCAATTATTAGCTTTTCCACCACATCATCATACAACTGATGAATTTCTGAAAATCCTCATACAGAACATCATGATTCAATATTCAATAAGCAACATCATACAAGCTCAACCCATGCTTCCCCCAACAAGGAAAACAAAAAACTCACATCATACATAGTTGAACGTGACAACAATTACACACAACCCATCAATACATACTATTTATCATGGGTACAGATATTTTTAGCATGAAGTATCATTATTGGGACTTAGTATGTATACACTAGTCCATTACATTAACACAAACACAGCCATGGACTGGTAGAAACTATGGGTCCAAGCCACAAAGGGTAATTTGAGGAGCTTAATTAAAAGAGGTGGTGGTGGTGCTTCCCTTCAGCCTCTTTTCTCTCCTCCTTGGATTCCTTCTTCTCATGGTGCTCGTGGAAGGCCAAACCCCCAGCTCCGACAGCCGCCGCTGCCGCAATTTCTTCCTCTATCTTGTGCCTGTGGTGATGCTCTGGATCTTTCTCTGCCTTGTGCTTCTCATGCTGTAATCATAATTTTCATTAACAAGATAATTAAATTATTACCAACTATATATGCATATATAAGATGTCTGACAAGAACATTGACAATCAAATATTTATTTAATTAGCTTGACTTCCGATTATTTCTCATGTTAAAAAGAAAACATATGTACATGAAGTAACGCAACAGAGAAACCATACATGAGCAAAAGCAGCGGCGGCGACGGCACCAAGTTCACTCATGTGTTCCTTGTGCTTGTGTTCCTTCTCCTCCTTTTTGAAGTCCTCGGCGGTCTCCGGCTGCTTCTCGTGGTGGTGGAAGAGCCCGTGGTGGTGCTTCTCTTCTTCCGCCATTCCTTCTTCAACGTTACAGTCTTTGAATGGTAGATGAAAATAACACAAAGGGGAAATTTGATACTATTATTGGCTCAGTGAGGGCAGCAACTTATATAGAGTGATGATTTAGTTTTGTTGTGTAAGTGTGAAGTGGAGATTATTGATAGGGTGATGATATTGTGAGGCTATGTAGGGCATCCCATCCATGCTCGATTATTATCAATTGTGATTTGGAATTTCTCCCATTGGTCCACGTGTGTGACTCTCCAACCGACCATGGTTAATGGTGAACCATGATTTTCGGTCATACCTCTAAAAATTTAGCCTACAATTTACTGTTAAGGCTTTTTTCATGGCCATGTCTTATTAGAACTTACCCGTTACAACACTATCATGAAGCTGTATTTTTTAAACTTGCCTTAAATACGGGATTCAAAATCCCTCCTCATTATTAGGTGGTTTTTTAACTGTATTGTGCTCAGCAGTCTCTTTTTTTTGGGGCGGGGGGGGGCGCGGGGGTCATTGGGGACTGTCTGAGTGTATGTGACAGTTGTTATGCATAGCATGACCTTTAAAATTCATGACTCACAATATATTTAGGTAGTATTTTTTTGAAAAAATTAATTTTTCATTGTATAAGATGAAAAATTATTTTTTCACACTCAAAAAAAATCCTTTTCTCAACAATGGAGAAAAATCATTAGTTGAAGAAGCAAATATATGAATGGTAAACGTTAAGAGAACAACCCTTCGTTAAAAGATACAGACAATTGATTGTTACTAATGGATAAACAAATTCACTAGTAGGAAAAAATAATGAAGAGTTGGAAACAACAACTAAAAACAAAAACAGTGAAGAAATAAATTAGGTCTTATCGATCGTGAAAATTTCAATGTTAATTGCATGAAACAAGAGAAGAAGGTTATTCTTAGAGACAATTGGGGGGGGGGGGGGGAAATTAAAAGAGAAAACAACTCGGTTTCTTTCTGATGAAAATTTATTTTTTTTATTAGTTATTAGTCTATATTTAAAGTATCATTGTTGTTAGATATAATTTTTCTCAATTCACTAATCACTTTTGTTTGAGTATATCACATGTTTTTTCTTGATTGTTTTGGCCTTTATAGCTTAATTAGTGCTCTTTTGCTTCTTTTCTTTCCACCAAAATCTCAATAATAAAAGTAAATTGGAGAGATCTCGACCAATCTAAATTATAATATTTTATTTAATAATAACAATAATTTTTTATATAAATTTCATAAAAAGTTGAAGAGATTCAAACATAAATAATTTTCCCATCTTTATAATACATTAACCACTATATTCTTTTTTTTTTAAAATCAGATTAACCACTATATTCTAGTGTCTTCGAAATATGATCTGTCAAAACAGCGCAATTCATGTAGCAAATCCGAGAGGATCTTTCCATCTTCAATTTGGACATAAATGATATTTGTTGGGCACATAACTTTAGATGGGCCAAGACACGATTAAAGCCAACCAACGTGACTTTAATTGAGTGTGATCTCTTTCCATAAAGAAAGCAAGTGATTAACAAGTGGTTGTCATTATTGTTGGTTGGCACCCGTTGTTTTACACCACGTCCTTCAGATTTTTATTCTTGGTCAGTTGATAGAGGATGAGATCATCTACGTAACGTTCAACGAGACTGCTCATTTGAGTTGTCACTTGTCTTACTGTTATTGTTTGACAAATGTGCTAGAAAATCATGTGATCTATCGGTACACAAATATCTTACACAACAATCCACAGTTCAGAATGGTTGTTTTTGTCTTTACATGTTAGTGCAATGGTTGAAGTATCTTTATATCTCCTCACATTGAAAAGAAAATAAAGTAATTAAATCTATCGGTACGTCTGTCTAAGAATTATGGACAAAAGTCTTGACACGTTTACGATGGTTATAGACAAGACATCGTGAATAATCATCATTGTTACAAGAATAAAATATCGTAAGTGCTTGAGGAGGAATTTTCTGCTTAGGAGAGGAACGAAACCGCACAATGTGAAAAGTCGAATAATTTAGGAGATCATATAATAATGCAAATTTGTCTGAAATTTAAATAGTTGAATTTTTTTCAATTTAGATTGTATAGACTGAAGTAAAATATCTCTTCATATTTGTTCTATTCCGTTTCTATGAAATAATATGTAGTTTATAATTTTTAAATTCACAATTAATCGAAACCACTTTCTTTGTAATTTTATAATTAAGATGTAAGATTGCTACATCAGATCCCTCACCCCCTGTCCGGTGACAGAATTTTTGGTAAATTGAATTTGAATTTGGATATATTAACACAAATGTTTTAGTGGTAAGTGATAACTAATCTTACCATATTTAACATTTGTGTAAGATTAGGAAATTTAAAATTGTTTTTAACACTTGCTTCTTTTTGGGAAAAATTCTGGCCATCACGGCCCAGCGGTGACCGTCGGAGGACGCTCGCTTCGTCGTTGTTCCTTTGTCTAGCTTTCACCTTTAATTCACCTTTTAAGTGCTGGGAATAAGTTTTGCTCCTGAGATGATGAATTGATAATGGTCATTGTTAAATTTTATATCAATTAGGCTTTAACCAAATGAGTCATATATATAAGTTCAAATAAGGTTCCAACCCAAAATTAATTGGTAATAGGTGGAGTAATCCACAAGTTTATATGCATGGTCAAGCTTTTTAATTTTTCGATGTGGGACAACACCTACTTTCATATTCTTTGTCATTTATCAATGTGGATAATACCAACTTTCGTACTCTAACACGTCCCCTCACGTGTGAGCTACTAACAAAGCCCAATACGTACACAATTTTAATCAAACGGATATGGTGGCAAATTAAGATTGAACACCCTTGCCCTGATATGATGTTAAAGAACCAACTTAATCAAAAGATTAAATTGATGGTTGAAGGCCTATGAATAGGTTTAAGATCAAAAGTTTACCAAAATTTTAAGGGGAACCCAGATCATGAAAACAACATAGAGGGCGAGGAAGACCGTAAAAAAACTCAGCAAGATTTCCCCGTTAATAGCAGCAATTCAAGTATTCACCAAACCCAGAAATGGGAAGCAGAGTAACGTTGGATCAGAAACAGAGAAAGACAACAACACCACCACCACCACTTCCTAGTGTGATCCCGCTTTCGCAGAGTCTGAGAAGATCCAATTATATACAACCTTATTTCTATCGATATTTCTATCCGTAAAGAGAAATACTATAAAATGCATTCCTCCAATTTCGTCATTTCACTTGTATACGATGAACAATATCCTCATCAATATTTCCTTGACCGTAAGGGGAACCCAGATCATGAAAACAACATAGAGGGCGAGGAAGACCGTAAAAAGCTCAGCAAGATTTCCCCGTTAATGGCAGCAATTGAAGCATACACAAAACCCAGAAAATGGAACCAGAGTAAAGTTGGATCAGAAACAGAGAAAGACAACAACAACAACAACAACAACAATACCTCCTAATGTGGATCCCACTTTTGCGGAGTCTCAAAAGATTCAGTTGTAAGCAACTTTACTTCTACCAATATTCCTACCCGTAGAGAGAAATACTATAAAAAAAATACTATAAAATACATTCCTCCAATTTCGTCATTTCACTTGTATACGATGAACAATATCCTCATCAATATTTCCTTGACCGTTTGTGATCAAGTCCAGTTTTTTAGACGTCTCATTACTTGATATTGCAATAAATTCATAGCCCAACAGAGAGATACCTTAGGACCTACTAGCTACTAAGTTTTTTAAGGAGATCAAATATATCAAAGTTTATTCTTTTATATCTTTCTTAATGATGCCCATTAAGTAAAAGGGTTAGCCAATCAAGAAAAGTACACGAATCTATATATTTAAATAGGATTCCTAATTCGCAGTCATGGTTCATCGTGGTTGGGACCCCTTTTTTTGAAAACTATTAGTTTTAACTCTATTGACATGCACTGAAAAACTGTGTTTGGGATCCACACAATGGCTTGAGCATAATGCTAATGTTGCCCCTTGTTAAACTGCCTCTTTATTGTAAAGCATAGAATTTGACTAAAAGTTTATCATCACTTCGATTTTCCATATTTTAGGACCAAATAAATGAAAATACAAAAATAAGGAAAAATAAATGAAAAAGACGGACGACACAAAGGTGGCCACCAAGTATCAACGGACGGCAAACTTCTTAAGCGCCTAAAATGCAAGAGATTGAATTGGGGATGAGTTTGATGTTGAGGCCTTGGATGCCAAAGACACAAGGTGGGTAGGGTTGTAGGCTTTATATGGGCCTGTACAACTTCGGGGACTTTTATGCATAGCTTTTATTCAATTTCTGTATCTAACTGCTTGTTATTTTTATTGATTAATATGAATTGATAAATAGATAAAGTTGGTAAAGATTAGTAAAAGTTAATAAAAGTTAGGTTCCGTTTAGACTTTGAAAAATTAGATGGAAAGGAAAAAATTTAGAAAAGTAACGTTTTTTCTTGTGTTTGGTTTAGAAAAAATCACAAAGAAAAAAAATATAGATGAAATTAGGTGAAAAAATTGTTAGAAACAAGTGATAAAATTTTCCTTATAAAATTGTGAGAAAAGTTTGAGAAAAATTTTTAAAAGAATTCCTAACCTCCTCCAACCTTGCACTACTTAGATGACATCAACATGCAAATTTCTCATCCAAATTCTTATATTTTTTCCTCAATCCAAACAAGGGAAAAAAAAAATCACTCTCTCCACTTTTTTTCTTCAAAATTTTTTTCTTTCAACTTTTCTTTCCACCAAATTTTCTAAGGACCAAACGGTGCCTTAGTGTTTTTTGGAATGATTAGTAAAAGTTGGTTAAATTTGAAAAAGAAAGGAAGAAATTAATAGAAGTTAGAGGATACAACAACAAACTCCCAAAGTGGGTCCCGCTTTCGCAGGGTCTGGGGAGATCCAACTGTAGGCAACCTTACCTCTACCGGTATTCCTACCCATAGAGAGGTTGATTCCATAAGGCCCACAAAAACAGTTTTGGGAAAAGGTTTGAAGGGGAAACGATTGAAAAGCCAATTACCGAAGTAAGAGAAAGGGGAGGGGGAAAGTTTCCTGATACGCGGATAAAGAGAAGGTGGAGACATACCTCAACTCATCGTGAGCGCTTGGTGTCGTGACAATCCAGAACAGCATGACCTGCAAACAAGCAAACCAAAACCCACCCCACCCCACCCCCCACCGCCTAGGCTACTGCGTCCTACGACGCTGGTCCCCCACCATTAGGGACCTTGATCCTGTCCCGCCACAACCTCCTATCCTGAGCCATGTCCTCCGTGAGACCGACAACTCTCAGGTCCTCTCTAACCACCTCTTCTAGGCTCTTCTTCGGTCTACCTCTCCCTCTCTTACCACCGGGTGGGTTGATAGTCTCGCCTCTTCGCACCGGGGCGGCCACGCTTCTCCTCTTCACGTGGCCGAACCATCTGAGTCTCGATTCCCTCATCTTCTCCTCTATGGGGGCCACTCCAGCTAGGCCCCGAATGACCCGGTTCGTAACCCTGTCCAATCTTGTAAAACCGCACATCCACCTGATCATCCTCATCTCAGCTACCATCAACCTCTGGACCTGCGCCTTTTTTAGAGGCCAACACTCCGATCCGTAGAGAACCGCCGGTCTAACTACCATCCGATAGACTTTGCCTTTCAAACCCATGGGCACTCTCTTGTCACACAGTACCCCTGACGCTGACTTCCACTTTTGCCAGCCCACTTTAATCCGCTGGCTAATATGCTCGTCGATATCCCCATTCTGCTGGATAATCGAGCCCAGATACTTGAATTTGGCGACCTTCGGTATTGCCCTCCCATCCAGTACGATTTCCCCCCCCCTCTTCTATCCTTCCGCTGAAACAACATTGAAGGTATTCGGTTTTCGATCTACTCAACCGGAAGCCCCTAGCCTCCAGTGTATGCCTCCAACTCTCCAGCCTGTCATTCACCCCCTGCCTGGTCACGTCGACAAGGATGATGTCGTCTGCGAAAAGTATGCACCAAGGCACTTCGTCTTGGATACCTCTAGTGAGTTCGTCCAAAACTAATGTGAAAAGAAACGGGCTTAAAGCAGAGCCCTGATGCAGGCCCAGACTAACATCAAAATCACTGGAGAACCCTGCCGGAGTCCTAACCCTCGTCCGCCCTCCCTCGTACATATCCTTGATGGCACGAATGTACGCGGGCGACACCCGTTTCTCTTCCAAGCACCTCCACAATACCTCCCTTGGGACTCTGTCATACGCTTTCTCCAGGTCAATGAACACCATATGGAGATCCACCTTTCTATGCCTGAACACGCTCATGAGCCCTCTGAGTAGGTAGATTGCCTCAATGGTTGCCCTGCCTGGCATGAAACCAAATTGGTTTTCTGAAATCTCTACTTCCTCTCGCAACCTTCTCTCAATCACCCTCTCCCATAGCTTCATAGTATGGCTGAGCAGTTTGATGCCCCTAAAGTTATTACAGTCTTGGATATCCCCTTTGTTTTTGTACAGTGGAATGACTGTGCTGGCCCTCCACTCACGGGGCATCTTGGCGGTCCTGAAAATAACATTGAAAAACTCTGTAAGCCACTCTAGTCCCACTTCCCCCATGTACTTCCAAACTTCCACTGGTATCTGGTCCAGACCTACTGCCTTCCCCTTCGCCATCTTCTTTAAGGCCTCCCTAATCTCCTCCTTCGTTATCATGGCGCCCGCACGCTGATCCCTACACTCTCCGCCCCTACTGCCGTCGTCTCCCCCTCCTTCCCCATTGAGGAGTTTAGCAAAGAACCTCTGCCATCTCTCCCTAATAGCAGCATCCTCGGTCAACACCTTACCCTCTTCATCCTTGATACACCTTACCACCCCCAAGTCCCGAGTCTTCCTTTCCCTCGCCCTAGCCAGTTCAAGAACCTCCTTCTCCCCTTCTTTCGTCCCCAATTTATGGTACAATCTATCAAACGCCTCACTCTTTACTACTGCCACCGCCTTTTTGGCAACCTTCTTGGCCGCCTTATATCCAATCCTCTTACACGCCCGCTCGTCTTCTGAACTGCTGCTCATGAACTCCGCGTAAGCCTCTTTTTTTGCCTTGACTTTCTCCTTTACCTCTTCGTTCCACCACCAGGCGCCCTCCATCCTGCTGCCGCCTCCCCTGGAAAGGCCTAAGGTTTCCTTAGCCGACCTACGGTAATAAGTTAGAGGATGTTGGTAAGAAATGTAAAAGAGTGGGAATTTGTTAGGCGATAATTTGTCGCATTTTACATACCTTTTTCACCTAATCTTAGCTCGTATAATAACGTAATCTTTAGAGTTTTTCTTGTTTTATCAAGTATTCTTTGAGATTTTTACTTGTTTTGTTTATTCTTGCAGGTAATAAGTTTAACCAAGCAATTACCGCGAAAACGGACGAAAAAGGATCAAAACAGGCGAAAAGACGGAAAAACGGGAGCGAGCCGGCAAAGCCGGCCAGCAATGTGGCACGCACACACCGTGCCACATAGGCACGGTCATGCCACATAGGCACGGTCGTGCCCCCCCCCCACTTTGCCGCGCTGTTCGTTCCCGTCTCACGTTCTATTTAAGGTCGTCGCTGGGGTTCGCTTGAGGCCGCTCTCTGGCGATTTCTAGGGTAGTTTAGTTTAGATTTTAGCCAATAAAAACTCCATTGAGGAGATTAGATTAGGATTGTATTGAATTAATTCTGGGTCCAAGCACTTGGATTTCAAGTTCTTCGCTTCAATTCATGACTCTTTTTCTTCTTTTTCTCTCTATTTCTTGTTTGGTTTTTGTTTTAGATTTTGTTAATTTAGTTCATATGTTTGGTTTTGATTTGACTTAATCGTTTAGTTTTTATGTTTAATTCATATTTGATTGCTTGTTAGAATTAGTTTATAGTTTCATGCCTCTTTTCTTTGTTTTGTTCTTCAAGTTTATGTTCTTGTTTGTTAGTTTAGGTTTTGATGTGTTTGTAATGATTAGTTGTTAGATTTTGTGGGCTTCGATTGTGATTAGCCTCTTGATGGCTAATTAGTCTTGTATGTGGCCTAACTATACCCAATCTATGTCTAGAACTTAGAGTTTTCATTCACGTCCGTCAAGTGTTCGATGAAATGCTTGAGAGAGCTTTTATCTATATTTTTGGGCGATTGACTTATGCTGAGAGGTGATGTCAATTAGCTAGTGTGGGAGAGGGAATAGACGAGTTCGGGACACGAAAATAGTATCTGAACTGAGCTAGGTCCGTGGTTGCTAGTTTTGTGGTCTAATTGGGTTAACCCCATGAAAATAGGTGGTTAGGATAATTAGACTAGCTCATGACCCTTGAGAGAGGGTTTGGGTGGTCTTTGATGGTGCAACCGATCATCTCCAGTTCGCAGTGTGGTTTGGGTAGGTTAGGACTTGTCTCGATTAGTTGGTTCATTCATTGGTCAAACCACAACTCCAAGTCGCTTCTTCTATATTTGTCAGCGTAGTTTAGTTTTCCCTCCTTCGCCCTTTGATCTCGCCTAGATTGATACGCTCTAGTGAACTCTGATATTTGGAAACTCAATTCCCTGCGGACGACACCCCAAGTACTCAATGATACACCTTACACTTGGGATTTATAAATATTAAAACTCTGTTTTTTCCCTAACAGAATTTCTTTGTAAATTTTTTTAAAAAAATTGATAGAAGTTGGTAAAAACTGATAGAAATTAATAAAAGTTGATTACAGCTTCAAAGGATTGGAAAGAATTGGTAGAAATTGAAAGAAGTTGATGATAGTTGGTAAACCTGAATTTACCAGCAAAATGAGCAGGGAAAAATATTGGTGTTTTTTCAGTAAAAGTTGATTGCAGAAATTAGTAAGAGTTAACAAAAATTGAAAAAAATTAATAAAAATGAATCTACCAAAGAAAATGACAATCCGTAACTGTAGCCCTGTATTCTGCGCCACATTTGTAGGGGTACCTTTTGCGGACTTGAGTTCTTCGTTCTACTGTCTAGGAGCTTACCTATGTTGTATTAATACTACACATTCACACTAGATTTTGACTTTTGATCATTAAGATTTTATTTGGATCTGAAAAGAAAAAAAAAATTAAAAAGTTACTTTTTTTCTTGTGTATGATTTAGAGAAAATCACAAAGAAAAAAATATGAAGAAAAGCTAGGTGGACAAAATTTTAGAAATAAATGACAAAATTTTTCTCATAAAATTGTGAGGAAAGTTTGAGGAAACTTCCCAACCTCCTCCAACCTCACGTTACTTAAATGACATCAACATAATTCAAGTAATTTCTCAAGATTCAAATTTCTCATCCAAATTTTTATTTTTTTCCCCGATCTAAACAAAAGAAAAAAACTGATTTTTTCCTCGATTTACTAAATTTTCTAAGGATCAGACAGAACCTAAGTTAGAAAGGAGAAAAAAATCTATATAACTTTTGTGTGTCAATTATAAATGTCACAACTTCTGTGTAAATCAAAAACAAAATTATCATCATACAGTTAGGTTTGTTGAAGGAACATCTAGCTAATCTTTAAAAGAAGAAAAACTACCAGATTGGGTTCGAAATTGACAAAGAAACTAGTCTGGATATAGTCGAAACTAGAGCTGATAAATGGGTCAGATCAGATCAACCCATTTAATAAACGAATCGATTTCGTATCGATGTTGAAAATAGCCTTGATTTGCCTTAAATTGAAAAATAACATGTTTTCATACTAAACGATCTAATCGTGTTGACTTTGGGTCGAAATCAGTTCATTTCGTGTTGAGTTCCGATTTCTCTCAGTAATTTTCGATTGAGTTCGTGTCGTGTTTTCGTGTTGAGTCACATTCACAGCTCTAGTCGAAACAATGTACCCCTTCAAAGGAGAGAATCTTAAGAGATAATAGAAACAAAAGAGGAGATTGGATTTATAGATCAATATGGATTATGGAGTAAACAAGTAGATACCCAGGAAAATAGCATTGGCATGCATCTATTATTATAATTATTGTTGAAACTAATTACAGCATAACAAAACCAGATAAACCAGCACACAATGTGCCCCTCTTACACAAAAGACAACACTCGAAACATGAGTACAACAGTGGGATTGGATACTTCGAACTGGGCAAATTACCTAAAAAACCACAAGTTGTTTTGATGAAAATAGCCAAGTTTTGACACTCACACATACACTCATATTCAAACACCAGAAAGCATGAGAACATTATAGTGATCACAACAGAGCCAATTACAGGCTCCAAAAGGTCACAGTTCGTTGATGGAGGAAGACTTAGAAGAAATGGTGCTTCTTCTTGCCTTCACCCTCCTCACCCTCGCCCTCGGCTTCAGCTTGTTTTCTCTCCTCCTTGGTATCCTTCTTCTCATGATGCTCATGGAATGCAAAACCACCCGCTCCAACTGCAGCTGCGGCTGCGATTCCTTCTGCTACCTTGTGCTTGTGTGCATGCTCTGGGTCCTTCTTTGCCTGGTGCTTCTCATACTACACCCCAAAAAAATCAAGGAAAAATTAGAACTTAATACGTGTGACTTAAAAAAAAATATTTAAGTTCTTTTGCTTGGTTAATTTCTCTTCAATTACATAAAGTCATATCCATAGAGGCAACACCGAATCTATCTAAATCTCCCCAAATTTCGCGGAAGCGGAACCATATTTAAAGTTTTTGTTATTGTTGTCATTGGTTAATCAAATTTTAAAACAAGAAGCTAATTATCGTATGTTAATCACTGAATCCAAGTATATTCTTGGGTTAGGCATATAGCTATATATATAGAGCTTGCTTGTTTTCGGAGGAGAAAACACTTAAAGGGGAAAAGGAAGCTATTAAGATGTTAAATTACCAGAGCATAAGCACCAGCAGCAATAGCACCAACACCACCAAACTCCTCAAGATGTTTGTGATGCTTCTCCTCCTTCTCATAATCCTTCTTTGGCTCCTCAGCATACTCTCCTCCTACTCCTTCACCACCATACTTGGTCTCACTTGACCCATACCCATACCCACCACCCGTCTCGTCCGACCCGTACCTTTTACCCTCAGTGGATCCATACCCGCCACCTGACCCATACTCAGTGGATCCATAACCACCACCAGTGGTGTCATCGGTCCCATAGCGGTTACCCTCCGTGGACCCATACCCCCCACCGGACCCATACTCAGTAGACCCATAGCCACCACCACCAGTGGTGTCATCGGAGCCATAGCGGTTACCCTCCGTGGACCCATACCCGCCAGTCTCCGAGCCGTAGCGTTGGCCTTGGGCCGAGTCGTAGCCGGCACCACCAGTGGCTTCGTAGTCAGAGGGTCTGTCTTGATCCTCCTGGGACTTCTTGTGGTGCCCAAAGAGACCTTTTTCGATCTTTTCCATTTTGGTAATTAAAACGTATTAGGAGAGGTTTAAAGGTAATTTCAGAGAGTGTGAGCTAAGTTAACTACCACTGTGTGTTGGTTTTGAAGGTTTTTTTTTTTTTTTTTTCCCTTGTGGGATGGTGTAAGCTTTCATAAGGGTGGAGCGTATTTATAATGTTAGAACTTTGAACTTTCAATGTCGGCACACAGTCAGATAGATAGTTTCATTTCAAAAATATATTTTTGACAATAGTTACACTTCACTATTTCTGCATTTAACTTTATCAGTTTCTGCGATCCCAAAAAAAACAAAGAAGTTTCCTATTCAAAAGATGTTTGTTTGAAGACAATAACAGGTACTTTGTTCAATTGAAAATAAGCTAAACAACAACTATATATAATCTATATAATTTAGATTAAGACCAATATAAATATATTAAAAAACCTATTTATTTGACCTACAAATGTTTGTTATGAAAATTATAAGCTAATTAGAAATATACTATATTATTTGACCAAAATTTGTTTTCTTTTTTAGTAACATAGGTTTGTTTTTTTTTTTTAAAAAAGGCATGTACTGTTATGTACATGGGGAAATAGAATTATTCACGTAAGATAACAAAACTACTTATATATGATTGATGTATATGGGTAATCTATAAACAAGAATATATATTCATTTGGGTGATGATAAGCGTCTTGTATCCAAGATACTTGTTAAGTGCTCTGTATTAGCCATATGAATTAATACATTGTATTATTTTAAATATTTTAAATTTTCAATAGTTATGATAAACCATTAGTTAGCAAGCTTGAATATTCATTGGCGATATCAGATAATATAAAAGACACCGTAACACATTGGAGCGAGAAAGAAGTACTATACATGTAGTTTATAAATGTAAAAAATTGTAAATAATAGGGTGATTGTACAAGTTATAATTAGCGACACTCATTCAATAATCAATCTCACCAAATTTTTTACGGTTTAATACAAATAATAGTTTTTAGACTATTACGGTAAAACAATGAAGACATGTTATACATATATATCTTATGATGAAACATTTGTTATTTTTATATTCTCAAATGCAATCAAGGATGGAAGAGGTCAAGAAACTGACGTACATGATCAATTTACCTTTCAAATCCATTCATTGAAGCGGGGGGGGGGGGGGGGGGGGGGGGGGGGGGGGGGGGGGGGGGGGG
>JACYFF010002017.1:67367291-67380087 GCA_017589665.1 Selenicereus undatus
CCCAAAAAAAGAAAAGAAAAGAAAGAGGAACCTTCTAAAATTGAAATGGTTAGCAGATATTTTTCTTGTCACATAAAGGCAAGCTAAAGTGGGGCAGCTGATATCATGAAAGTCGGCAAAGTGATGATATCCATAGATTTAAGGCAGTGGCCAAGTGTTTGCCTTCCTAACCACGCCGTTGTAAGTGTGAGTCAATGTCGATCACAGTAATCCATTACATGTAAAACGCTCGAGTCACAAAGTATCATGTTTTGTTCCGTGGCCTCGACTGATTGTTGATAGAGTAACGCACAGGGTGAAACCCGTGTCGACGTTAAAGATTACATAAATTAAATTTATTAGTTTAGAGAGTCCTATCAATAATTGAAGTGATTGTAATACTAACGAATTACTCAAATTTATATACTTTATAATATCTTAAACTGAAATTATTATTGATGGTCCCACTCGAACCCCTCCCCTTACGGGCCCTAGAGGACCTTAAAGTTCGAGGTTGTCGCCACCCTTTAAAGTAGGGGAGATACATGGGAAAGAAAGGGGATATGACAACGACAAAACTATCCGAAATTTCGAGGCTCAAATCGAATGCCTAAATCCAAATCTAAATTGACAATCAAAACAAGTGAACGTGACTAATATTAATCAAAAGTCTAAAACGATTTGACGCACAAAATTGAACCCAAACAAACCGAACCTATGGCAGGATTCGCACTGGAACTTATTTAGACTCGAATCGTTTTAGAACCAAACTAATTAATAACTTAATGGATTGAAGATCCGAACATAATGTAATAGCTCAACCCTAAATTATGTTTATTTATTTAATTACCTCATGTTAATGATTTTCTCAAATTTATTTATCGCATTTAGCTATCCCGGTGGGAAAAAATTTATTTGGGCCCTCACTTGGCAATTCGAATTTTATTTATTATTTAATTATTAACGAAAATTTTGGAAGAATTGATAGTAGGCCCTAACAAGTTTAATCTAAGTAATTTATTTTGTTTTTCGTAATTACAAAAATTTAAATTTGAGTACGCAAAAAGGTTATCATTACGAAGCATTTTATTTCCGAACCCAACTTATTTCCGGCCCAAATTTGAAGCCAAACGAGTTTGCATGATTATCCTAGCTAATAACCACGATTTAAGTTTAACCATGATTAGTAAAAAGCTACTTTTTAAGCTGTATATTCAGCCAAGTGTAGATAAGTCAAGAAAATACAACCAAAATTTCAACCCACTTCTCTCTCCTCTCTCTCTAGTCGGCCAGCCCCTCCCCTCCATGCTGTAACTGCTATTTTGTGGTGTTTTTCGGCCAGTTAGGTTGCCTCTTACCACCCCCCGACATCCTAGTACCACTAGCCGCCATCCTCGATCATCAAAACCACTAAACATCACTTTCATCTCTACTTTTATCAAGCTTGAAGTGAGTAACCTTAATCTTGATCTTATTGATTTTGATTTTTATATTAGTTTTGATTCTTGTTTTGATGTTTTTGATTGTAGATCATGAAGTTTTGATAAGAAATAAGAGTTATTTTGATGTTGATCATGGTGGAGTGGAGTTGGGAGCATGTTAGGGTTAGGGTTATTCATAATCATGCAAGCTTTAAGTGGGAAGTTTGTTTTTCTTGGATTCTTGTATTTGATTTAGTGGTTTTAATCTCTAATAATGTTATGAGGATGTTCTTGGTGATCTTGGATGAAGTGGAAGTTGGCCAAAAGTTAGGGTTTTATTGATTATGCAAGGGGAACCTTCCTTTGATAGCAAGTATGTTATTAGTGTATATTTTATTGAAAAAAGATCTTTGATGCACATGATTTTGAAGTGAAATTGAGTGTGATGGTTTTGTAGGGTGATGGGAAGGACCAAAGCCTTGTTACATGACTTTAAGGTGTGATTTTGGGTGGGGAATTGTGTGAAAAGAAAGGAGAAAGCCTTGACAGTGAAGACTGAAAAATTTCAGAAAACAGGACAAGATTTTTGATTAAACTGGTAATTATCGGCCCTTTGAAAACTTATGATTTTTGGTGGGTAGATAGTTCAGTGTGTCATCTTTCAGATGCCTTTTGAATCGCCTTAATCCGAGATCTGTGGAAAAAGTTATAGCCGTTTTACCAGAGCTGCGCAAGTTAGACCAAAATTGACATACTTGTATTCTAGTCCCATTTTGGGAACTCTATAGTGGGAATCATGTTTGGTGTTCAAAATAAAAGTGTTACGGGACTTCTTAATATTTTCATACTAGGGTTTTATATCTGAATTGGAGGTTGGGGGTGAAAATTATGAATTTTCTAAGGTGGACCTTGAATCGGTAACAATTTTGATTGCACTTAGAAGCTTATTTGGTTTGGAAAACTAAGCTGTATGGTATGTGCTATGAAACTGAACAAGTGGAGAGATTGATAACGCAAGATCAGTGTTTATTGGTCCAAACTGATGTGTTTGAAGTTATTCTGAACCTACCACCAGTCCAATTGCATTCAAACCTTTGTTATCCATCTCAGAAATATCAAAAATCCGTGATGAATTATACCCATCAAAGTCTTTCTTTTATGATCTCAATTATTCTACCTTGGTCAGTTTTACGCCAACATTATTTCACTTTGAGTTAAATTACCCTAATTCATTTAGTTTTCAAATCATGTTGGTAGAACTTATCTTCTATTGAATTATTTGAGTTATGGATGCCTTTTAATTAATTTCTATTACAATCACAGATTATTAAAGTCAACGCTGTTTACTAAATACATATACCTATAATTATATTTCATAAACAGAAATCGGGACCTAATCTATCGTTTTCCATTGTGCATAAGTATTATCAAGTGAGACTGTATTTTAAAGACTTCAGATACGTTCATTGTCTGTATCTTTAAAAATCAGCGCGTATTTATCAAAATTATAATATTTTGGTAAGTACATCAATGAATCAATTTAATCAGTGATTTATCACATAATTTGTGACCCCATTAGTTATTAGTTACAGGGCATAGCCCTTCAGTTACCCACGCGGCTTCAGGCCAGGTCTCGATTGGCTTGGCAAGTATACACCTATCCATATATCGTAACAGTTACAAGGGATTCACTGTCAAATAATAACTAGCAATGCAGTTTTACATTCATCTTATTCGCTGGTTTAACTTAAAATGAATTGCAAAGCGAACACCCATCCAATTTATGCAATGATCATTTAACAATACAGGAATGCATGTACTGAGCTTCGGCTCACATTTCGAAATGTTTTCAAGTTTTGTTTTAGGCAAATGCTAAGTGAATCACCCTTATGCTAGCAAGTCAGTCGAAAAGCATACTAGTGAGTCACCCGAAGAGAATAGGTAAGCAAGGGAAACTTGGATGAATCAACAGTGATATAGACCATGCATACTTTGGAGCCGTATTTTGTATTCTTCAGCGTATGAAAGTGTAAGCTTTGTGGTGAATTGCTTTACTATAGTGTATAAGCCTTATGTTGGTTAATGAGCGAGTGCACATGGTTGAAATTATGTCTGACCATGTTATCTCTAGTGCACTTGCAGCAAGTCTTGTTCTTTTGGGACGGCGGTAACGCCCCCATCATTGAATTTATCAGTTGTAATTGAGGAAATCAGAATAATGATTGCAAATAGTGAAAAATGCTTAATTAGGGGCGTTACACATAATCTACCTAAAATCCAAACCTGATTGTAAGTCAACCTTTTTAGTACACCCTACATGCATTTTGACGTCATATTTTCATTGTTTAATCTTTTTCTTTTTTGGGTTAATAAGTGGACTTTGAAAACTCATATTTTTCCGAAAAATTATACCATACTCTGTGGAATACGTAATCCATGATCAAAACACGCTTGTGTGTACATATTCAATTTCTCAACTAATCAATTTGATAACATAACTAATGAATTGTATTTTTGACTGATTTTACAACATGCTAAAGAATTTCATGTACTTACATGTAAATTGCTGCAAAATAATTCGATTTAGATTTTTACTTACTTAATTGCACTTTATATTTTCAAATTTACTTGTGCTTTAACGTAAATAATTAGTATAGACTGATGAATCACTATATCTTTAATGATAAAATAAAAAAATGATGATAATAATCATATGACAATCATTCGATAAAATTAATTATATTGGTAATTAGGTTGGAAATAAATGATTAACTTTAACGAACATGCACTATTTGATGTTAATCAATACATCTTGATTGATAACTCATTCAACATGTTGTTGAATTTGATATAATTGTGATAAATTTGAAAATTTAAACGAATATTTCATAAATTAAAAAAGATAAATTAGCTCATGATAAAAAAATCCTATTTATTCATATCATATAAAAATAAATAAATCGTGTACATCCAATATATTCATCATTTTTATTTATAGAAACATCAATTGGGAAGGATTTCGATTGGATTTTGTCACTTGCTGCTCATTTTGACGGCCAGATTCAGCAGTCATTTTGGTCGAATTCATCAGTCTTTTAGTAGTTTGATTGTCTCATTCTCTTTTGAAAGTTTGATAAATATTTCATTTGTTAATATAATAACCACTCATCAGGGGAGAAAGAGGAACTACAGTGATTTATGTAATGAGAAAACATACACATGCATTAATATATGCAATACCTTCTAGAAGAATACACATATATTTATCAGAATATTACACGTTTTCGCATAAACAAAACTACACCCAATATATTATTTTATACAAATTCATCAAAATCGGATGAAATTTATCACTCCACAAGCTTCTACTCACCAATAACAACACCTTATTAAGAATAACCACAACATATAAAATAAATTCACTTTTCAAAAATAATATATCTAGACTTAAACTGCAAAATTCATCATTTTAAGTTCTTATTTTCTTTTCTTTTAGTATTTCTTTTGGTTTTACAAATATGTGCTCATTAATAAGCTAAGGAAATACATATTTATAATTGAAATGTCCAGATTCATACAAAAACATATTTTCAAAGTTGGAGCTCGCTTATTTATTATTGTAATTTAGGCTACTCAGCCACTAAAAAAATATTAATGATTGAAATATGTAGATTAATTCATAAAAAATATATATATTCATCATTGAAACATGCAAATTCATCTCTAAAACTTGCATGTTTATCATTGTAATTTTTGCTATAAACCATTACGAACACATGTTCATGACTAAAATTTGTAGGTTCATAAAAATACATATTCATCACTAAAATATGCGGATTCATCACTAGAACTAGCACATTCTTCGTTGTAATCTATAGCATTAAATAATTGAAACAGATGCGAAAGCAGCATAATACGTACTCTCCAAAGCTGCAACATACAATCGTGTAATAGATGCTCTGGACCTACTACTTTCCATAGTCGACTGAATTTATGCTCTTAATCCTGCTATTAACGATTTAATTGAGCCCAAAAGCTCAAATTTCATCTATATTCGAAAGAATAAAGAAAAACAAAGAGTGCAATTCACAACCAAAATCAGATTCGTCATCAGATTGGTCCAGAATATATCATAAACTTCGAATCAGCCAATTTTTGTGCTCGGCTCCGACACCGATATATGTTGGATGTGGTGAATTGATGGATGCTACGTTGACACATGGTTGCAAGGTATTCATGATATTATGAACTTCCATTCGCCATTAAATCTTGAAGGAATCTCCCCCCCCCCCCCCGTTCTTTCTTCCTCTTTAAAAATGATTGTTGTTAGTGTTGATACCATTGATGTTGGCATGGAAGACAGGTGAAGATGAGAGATCATCGAGAGAAAGAGAATGAGAAAGAGGGGAGGGAAAGAAGGGGGAAGTGATAATGATATGAAATGTGAAAAAAGGGGTGTGCATATATTCTTTTAAATGTTTGTATTTTACCGTTGTAGTAGATACTTATAGTACTACTATGTACAAAATGCATTTTTTCAATTATAAAGCATAGAACGCTTGCAGTGAAACTATTTGTCAAAAATGGAGTTCATGATGAGTAATACCCAATAGAAAAACTGTCTAAACCTTAATTAGGATATAAATTTGATCGTATTTAACCCCATAATCCGTCTTCAAATTAGCTTTTACGCACAAAGAATTTAAATCAAACACATAAGCTAGACGGATACAACAAATCTAGTGACGCATGATCACAGTACATTATGGTCAATTATCATTTTAAGACATGAATAGTCACAATAAAGTAACGATAAAATGAGAGTTTTATACAAGCAAAGTGTATTAACTATCATTTTATCTCACTGTTATACACACTAATATAGAAGATAACCCCTATTACACTTCATCTACACTCTTTATTTAACTGTAACATATATATTGACAACATGACACTTAATCATTTCAAACAGGAGCCAATCAAACACATCATATTCTGACTCCCCAAAAAAATAAAAAACCAAACACACAATATTACACTCAAGGAAATCCACATTCGCCACTTGTACACACATGGGCACCGGACGCTGCTCAAATCCAGGTTTAACATACGTACTGGTGATAATAGACATGCATGCATAATTTCACATATTAATTCTCATAAGTAATTTCACATATTAATTCTCATAAGCTCTGCGTGGCTCGTCCTCGTACCCACCTTCGCCGCCATAGCCACCGGTTTCTGCCCCGTACCGGCTTCCCTCAGTGGAGCCATAGCCACCAGCAGTGTCATCAGAGCCACCATAGCGCTTGGTCTCACCGGAGTCAAATCCAGTGTCATCAGAGCCATAGCGCTTGGTGTCACTGGAGCCATAGTCGCCACCAGTGCTGTCATCTAATGAGCCGCCATGGCGTTTGGTCTCGGCCGTGCCATATCCACCACCACCAGTGGTGTCGTCTGAGCTATAACGACTAGCCTCAGTGGAGCCATAGCCAGTGTCATTAGAGCCATAGTGCTTGGTCTCAGAATCGGTGGAGCCATAGCCAACGCCACCAATGGTGTCATCTGATGAACCATAGCGCTTGGTCTGATCAGTAGAGCCATAGTCACCAGTGGTGTCATCCGATGAACCATAGCGCTTGGTCTCAATGGAGCCATAGTCACCACCAGAGTTGTCATCTGATGAGCCATAGCGATTGGTCTCAGTGGACCCATACTCACCACCGGTGGGGTCATCAGACCCATAGCGGCCAGGCTCAGTGGTCTCATAGTCTGAGGGTTTGTCCTGGTCCTCGGTTTTCTTGTTGTGGTTGAAGAGGCCCCTTTCCATTTTCGTAGTTAACTAGCTATGGCTAAACAACGAGGATTTGAAAATAGCAAAGTGACTGCAGCTAAGTTTGTTGTTTGAGAAAGGATTGTTTTGAGGGATGGTCTCAACTTTGCTAGCGGGCTTACCTATTTATAATGAGCGATGTTGGTTTTCCAATTGCAAAATGATAAGTGTTTTGCTACAAGACACTTCTTAAGTATCTTATTTTAGTCTGAAAATCATATTACAAAGTTTTTAAATTGAAAAGGATGGTATGATCGAATAGTAAAAGTATATTATGACTTATGAAGGATGCAAAATCATCTTTTTATCCATGATTTACTACATTTCTAAAGTACGAGCATTATATGCCCTCATAGATAGAGTTGATCTGATTAGAGATTCATTTAATACTTTGTTGGTATAATCAATGCATATTTGAGCTTAGGCATTTAGAATTAAGTGTAATCATGTAGAATTTGATGGTTTTAAATTACAAAATACTTTAATTTAGGATAAAATAAGACACTTTAAAGATGTCGTGCGACAACATACATATCATCACTCTTTCCAATTTGGCGTCCAACGCTAGATTTATCGTATTTTCATAGCTAATTTTTGTAGTGGGACCTTTGGAATCCACTTGCTTGAAGCAATAGAACCATATTCGGAAGTGAAGGTATGACATTGAAATGGAATGAATTTAGATAGTCACCTATCATCACTAATGATATTTGATTGATCGTCATCAAGTTGGGAAAGTTATGCAACACTAAACACACATATTTGATTGAAATGAAAATGAATTCACCATAACAATATGAACTAAAAAAGAATATTCTCACAATCTACATCATTTACATTAACTTTGATTAAATCACACATAATTACAATTGTGACCAATTAAAAAAAAATAAAATGACCAACATCTTGTGTTAGACCACTAACTATTTTGTCATACATTAAATTGAAAAGAAATGATAGGATATATTTCATAGTGCAAAAATGTCAAGTTATACTTTGTGTAAAATCACATTTTCTGAATAGTTGGTCTGACATGTAAAAACATGTGATGCAACAATTGCATACAATTACACCTAACTCCTTAATATTCCTCAAAAGGGACACTATCGTATGAAAATCTCCTTATCACTTATGATTTCTTGCATTTATAAAATTACACATATAATACTTGTTCAGCACATCAATATATGTTGTTACATAAATGAACTTGTCACAGCTCATTCTAGTTTCTACCTTTCGGCTTCCGTATGCCTTTGGAGCATTCAAGCTGTTCCTTATGCAAAAGTCATGAGACATCCACAACCCATGGCCTATGTCGGACCACTCGGATGCCTATTTTCTCGGGTCTATTTAAGGGCATTGGAGTTGATTTTTTGAGGGCTTTTTAGATGGCCCTTTAGAACTCAGATTTAGGGTATAGGTTAGCTATTAAAAGTTCCATTGGAGGAGAATAACTTAGGTTAATTAGTTTAAGTAGATTTTCATTTAAGAGTGGAGATTTTCCTAATTCAAGCCATTAATTTACTAAATTTTGTCCCTCCTCTGTTACTGTCATTGAATGTTCACACGCTAGCTTGTTTAGTTTAATTTGAATGTTTGATTTTTGTTCTGTTTAGACGTTTATTATAGTTGAATTAGTTGTTTGATTCTATGCTTGTGTTTAATTTGTTGGTGCATGTTCTTGTTTAAGTTTATATTTGTTAGCTTGTTTATTAGCCTAATAGTTAGCTTTAATTGTGTTTGAGTTTTGGTCAATAGCTAATTGTGTTACTGGGGGTGTGATTAGGCGCCCTTGCATATTTGACTAAGTACTAGTCTTGTATTGGCCTTAAAACACCCTGATTATGCTCGTAATTAGGACATTTCTTCTTACTAGTCAAATGTTTGATGAAATGTTTAAAAAACCTTTCATCCATCTCTTGAGGTAGTTGGCTTATGCTGATAGGTGGGGCTAATTTGTGAAGGGAGGATAACCAAGATTTTGACATGAATATTTACAGTTTGAATCCTAACTAGATCTGGGATGGCTACTCTTGTGACCTTAATTGGGGTAATTAATTCTATGAGAATATATATCTAGAGTAATTAGACTCGTCCATTACTCTTGAAAGAGAACTTAGGTGAGCTTCCAACCGGTCATTCCTAAATGTTAGTATGCACTTGGATCAATAAGAGCTAGACTTGATTTCTTAATCCGTTAAGTAGGGAAACCACATACCCGGGCCTCTTTTCGTCTTTGGTAGCTCAGTTTGCATAATGAAACCCCTCTTTGCTCGCACCTAGCTTGAACACTCAATTTTAGTACTTGAATCACAATTCCTTGCGAACGATGCTGGCTAGCTACAATTTTTAGAACCAAAACCATAATCATCGGTTCCAGTTTCGATTATGGATACCTGCACCTCCACCTATATATTTTTCAAATTTTCGTATTTGGTAGTTGTTTATTGTAAAAAAAAATCAATCATGACATAGTGGGATTCATTTCAAGATCTACAAACTATAAACCATCGCTTTATAACTAACACCTACCCATCAAAAGTAGCAAATTACATTCATTAGGTCGCGATGCAATTCTCATTTATCGATTTATTAGACAAGATCAAAACAATAAATCGAGGTAACAAACTATAAATTTTGGCATGAAAGTACACATAACAAATATGAATTTCAATGGAAGGGAAAATGTTTCTTGGGTTTTTTTGTTTACACTTTTTGGAAGAATATTGGATTGGGACATTTTATTATATAAAATATTAACAGAAGAATTAGGTCTATATCTTAGGCTATGGCTTTTTTTTTGTCATAATAGGTTCTTGGTTTTGGTTCCGAGTTTTATTTTAAGAACCAGAACCGACAAGATAGGTTCCTTAATATTAGGAACCAAAGTCAAAAGCATTTGACTAGTTCCAATCTGGTTCTAGGGTACCCACCAAACATATTCACCTACAATCCACTAACCCTTTAGTTTAGATGGATAGAGTGGTTGTACTCATATGGAGCACATGAAAAATGAGAAATAATAGGATGTTTAGTGATGATATATCTAATCCAGTAACCTTAGGTCGTTGATTAGAGGGGGGGAAAAGAACGAGCACTGAATGGTTGCATTAGGCATAAATTCAAACAAAGAATCCAACCAGCAAACTCAAACCATCCAACCACCAATCGTAAAAAGAGGATGCCACGAGAAGGGTTCATCAAGATTGTTGGGGAGATCCAAGGAAGGAGCTCACTTCAACTAAGGTCCATGGCAACAAGCCCAAGTGAGGTTCCATCCTAAAACCAATTGGCAATAGGAGGAGTAGCCCACTTGACTTATATACCATGACCCTTCTTTTCAAACTCCCGATGTGGGACTTCATTACTCATGTGTGATATTCCTAACAATCTCCCCCTCACACATGAGTCCCTTCCACACCACATCAACGCACAAGCTCCCCCTTGAGCAGAAGCCTTTACCAAGGTGTCAAGCCACCATCAAGAGCTTATTCACGCCATCGAGTCACGCTGTAGCACACGTATTACCACTCGATCAACACCTTACGAAGGTGTCAAGCCACCATCATGAGCTTATCTACGCCATCGAGCCACGCTGCAGCACACGTATTACTGCTCGATCAACAACTACGTGTCACTTCACCAAGCTCATCCATGGGGTCCACCATGCCACACCTTTTGTCGCCTAGCTGAATGCACCATCGGCTCTGATACCACTTGTTAAGAAAAATATTAGAGCAACAACAATAGCGGAAGCGATAGGATGAGTTAGAGATTCAGAAATTCAAGTAGAATAACAGAAACAGAAATAGAAGACAAGAGATTTAACGTGAAAAACCCAATGCGGGAAAAACCACGGACGGCGACAGCACCAAAACAATCCACTATGAGTAGGAAGAACACAACACGATCACAAACACCACAGTGATTTGATCAAGGAGCAGAATTACAACCTCTCTCTTGTAATCTCTCACAAAGTACTTCTACCTCTCAATGTGTTTATGAATACTGGAGTTCAGGGATGATTTTAGATCCTAGGTATGACCCCCTTTTATAGGGCCTAGAAAACTAGGGTTTCACCTTTACAGACGAAACCTAGTCGCCAGGAGAAATTGCACTTCGTGACAAACTCTAGCCGCCACTATCGGAACCGACAAAACCATGCGTGGCACGACCGTGCCAAGTGGCACGGTCACATCGTGCCAAGGTGGCACGACCGTGCCACATGGCACGGCTCCCCCGTGCCAATTTTCTGTCTTCTCCGTCTTCGCGCTCCTTCGTCCTGACACGACCGTGTTGTCATAGCACGGTCCCACCGTGCCATAGTTGGATTTTGGGCCACGAAACCCAACAAAAAGTGCATAGGCTACCAGTCCCTCATCATCATTGTAGCGAGTAGGCCTCCTGATCTCCCTTCGAGGACGATCGTGAGCTACAGAGTGAACGGCCTCCACCTGAGGCTGATCTGAACTAATGGTACCAGGTTCAGTAACCTGGGCCTCCCTGCTGGGCTAATTAGCAGCTCCACCTTGAACTGCAACTGTCTCCACTTCTATCTCCATACTGGTCTCTTGCTGATCACCTGCACCAGTAGGAGAAACAACATAGTCCTTTCCAGAAGGTAACATTGCAGTCTCATTGAAAGTTACATCCCTGCTCTGAATGATTTTCTTAAATTCAGGACACCACATGCGGTATCCTTTAGACTCAGATGCATATCCAAGAAATATACATTTGACAGCCTTAGGGGCTAATTTCCCATTATTCACATGGGCATATACAGGACATCCAAATATTCTCAAACTAGAATAATCAACAGGATTACCTGACCATACTTCTTCTGGAATCTGGAAGTTAATGGAAGTGTGAGGTGAATGATTCACCAGGTAACAGGCTGTAGAAATAGCCTCTGCCCAAAAGGCTTTGCGATCCCAAAGCCCAGCATTTGAAAGCATACATCGAGCTTTCTCTAGTAGAGTCCTGTTGATTCTTTCTGCAACTCCATTTTGCTGTGGTTTCCCAACCAAAGTCTTGTGCCTAGCTATGCCATTTATTGCGCAGAACTCTTCAAACTCCGACTCAACGAACTCAAGACCATTGTCAGTCCTAAGTTTCTTGATTTTTCTCCCCGTCTGGTTTTCAACCAGAGCCTTGAACTTCTTGAACATGGAGAACGTCTCATTTTTCTGTCTCAAGAAGTAAACCCAAACTTTGCGTGAGAAATCATCAACAAAGGTTAACATGTAACGCTTACCTCCGTAAGAAGGAACCTACTTCAACCAACTGTCACGGGATGATAATTCACTTGAACTTAAACCCGTGCAGCCTAGCAAACTTGCTTGGAACCTGTAGCTTGGGTTGCTAGTAAGCCTTACAAGATGCTTAACTTAGGCTTGGAAAAAGCTAAGTAAGCAAGCACACAAAAGAAAGCTTTAAAAGGGTGAGAGAGTTTGGGAAAATGCTCTTTGTATTGAACTTCAATGCTTACAATGGCTTTTATGGCTTGATTACAAATGGACCCCCTTTGGGGTATATATACAACTTCCACCTCCATAAGGTTCTA
>JACYFF010002017.1:67380097-67413489 GCA_017589665.1 Selenicereus undatus
AGGTTCTAGGACTCTCCATAAGGTCCTAGATACTCTAGAAGCTTCTGGAACAATCCAGAAGTATCTAGAGTTCTCCAGAAGATTCTAGAAGAGCCTAGAAGATTCCAGAAGGTTCTAGAACACTCTAGAACATTCTAGAGTATTCCAGAAGGTTCCAGACCATTCTGAAAGACTCCGGAATATTCTAGAACTCTCCATAAACACGGCCCGTGACACAAGGTCCATGGCAACAAGCCCAAGTGAGGTTCCATCCTAAAACCAATTGGCAATAGGAGGAGTAGCCCACTTGACTTATATACCATGACCCTTCTTTTCAAACTCCCGATGTGGGACTTCATTACTCATGTGTGATATTCCTAATAAAGATCAATTTTGATGGATCCAAATCATCTCATAAGGCAGCAAACGGATACATCATATACAATTGGGTAGGCAGATGTATTCAAGCAGCAGCAGTCAACCTGGGAGCAACACCAATCTTGGTTATAGAAGCTACAACAATAAAGAATGGGATTAGAAATGCAGTACAAGCAGGATACACAAACATGCTCATCGAGGAGATAACAAAATTATCATCCAAGCAGTTTAAGATCATATTCAAGTGTCATGGGAAATCAAAGTTTTGATTCAAGACATCCATTCTTACTTTCAATCATGTAACCTGTAATTGTTAATCATATTTTTAAGGAAGACAATCGTGTAGCAAACTGCTGGCTAGCGAAATTAAGACTCACTCTTCATTCCACAGTAATGTGGAATCAGGTCTCACATAAAGACTTTCATTAATTACATCTTTGTTTAGGATAATCTAGGGAGAATCCTTGAGAAAATGACTGCCTAGATTGCAATACCTACTTTTTTTATTAAAAAAAATATTTTTCGATCATGTTATGTTCAGGGAATACATATATAAAATTTTAAATAAAAGTTAATTAACTAGTACAAAAGTAAAATTGTGAAATAATTAACTCCCTCACTGTGTATTGCACTCCAAAATTTACTTAAACAATAAAATCAAACAATGGTGAATTAATTCAGAGTTTTGAATTAGAAGAGATTATCCGAAACTCATAAAATTGTGGACAAAAAAGTGCCGACGTTAAGATCTCACGTGTGTGGTGAGTGATGACTATCAAGTCAGGCATCAACTCCAAACTAAGGGGAAACCTATGAATTAAAGTCCTTTGATATTATTTTCTACAATCAAAACCTACAAATTGTACGGTAGTGCTGCTCAAAATTAAACCTAGCAAAACTTATCCAAAATCCAAACCAAGCAATCCGGTCCCGAACAATACAGGATATTTTTGTGTTGATACTAAAAAAAAAAAAAAATTCTAGTAATCTCAATACTTTTTTTGGTGTAAGTTATCAACACTTTTAAATTGTAATGAATTTTTCCAATGACATATGAAGTGACTTGTGAAAATAATTATATGATTGGACTGATGAATATCAATTCAATGGAGTATACATATTCTCATGTCATGTCCAAGAAATACACATAAATTTTTACTCCCTATTGTATATTGCACTACAAAATTTACTTAATTAAACAATAAAATCAAACAATGATGAATTAATTCAGAGTTTTGAATGAGAAGATATCATCCAAAACTCACAAAATTGTGGAGAAAAATGTGCCGAGGTTAAGATCTCACGTGTGCGGTGAGTGATGACTATCAAGTCAGGCGTCAACTTCAAACAAGAGGAAAACTATGAATTAACGACGTTAAATATTATTTTCTACAATCAAAACCTAGAAATTGTATGGTAGTGCAACTCAAAACTAACCTAGCAAAACCTATTCGGAATCCAAACCAAATAATTCAATCCCTTATGCAACGCTACATCCAAAATAAGCTCACTCGAAAAGCGGACTTGTTGTAGCCCGGACTGATGCAAATCAAATAGCAGTTGACTCAAAATTTCCTACAAAATTTCTCCTTTTATATGACAAATTTATTAGATCAAATAGCAGTGAATTTAAAGTCTATCCGAATCAAAAATCTCCCTACTTAACCCGAATCAAATCAAAATACCAGTCGCCCTGAATATGACTTTATCTAAAAACAACCCGTTTATCAAGCCGACAGTTGAAACCAGCCAAAGTTAGGATTTTTTCTGCGGGAAAGCGAAACTGTGACGCTGAGTAGAAAGAGATGCTTGGTCTTTTCGCAATCACTTTGTATTGTGTGGTGTAGAAGGCGAATAACAATAAATGGGCGGTGGATTAGTCCCATTTCATGGGGACATTGGATGCTTCCCCCACTGTCGGCAAGCACAACTCTTTCTTGCTTTGTCATGAACGTCAAAAGCGGCCCCCCACATCTATAAATCTCTATTTAAATAAATGGGTGTCACGGATAACTGATATTCCTAAATTTTGAAAAGTTGTTTTAAGATGTAAGGTTCATATCTCACCTATATTAACTTTATCAATTTCATTTACACTCTAAGAAAATTATTAAAACAAAATATCTTAAATGAAATCATTACAATAAAATAATTATTTTCGATCAAAAAAATAATTATATACATACCCCCACATCTATTTAATGCTTTCTTTAATAAATATATTTTGGGTAATTTTTATTTAAAATAATAATAAATATTGGTTATTCATGTTACTAATTTCTTATCAGTAACTTGAATAGCTTTTGAGCTACCATAATATTCAAATTATTCTAGAAAAATTTAAAAATTATGATTGGTAGTAGAACCAATTAAGTTGATTGTAATCTATTTGATACATTAAATATTTTAGCTTAAGGAATTCTTATAATATACATACCCTAGCAACTTTACCAAAAATGTAAATTTTTTATTAAAAAAACTACTTTATTTCCAAATGAATTACGTACACAATCGAGATGACCAAAGTATGCCACCATTTCTCCGTATGTAGAACATGAACTCTCTTTGTTGTGCTGCTTAATAAACCAATTATACGCCATAATACTAACTAAAAAAAGTGGCAACTAAAATAAAAGGTTTTTTTGGGGAATCTTTGAGCCTTTATTTTATTTAAGTTGAATTACTATTGACTTTTAATTAATTTTCTTCATTTACAAGAAATTCAAATCTAAGACCTTATTTGAGGAAAATAAGGTCATGTTTTATTTCGCATTTTTTAGGATTTAACTAAGAGTTTACATCTTTAACATAATCCTTACATCTTCTTACATCTACTTACATCTCCTTACATCTTCTTACATCCCATATATATTTTCTATAACATTCAACAACTCCTTATATCTATCATTACATCTCCTTACATCTTCTTACAGCTCCTTACATATTCTTACAGTTTCTTACAGCTCCCTACACCTTCTAACAGCTCCTTATCATCTCCTTACATCTGTTAGTTGTATCTAAATGCAAAATAGAACAGACCCTAAGTGCTAACCTGCTGCATTGGTGTGTAGAAGATACACGTATGTGTTACTTTGCCCACGAAATCTCAAGTTAAACCAAAATTATATCTACATCAATTTAAATTATATGTTTTTGATCAAATATCAAATTAAATTATATTGAAATCATATTAATGCATTTTAATTAATTTGTTTTTAATTTTTCTTCTTTTAATCATGTAGTTTCATGACAAAAAATTTTAGTATCACATCGTATTACTACTCCCTTAATTGTATAAGATTTATAAGGACTCATCAAAGAAAATATATTTCGATCATTAATTGCAGAAAAAAAATGATAGATTTAAATATTCCAAACTTTATAATTTAAAGTACTTTCTAATTGTTCATAATATTAATTTTTGTGGGTAAATTTAAAGTGACTGCAAATTGAAATAACAAAAATCTAAAGTCAGCTTAAAATTCGCCTGCCCCCTTCTAAAATTGTGAAAGAAGTTTTGGATGTTGGAAAATCACTTGGTATTTTTGTTATCGGTGATAAGACTCCGACAATTAGAAGAATAACAAGAACCTTGATAAAAGAATTGGAGGCTAGATATCAATAAGAGAATGTTCTAGTTGATGTCTGTATTAGATTAGTGAGTAGTATGGGTTTATTTGCTTGTGATTCATAGCCTACAAAGTATATTAATTGTCTTCTTAAGTTGTATAGTGACTATGGCTTTTTTTATTTATAAGGATTTAGAGAAAGAAAAAAAAAAGTGGCTGCAAATTAAATGCATTGATCAATCATCATCTGCATGTTTCTATCAAATATCTATCGAGCCAATCAATTAAAGTGGAGATCAGAAACGTGTTGATGTAGCCACGTCTGTTTTGATAAACCCAGAACTTTTTGTTAGTTAATGTTAGTTGTGCACTTGTAGTTGAAGTTAACCCTGATTTCCATGCATCTCTCCTCCCCCAGTTAATGCCAAACTGAAGATAATGACATTTTGCTCAGATGCTAAAAGCATATCCTTATGGTATCCTAACAAACAATCAATGAACATCTGCCAGTAGATTATTACTGTTCACTTTGCTGACCCTTTTTTTTTGTCTTTTTTTTGTGAAAACAAATATGGTCTATCTAGAATAATGTATGATAATATCTTAGAGCATTTGTGCCTTGTCCAGATGAGCCTAATTGAGATTCACACACAAGAATTTGTTAGAAATTGACAATGTTTGTTGGTCCCCAAGTGGATTTCATAAGTAGGTCTTATCTAAATGAATTAAAGGGATTTAAATTTAGCCAATCTTACTCATAATGAGTGAAAGAATTTTTGAAATATAATAATCTAAATCTTATAAGCGGTGGAAATCAATAATCCGATGTTAAGAAATAGATCCTAACACTCTGAATTTTGAGGGTATTTTTCTCAATAATTTGACCTTTAAAATGAATATAGACACTTTGAATTTCATATGTTTGTGTCATTTTAGAGATAATATCACTTAAAATTGCTTTAAAATACAATTCAAAATAATTCCATACTATTATAAATAAATATTCTCAAAATTCGGAATGCTATAGGCTATTTCTTAAGATTAGTTTATTGATTTTCACTACCCCTAATATTCAGATTATTATATTTCAAAAACCTTTAGTAAAAAGACTGATTCTAAAGAGACATACTAAAAATTTGTATAAAATATTTGGATGAATTAAAACCTTTTGTGGGCACAACACATTAGGAAAAACAACCTTATTGATTTAAAGAAAAAATTGCTAAGAAATTTCATTTTAACTAACTGAAAAATTCTTATGCATTTTGTTGCCTCTATTACTATTGCTTTCGTAGACCTGTCCTTAGTGACAAGGTAGATCATTTGGATCTCAAGTTACTTCTCTCTCTAATTTCTCTTCAGCTAATCTCTACCTTTCAAGACTTCTCTGAATTTATCACGACGTCAAAATGGGTTACTCGATATTCATTTGTCACTATTCACATTTGATTAGTAACCCATATATGAGCGAATGAATTAGAATATTGATATCAAGCTTATCCCACATTGGCTAACTTAAGCAATCTTAAGCATATATATAAATTAGTGAGTCACTCTATCCACTACCAATTAATTTTGAATTGAAATCTTACTTGTGCTTTTTTCTTTTAAATTATTAAAAAAAAATTTAATCAATGAACCATTGAGGTTAAATTTGTAACTTATTTCAATATAATGCGAGATACAAGAACAACTGTAAATTCTGTTCAAATATTGCTTAAATTGACATCTTTTGGAGGCTTCTTAGCATGCACCTGGTGCAACTTTTGTGTTGTGTTCATCATATCCTCTTCTCTCTTCCTGCCCCCTTTTTAAATTCCCTATCACATTCACAGGTGTTGTGATCTAATTGGTATCTATTTCCACCCGACATTTCAATGTAGACGATGGAAAAGAAAAGAGTATAGTAGAACTTATTCTTTTCGTTGGGAAATAGTGGTTGAAAAATAGGTGAAGTTGATATTTTTTTTATTAAAATTTGTGAAGTAGGTTGAAATTAATAAATTGAAATTTATCAACGAAAAGAACAAGGCATCAGTAGAGAGAGAAAGCAATTTCATGAATCTAATGGAATTTAATTCACCTTCTTGATTAAACATGGATCTTCATCGGGCAACAGCGAGGTAGCTCCTCGAAATATTTTTTTATTTTATTTTATGAGGTATGTTACGTACATGTATGTATTTCTATAAGATTTTTTTTTTTGAAAAAAAAATCAGATATGCATGATGTATCACTTATAATGTACATAAATTATTATAAAAAAGGCGTTTGTATGGTAAAGTAAGAAAATGACTTTTATCAACAGGTTGGATGTTTGAACATTAGCTTTCTACATTATTTTTCATATTCTACCATGTCCTTAATCATCTGTTAAAAGGTAAGGTAAATGTTAAATTTTTTATATTAATTGGGCCTTAACCAAATACTCATGTATATAAGTTTAAATGGTGTTTCAATCCAAAAGCAATTGGCAATTGATAGGGTAACTTACAAGTTTATATACATGCTTAAATCTTTTAATTTTATCAGTGTGGAACAAATCTCACTTTCACAACTGCAACGAGCACCCTCCTATATGGAGTACCAACAAGGCTCAACACATGTGCACAATTTCAATCAAACGAGGATGATGTAAATTACGATCAAGCAATTCGCTTTGATACCATGTTAAATGGTTTATGCCAATTGGGCTTCAAATAAAGAGTCATATATGTAAGGCTTGTAAGTTTGTTGGAGATAACACAGCTCATTCAGTTCCTTCTAGAAGAGTTCCCTCTAGAGGTTGTTAGAGAGGTTGTTAGATATTCATATTGTTGGCTGACAAGTTGTTGTAAGTTGTTGTAACAAGTTCTTGAATTCTTGGCGTGAAAATACTTGTATATATGAAGCTCAACTTCTGAGATGGAATAACAGCAGAAGATGAGTAATATCATCATTCCCATTCCTCTCCTCTTTCTCTTTCCAAGACCATAAATGCAGTGATTCAAACCTTGAATCACAACATGGTATCAGAGCATTACTTTCAAGATCGTGAATCATTCTCAGTTTTTCTTTCTTGACATTCGATTGATTTACCTGCTTTATTGATTGATTTGAGTTTTTACCACAACATCCAATTCTTATCAATCACTCCAAATTCGATTGTTTCCAAAATTCAATTGGTTGATTCATCCTATCAATCAGTACAGTTTTCATCCTTGATTCAATTCACTCATGCAAATTCTCTCTCAGAAACTATATGACATCATACGCAATGGCAGTGGTTGGAGGCAAAGTCCAAATCGAACCTTCAGATCTATTGTTCTTACATCCATCAGATCATCCAGGCCAGAATCTGGTAGCAGACATGTTTGGTGGTGATGACTTTGAGAACTGGAGACGATCGGTGACAATTGCACTGTTAGCAAAGTAAAAGTTGCCATTCATTAACGGTTCATATCCGAAACCAAATTCTAACTCTCCTCTTCTTCCATGTTGGCAGCGTTGTAACCATATGGTGCTGTCATGGATCTTGAATTCCTTGCATAAAAATATTAGAGATAGTGTGCTGTTTTGTGAAAAAGCAAGTGATGTGTGGAAGGAGCTAGTTGAGAGGTACAGACAGTCAAATAAGGCCAGATTATTCCAAGCTCAAAAAGAGATTTCATGCATCTCACAAGTTGATCTGGATATAGTAGCTTATTTCAACAAAGCAAAAAAGGCTTAGGATAAGTTTACTGCAGTAGGTGCAACACCTAAATGCACTTGTGGAAAGTGTGAGTGTGAAGTAAATTCAAGGCTACAAGGTTATGAGCAGGAGCAGAGGGTCATACAGTTCATTATGGGACTCAACGAGAGTTACACACTAGTGAGAGGCAACATCTTGATGATGAAGCCATTTCCAACACTTGGTCAGGTGTACTCTCTGCTGGTACAAGAAGAGAAGCAGCGACAAGTAAAGTCAGGAGGAATATTTCAAACTGAAAGTGCATCCTTCTCAGCTGAAACAAGTCAGATCAGTGGACAAAGTAGTGGACGATTGCTTCAAGCAAGGAAACAAGAAGGAGGCAAACCAAGGCCTTACTGCAGTCACTATAAGAGACAGGGACACACCATGGAAACATGTTACAAAATACATGGTTATCCCAACCGACAAGGAGGAAAGAACAAAAACTATAGAGGGGCCAATGGTGCTTGGGGAGAGCAAGAGAGCCAAACAGACCAATTATCTTCCACTCCTATACTGCCAGGACTCAATCAAGAACAATCCAAGCAGCTTTTCCAATTCCTCACCAACTTAACAGGAGCAGAAACAAAAGGTGCCAGAAGTTGCATCTGCAGCACATCTGGCAGGTATTATGCAAGCTCTAAGTGCTGTATATTCTTTATGTACTCTACATCAAGGAGTTTGGATCCTAGACAGTGGAGCAAGCGAGCATATGAGCTCAGAACTGACATCATTGCATGAACTAACCTTACTTAGGAGTCCCATATTGGTAAATTTACCAAATGGAACACAAGTTAAGGTTACACATAAAGGGAAGTTAAGAATAGGAAAAGGGATTGTGCTAAACAATGTTCTGTTGGTACCTAATTTCAAGTTTAACTTGTTGTCTATTAAGAGGTTGTGTGAACAACTAGGCTGCACAGTTGAGTTTATGGAAAGGTTATGCATGTTACAGGCCCCTTCTCTGAGGAGGCCATTGGCAATTGGTAAAGACTTCATAGGGCTTTACATTCTAGACAGAGACAACATTCAAGATGTGGAGCTGTTGCGCAGCAAAAGGCAGTTGATGGCTGCATATAGCAAAACTGAGAACACTTGTGATAAGTCTGTTACAGTTTTCAATAATGTTGCACAGATTGCTGATTTTTACACTTGGCATCAAAAACTTGGACACATGTCCTGCAATAAAATGAGAAATCTATTTGATGATAGTTTGTCCTACCATAGTGTGAAGCATTTTGTTTGTGAAATTTGTCCCAAGGCAAAACAGCACAGATTGCCTTTTCCCACTAGCAAATCTACTTCTGGTAAAGCCTTTGAGTTGATACATGTTGATACTTGGGGGCCCTATCATACAAAAACACATGTAGGGCATAGGTAATTTTTGACCACTGTAGATGATTACACAAGGGCAACCTGGACTCGTCTCATGGTAACTAAGGATGAAGCAGTTTCCTTACTTAAACTCTTTGTTACAATGGCCAGAACACAGTTTGAGGCCAAAGTTAAGGTGATTAGATCAGACAATGCACTTGAGCTCAGCAAAAGCTATGAAGTTCTAGAGTTTTTTGCTAATACAGGAATTACACACCAAACGAGTTGTGTGCAAACACCACAACAGAATGGTGAGGTAGAGAGAAAGCACAAACATCTTTTGGAGGTGTCTAGAGCTTTACTGTTTCAGTCTTCGTTGCCTATAAAATACTAGGGAGAGTGTGTCCTTACAGCAACATACCTCATTAATCGAATGCCAACCAAGTTACTAAAAGGAAAAACACCCTATGAATTGCTCTATAGTTCAATCCCTACATATGATCATCTAAGGGTGTTTGGATGTCTCTGCCATGTTGCAACAAATAAACAAGGTAGGGACAAATTCCAACCTAGGGCTTCAGCCTGTGTTTTCGTGGGGTATCCCTTTGGCCAAAAGGGTTATAAGGTAATGGATTTGGAGAGCAATAAAATCTATGTGTCTAGAGATGTAATCTTTCATGAAAGGATTTTCCCTTTTACCTCTCCTCCTCAGGAAAAGTCCATGTTCCCATCATGCTCTCTTCCCTCTTTTGAAGGCTCCAATGAGGTGAGAGATGAAGAAATACACTCAGAAGTTCAACCTCAGCCTAATGCAGAAGCTGAACCCAATGTCCCATTAAGAAGGTCCACTAGATCTCATAAAATTCCTGGCTACCTTCAGGATTATGTATGTTGCAGTTTAAGTGAGGAAAATGAAGCTTTCTGTTTTTCCACTCTTACAAATCTCTGCATACAGGCAGAATACTCTTCTACTGCTACAGGTCTGATTGAAGGATGAGGCGTAGCAGAACCAAGAAGCTACACAGAGGCTGCAGCTCATCCTGGCTGGAAAGAAGCTATGGATAAAGAGATACAGGCCCTAGTTGACAACAACACTTGGGAAGTTGTTGCATTGCCCATAGGGAAGAAGCCCATTGATTGTAAATGGGTCTACAAGACCAAATACAAGGCAGATGGCACTTTGGAGAGGCTAAAAGCTCGGCTGGTAGTAAGGGGCTTCACACAAAAGGCTGGTATTGATTATGTTGAAACATTCTCACATGTTGTCAAAATAACAACCATAAGGGTTTTGATTTCAGTTGCAGTGAAGAAAAGCTGGAAATTACATCAGCTTGATGTCAATAACGCTTTTTTTCATGGAGATTTGCATGAAGAAATTTACATGAAGCTACCTCAAGGCTTTCACTCTTCCCTACCTAACGCAGTATGTAAGCTGACGAAATCCCTTTATGGCCTGAAACAGGCCTCACAGCAATGGTATGCTAAGTTGACAGAGGTACTCTATACAAGAGCGTACAAGCACTCAGTCAACGACTATTCATTTTTTACAAGAAGACAAACACTTCTTCAGTGTTTCTAGTAGTATACGTGGATGACATAATTCTTACAGGAGATGATGAAGTTGAAATTTCAGCCCTCAAAGCATACTTGGATGACACATTCAGGATTAAGGATCTTGGGGAAGCTCGTTACTTCCTTGGGATGGAGATTCTTCCAGTTGCAGAAGGTCTGATCCTAACTCAAAGAAAGTTTAGGAGTTTCTTGATCCGAATGCCACTTCAGTCATTTGTCCCTTGGATTGCACTCAAAGACTTGCAGCAGACCAAGGAGATTTCTTCGACAATCCTGACCTCCACAGAAGAATTGTGGGGAAGTTAAATTTTCTCACCAGTACTCGACCAGACTTAGCCTTCACAGTACAACATCTTAGTCAGTTTATGCAACAGCCAAGGGTTCAACATTATCAAGCTGCTTTGCACGTGCTCCGATATCTGAAGGGACATCTTGACCTCGGCATTTTATTCAATAACGATGCACAGTTCTCACTCGAAGCCTATTGTGATTCAGATTGGGCAGCATGCCCCCATACAAGAAAATCTGTCAGTGGGTTTGTCATCTTCTTTTGCAAAAGCTTGGTTTCATGGAAATTGAAGAAACAAGGAACTGTTTCCTTGTCCTCAGCTGAGGCAGAATACAGGAGTCTCAGAAGGCTAGTAGCTGAGTTAGCATGGCTTACTAGATTGCTTCACAAGTTGACTGTGGAAGAAGTAACACCCATAACGGTCAAATGTGACAGTCAAGTAGCTATTCATATTGCTCGCAATCCAGTTTTCCATGAACGGACCAAGCACATCGAGCTTGATTGTCACTTTGTTCGAGAAAAGCTCCTAGCAAGCTTGATTTTCCTCAGCCATGTTTCTACTCACCAGCAGCTAGCTGATGTACTGACCAAACCTTTACCAGGAAGTATACATCATCAGCTTCTTGGCAAATTGGGAGTTCAAAGAACTACCAATTTGAGGGGGGGTGTTGGAGATAACACAGCTCATTCAGTTCCTTCTAGAAGAGTTCCCTCTAAAGGTTGTTAGAGAGGTTGTTAGATATTCATATTGTTGGCTGACAAGTTGTTGTAAGTTGTTGTAACAAGTTCTTGAATTCTTGGCGTGAAAATGCTTGTATATATGAAGCTCAGCTTCTGAGATGGAATAACAGCAGAAGATGAGTAATATAATCATTCCCATTCCTCTCCTCTTTCTCTTTCCAAGACCACAAATGCAGTGATTCAAACCTTGAATCACAACAAAGTTCAAATGAAGTTCCAATTCAAAATCAATTGGTAATGGGTAGAGTAACTCATATGTTTATGTACATGCTCATGCCCCTTAATTTTATCAATGTATGATAAGCCCCAGTTTCACAGCTCCAATAGTGAATACAATTGCATCACCCATTGTTGTTATTGGGGCTAGGCAACACATTAAACATTAAATTTAGGGGGGAGTTTGGTTCAATTTTATTAAAATAGATAATGATTCCAGAAGGCATAGAAACAGTTTTAAATTCTTAATTCTATTTGTTTGGCTCAATTTCGATAATGAATTCAATGTAAGTTAAAAATAATACTTATTACTGCCTTATTTAAAACCAAGCAGTGGAAGAGGTCTAGTAAAACTCATAACTTATGAATCTATCATTCTATCCGAAATGTGACTTCAAATAAATTTAAAAAAAGAAAAACTTCAACCAAATATAAGGTATGAAAATATGTAATGCCATTCCTATACCTGAACTAAAAAGAACCTTGAATTAAACGGGACTTATGTAATCAAATTCCAAAGAGACCAATTTCACATTGTTTTGTTAAATTCCTAGATTTAGGATTTGGTAACTGCATAATACTTCAACAAAAAGTACATAGTGTAGTAGTTAAGTACAGAATCCATGCCCAATTAAAACCCGAAAATCCTGCCAGTGTAAAACTCGAATGGGTAGTAAAAAACGTCCTTTAAATGAATATGGACAACTCCCGGAACACAAGTACTGACACATGACGTAGTTTTTTCACATTTTATGTTTGTTAGCTGGTGTGAAGATTGGTATCAAGTGCCTGAGCTGTACTCAAACATGTAGTTTTTTTCGCATTTTATGTTTGTTAGTTTTTTTTTTTTTGTAATGGTTAGCGGGCCTCGCCCATTAGGGACCTATCTCAGGGTAACCAATGAATCTCAACAGGTCAAGGGATAAAGGGTGTCAAAGCCTGAGCACAAAGCCCAAAAACCAGACCCACTGCAAATTCCATGCACAAAGCACAATTTACTCCCCGGTATTATTGTTAAGATTGGCATCAAGTTATTGAGGTGTACTCAAATTTGCCGATTGATTAGTTGCTGCAAGTTTTTATTTATCCTTGTACCCAACTCTGTTTCTAATTTAATATGAATTAGATGGTTCTCTAGTTATTGTAGGTTTGTTATTAACCCGATCATCCCTACTAGCCACTTACTTTAAGACGTTTGAATGGCAAACAAGTGTTGAAAGTTTTGCAGATTTCCAAATTACGATTGGTGAATTATGTACAATTACGAATCGCATGTGGTATTATTTTGTTTAGGATACAGATTCTTATGTGAGGACAATGGAGCCCTTCCTCGGAGGCTAAACTTGCTCTGTCAAGTGACAACTTGTTACAGATACAATCTCCCATTTCATGGCAAGTTCTAGGTGTTACAATTACAACCTACAAAATTGTGTCACAACAACTAATTGAAGATCCGAAATAAAATCATACAAATGAAAGTCACTACTGCTACTGTTCAAAGGGCGCTGAGGAAGTGTAACACAATATGACAACACAACACAAACTCTAACATAAAATTGTAGAATGTCCACAACTTGTTCACTTGGATAACATGTCCAATATTATAAATTTTATTTCACAAGCATGAGAAATACATAAATATATTCATATGCACTACAACAAACGAAGGGTTTTAACTCCTGGTGAATCAAGAGACAAGAGTGAAAATTGAACTCATTTACTAATAGAAAAATTCATATCCATCCACTATTCTTAGACAGCCTAAGCATGGTGAGAGGACAAATGTAGTAGTCTTACCTCTGCTCTCAGAGATGAGGTTTTACAAAATCCTAAATTAAAAATTTTAAAACCGGACGTTACTCCAGAGAAAAAGTAGCAAGAACAATTCTATAAGGCGCAGATAGGCCGACTGGACCTCTTCATCTTTAACTAATGACAATAACTCTTTCCTTCTAGTGTCGACCACGTCCCTCCCCTCTCCATTTGATAATGGTTACTGTATTACCTCAATGCAGAACTTGTCGGAAGGAAATCCTGTGACAAGAAAAAAGAAGTCATAGGATGCCGGTGATGAAACTGCTTCCCCGTTTGCATGTTCCTCTTTCTTGAAAGACAGTTCTGGAACTCAAAAGGTGACCTTATTCTGTAACTCTGGTCGTAGTTCTTAACATACTTGATCTTGAACGAAGTCAATAGAGACCAAAAGTACGTCCCAATTGAGGCTCCAACCTCACTTCTCCAATGAAATTGAGCTCAACCTTTAGTTCAACTCCCTCCTGGACAGCCTTGTCATCTCCCTCAATTGAAGTTTTTTCTGTCCTAAATCCTCCGTCAGCACCATGTAATCCGAAGTCAAGAATTCCTAGTTGCCAGCCTAAATACCCTATCATGCTAATTGCTAAATGCTAAGACAGTAAACATGAAAGGCGGCTAGCAGCTTCCTTCAGATTGGAAGGCTCAAGGTCTTCCAGAGCTCATAATCCTCTCTGTAGGGGTACCCATCCTAACATATGTATCCGACATAAAATGAGTCAATATGCTTCACTAACTTCGAAGATTTCCCACATGTAAGGTAGTCTGGACCTCAAACGCTCTGAGCCCGAGGTTGTAATCCCTAGTCCCTCCTTAGTAAGGATTTCAGATGGTCATAGTGACATTATTTGCCTCCCCACAGAATAAATAAACAGATAAATAAGAGCTTCCTCTCCTCAAGTCACTTTAAGGCTTAAGCTATTGTGAGAAATGTATTATTTTTTCCTCACACTGCAAAAGGAGCTTAATCTCCTCACTTTGTAGCATTTTCAACACTTACATCCTCCCCGAGTCTCCAACAACCACAGACCGCCACTCTGAAAAGGTTAGACACTAATGACAGTGACAAATCCCTTATAATACATCATATAGCTGATGAAATTTTTTCGGAGGCTCCATCAAAAATCTTCGTTTCAGCTCCACCAGTATACATCTCCATCAAAAATAATAGAAATTTTCCGCTCAAGGCAAAGGAAAAGACGAGTGAAGTTATGCAACATTTCAGAAACACCCAAGGCCCAACCAAAAGAATGCAAATTAGATGATATCTTCATAGTACTGGTAGTTATGTCAGTTTTCCTATTCATGAAAGTTCAATTCCCACTGGTAATAATCAATACTGAAATTTGAGTAACATATTAGTAAATCACAGTAGCCTCCAACAAAACCTTCAATGCCGCATCTAATAGCAGTGCTTGTGAGCTATGTTAAATGAATTCTTTATTTCAGCTCAAGTGCCTATGTTGGACAGTCTGTATTTCAGGATGGTTATAAAAACTTGCATCTTCATTTAAAGTAGAAAACACACAGAATTTCAGAAATGAATAAGTCTGTCCACCACTCCACCTAGACCCTTGCCGGTCACTCAGAACTCCAATCACAGAAATGGCTAAGCGGAATAACAGCGGCTAATTCATCGAGCATGGAAGACATAATGCTCGATTTGTAGCCTTTTCTCAATCCCAGTGATAGTTGTAAATTAAAGAAAAAAATTAAAAAAACAGCAGAATTCATGATGATTATGACCACAGAACCAAATTTTTCTAAAAAGAGCAACGGAGAAAAACATGAGGTGAAGTTAACCAAGGAGATTAATATTACCTTCCAGAGTAACTGGATGTCAACCATGCATTTAAGTACCCCTTACCCTGGAGCTGTTCAGGTAGAGCTGAGGAGCTAGAGATGGATCATCAGCTTTTTTACCATCTTAGTAAAAGTGGTTGCTCTGTCATCTGAAACAGCTATCACCAACTGGGGGGAAAAAGAAATAAACTCCTCCGGTGAAATCAACGGAACAAAACAATAAAATATTTGTGACTTGCGGGATTTTATGATACTGTGAAAGATGGAGAGCGAGGGACTTACAGGCCAGGTGATGATCTTCCTGATCAGAATGGAGGAAGCCACCGTGATGCAGAGCATCCTGTGTGGAATTTGGACAGCAGCAGTGTGGAGTTGCACAGCTGATATCATCGAGATCTAAGGCATAATTGACTTTTAACCAAAGCCCATTGTGAGACTTTAGAGACTAACATAGCAATGACATTGTGACTGCTGTAGTCTCAGCTGTGCAATACATTTCTTATGCAATCAGTTCTGTGCTGACGATGACCATAACATATGCATGACAAATAGCCACCATAGAGCAGGCAGTGGACACCTAGTTCAAATATATTTGTTCTCCTCTCATTGGCTAATTCTCCATCAATGCATTTGACAAGACCTCCTTCAACCCCACTCTCGCTATCCAAGTTGAAGCTACTCTCACTGTCCAAGTTGAAGCTGTGATGGAGCAATTGAGTATTGAGATCCCGAATGCAAGAAGCCCTCAGACATCCGAGCCAGCTAAAATCAATAGGATCTTTAATAGCTTTAAGGTATTGACAACCTTGAACCAAGAAGCTCCAGACCTTGGGAGTGATAATTGAGACACACATGAGAAATTCTCGACACATAGCATCAAACTCTCTGTTTCGAGTTTGCTGGGAAGGGAAGCCCAATTCAAACTTATCCATTAATAAACATCTCGGACAGTTTAGATTAGAAATTGGCAAATGATTTTCCAATGCACAATTTGCAAACAAACTCCAGGATAAACTTCTCGCAAGGTATAGCAAGGACTCCCCAGCATTAATCCAAAAAGTTGCAGCAGAAGTGATACAAGAGGGTTCATATAAAAGTAGATGTTGTGTTGCACCTGCAAGCAATAAACTGTATGCTGCACTGATCCTGCTCATGTCAAAACTATGCAATCGCTTCCCATCAAAACTCTGACTTGCACGGATTTTGTACGTAGAATACAGTGTTGTATAGGCATTCAAGGATAAATGATGGAGGGGAGACGACCTATAATATACATGAGAAACTTCTCTACTTTCCTCCAAATGTTGACCAAGCACACCTTGAGAAAGAAGGCCTTCAATCTTTTCACAACATAATACAGGATCACCAAACTCCATATACTCCATTATAGCACTATCAAACGCATCCCTGAACCTCTCGACAGCATTTTCCTTATAATGATTTGTCAGTGACTTGGGGTTGTTCTTATGGCAATAAGTTAAAAATGTTTCCTGTAAAAAAGACAAAGGTCAGGTATCAATCTTTCCCTCAGAAGCATCTTGAAATATCCAGTATTTGAAATTCCAGACATATTTCATAGTATTTGCTTACAAAACGAAAGTAAAACATTAACAGAACATTCACCCATGTCTACAGGATAAGCATACACACAACATTAGCAGGACATGAATATTGTCTATATATTTAACACTTGTAACTTAGAGAAAATTACATCAGATGATGGTGAGAATAAGATAAGAGAGAACATAAGAATAGTTGCATCAACTTATTATGCGTAGACCAACTTTACCTGCTAGGAATGCAAAGGCTATTCTCAACACGTTTACTAATTAAATGCTCACATCCTTGCCAACTAATTATTGGTATGGCCTTAGATATCTCAGCTCCAGCTCAAATCAGAGTCCTAGCTCCATTAAACATATACACAGCACAACATACCTACCGGACATCCAACAATCATGCCTCTCAAAAGAGAAGCAAAAACACTGGACAATAGATAAATCCAGCAAATCACTTCAGGGCCAAAAGTGTAAAAAAACAAGAGGGGAAGGGCAGGAACCCAATCACCCTCAGCTCACAACTGGGTTAGCATTGGCCCAAATTAGGATACTGTTGTTTCCAGGTTTTAGTTCAAAACCATAAGGATGCTCTTTCGATCCCCATCTACATACTACCCAGTTTTAGGATGTGAGGTACGTATGTGAGAGCATGTGTACATAAAAATCTAGTAAAATCCAAATTTGGCATATTTTTTTTATAGATATGAGCATTTAAAAATTCAGTAACTAAGCTGGGGCCTTGACAGCATAGATACAACAACAACAACCTCCCAATGTGGGTCCCGCTTTCGCGAGGTCTGGGGAGATCCAACTGTAGGCAATCTTACCTCTACCGGTATTCCTACCCATAGAGAGGTTGATTCCAAAAGACCCACAAAATAGATTTGTGAAAAAGGTTTGAAGGGAAAAACGATTGTAGATATGGGTGAAAATGGCTCTTTTTTAATAAGGTAAAAGTAATATATTATAAATGGGTACTAAAATGATGGATGCACAGCTTGACAGGTAGGATCCTACAGAAGACTATACATATCCAAAATACAAACTATCCACACCCTCAAACACAACAAGAGGATGAGCAAATCTTCTCGGTATCCCAAAAATAAATTGTCTTGATGCAATTGTCTTTTAAGCGCCCAAGACGAGTTTCAACGCCATCGAACACTCTTTGATTTCTCTCTCCAAATACTTCAAAAAATCACATGAGGTACAACCATGGCCTTCTACTTCTTCACTTTCCCATCAAAGAAACCTTCCCAAGCCAAGAGATGGTACTTAGAAGCGACCCAAGATATGCCCAACCAACTAAATGCGAGTTCCCAAAGAGCCCCAACAAAGCGATAATGAAGCAACAAGTGATATGTAGATTCAAAGTCTTCTTTGCACACAAGGCATCTATTCACAAGGATCTTCCCACATTTTTGCAAATTGTCACACATCCATATTTTCCCATGCGTTGCTTCCCAAACAAGAAAAAAGAAACCTTCAAAGGGGTCCAAGACTTCCAAATGAGCTTACAAGCATCTTAAAGAGCATGTAGCGATGGAAAACTCAATTGTTGTAGCTCCAGACAATAAGATCTGACTCAAAAGATGCCTTTAGAGTTCAGGTCCTATCTCACTATATCACCCGAGGAGTCCCAAGTTTGGCCTCACATACAATTCCACAATCCACATACAAAATGTAACCTCACAACTGGGACAACTAGACAGCTAGCTGCTGGCAACCAAGCATGGAAGTTGTAGAAAGCAATTGATAAGCATGCCTACAGCAAAAACACATACTTCCAGGGCATAATCCACATAAGTTTGAGGCATTGTCCTGCATCTCCTACAGCCACAAATGAACTGGAATTTCAGCAACAACTCTGACTGCCTCAATGCCTACAAAGACAATGGCAAACAGATGTTAGGGCAGAAAACAGACTACCCTCCAAATTTTATTTAAGAAAAAGGTGGACCTCTAACAATCAGGAAGAATGGATATAAAACAGTCTTCAAACCAACAATTCTGGCAAATTTTAAACATAACAACAAATGTAGAAGAAATACTCTTTGCAACAAAATACTTTGGAATTGATTTGCGAAAAAAGAAAAAGTTTAGTTCATTCATCAAAATAAGTACCATGGAAAGGGGTATAAAGAAATTCTATTCAATTGGCTAGAAACATTCATGTAATATTTGGTTAGATGCAATTAACCTTGTAGTGCAAACAAGTCTGTAATTGTGTTTTCATTACTTTGTTTAGTTACGTGAGAGTATTGCAATAAAATAATTATCTTGTAATTATGATTGTCGCAAACTAAGTAATCATGATTGCATTGCAAAGTTGATTGCAGCACATTACATTCAACCAAGCATCTATCACAGTTTCACATAAATGCTCAAGTATATGGCCAATGAATATCTTCAGCTTAGTGTTGAGAATTCTCAGCCAAATGTCACTATGTGAGCAGTGAGGCATTGTTCTGAGTGTCCAGCATGATACATCTTTTTAATCACAAAATAATGATTATACACTACACAGCTTTCTTTCCCACTTCTCACAAAAGGTTTTTATCCATTAAAAACAGTTCTCTGCATGAAAAATAATAAATAAATAAATGCACGAATCACAAAATTATATCTTGACATGTAGCACTAATAACTGAATTAAGATCACTCCATTTGAAATGGTTTGCTTGCTACACCATTTAAGCCATTGCTCAACTTCCAGGGGTGATCATGCATTCAGGGGGGCCCCAAAAAAAAAGAACAAGAGGATGGGCTCATTCTTTGTACCGTTGGTTAGTTACCTATTGAGCATTCACAGTTCAATGATCCCAATTATTTCAATTATTTCTCAAGGATTGTAGAGCAATATGGAGGCTCCGCAAACAATAGCGGATCTAGAAATTTTACATAATGATGTCCCACTTTTAGGATTCCTAAGATTTGATGAGCATCAATTGCTTTTTACGGGTTTTTAATGTTTTACTTTAATTTTTAAGAAATGTAATACATATTATTCAAATGTTTTTACGGCTAACAGTTGCCCAAGGCACCATTCTAGAATCCATAGGTCCATGCTGCCGACCAAGTGTGAGAGCTAGGAACCTTGGTGGGTTTATAGAATAAATAATTAAATTTCCAAAATAGAATTGGGAATTTGTTGTCACTCTACATGTAACATTTATGTGCAATAATTAATTAATGAAATGTACACAGTTTAGCTTACTTGTGCAGGAAATCCTTGCGCAATTTGCCATTTGTTCCTCTAATCACCAGTTTGGCACAAAGCAAATTAGGCAATGACCCCTTAAAGTAACATATATTCAGGTAGAATCATACAAAGATACTCCAGTTGGGATAAACTCGAAACTCCAGTTGAAATAAACTCTAAAAGTACCACTTGCCAAGCCTCATGGTCTTAGATGCAGGCAATCAGATGGAGAAAAGAATTTCAGATAAACATGCCACCTAAAAGATAAGGATTGTGTCAAGCCTAATATTGCTAAGTCGAGTTCATATACTTATTCATGAAAGCTGAGCCACTAGCGAGTTTCCCAACACCTGCTACAAGGAGTTCCTTTCCCCGAGTACCCAGTTCAATTTTCTAAGATGAAATTGGTTTATATCCTAAGCTTCAAATAGCCTCTGCTAATCATTGAGAACAGATAGATAACTGGGTAAACACCATTGGATATTTCAAGGATCAGTTGTTTTCTTATCTCGGCCGGAATAGTTCCTATATTCCTTCAGAATATGAACACTTAACCTCAGACTCCAATAACCCAAGCACGAAAAAATCTTTTTTGATTGAATGCTTCGCATAACCAGTCTAGCACTCTGGCATGCGTCAAACTCACAGTCAAGCGCTTGTCTACTTCAACGCGTAAGCCATATACCCTAATGGTAGTAAGGAATCTTCATCCAGCTCTAAAGGGTAGCAATCCCCAATGATGCTTTCATGTTTGATCTTAACATGACCACATCATCATACAAAGTTTTATTCAACAAGCAAGTTACAAGTAGCAACCCTTCTAAGTGTAATCAGAGTATGGCCGCAAAGGTATCCTTGAGTTGCTCCCCTATCATGCCGTCTCCTGACAGCAAGCAGTATTAATTCCCCTCCATCACACGACCCAAGATCTTCATTCAGTTTACGAACACAATCAATTATCCTACACAATCTCGTATCCAGGTCAAGCATCCACACCATTTCCACCTTTGAAAAAGCACAAGACATTGCTTAGTTTTGCAGTGCAGGCTGAAAACAAAGTGGGGTGTTCCTTACCAGTATTCTATATGAATCACCCTAAGCCCCTCCCCCCCCCCCCCCAAAAAAAGAGGTATAGAATCCTTGGTAAAGATAACAAAATGTAATTTTTTTTTTCAAAAATTTGTTGCATATAAGGCTATAAGCCACTTAAACCTACCCTATGTATCTAAGCTGGGACAAGCATCCAAAAGCAACAGAAACTAACCCCAAAATAAGCACACTTGTCATCAATCAATAAAAGTATAAAAGGAGATCTTGCAGATATCTCAGAGAATTAATACAAGAAGCCAATTTCCAAATTGTCATGAGTTTCATCACTGCTTCAAGAAAAAGCCCCAAAACATCATGTTCATAGCTTCACTCACTAGTAACCTTCTCTAATTCATCAGCCATGCAACTTCCTTCACCATTGTTCCTCACATTTCAATGCCTCTTCCTAGATATTCCACCACCAAGCACCTCATGCAGTGAAGATTGAATAGAAGAATATAATTTTTCTCCATAATTAATTTTACGTTTCTTTTTCATTGAGCATACCACTTAAGAAGACATGTTTTCATCATGATGAATATTCACTATTGCCTAAAACTAGTCATGGAAGCATTATCACTATTCCCTAAAAAAAATTCATGGAAGCATTAAGCAGAAATTTTGTAATTTCAGAAGCATAAATGCATAACCACATAAATGCATAACCACAATGCCCGCAAAAAAAAAAAAAAAAAAATGAATACACAAATAGTACCTCCAAAGAGGAAATGCCCCCAGAAAACTGGTAGGGTGCTCACCTTCCAATTGGCATGTCAAAGATTAAAACCCTACCACTTGCAAAGGATCCCTCATCCCTTTCTCCTGCCTTGTAAATGACTTACCCTTGCCCCTTCATGCCCAAATAAGATTGGGCTGCCCCTTTAAAGCCAAAAAAAAAAAAAAAAAAGAACACTCCAAGGCTCATTAGATAATGCCTGCACACTGCCTGTCCTCCCACTACTATCTAAGCTACTTGTTGCCCAAAACTGACTAGCATTCCCACATGCTACCTTCTCTATCAACTTATAATCGGAAAATTTAAAAGCCATGACTTGATACTAATTCCAGACATCTACAACTAACACGTTCCTTGCATTGTGTGCAAAGAAGTTAGCAAGTCTCCTGCAAGGTCATCATGCTTATGAACACTGGTACAGTAGGCACGAGCAACACTGGTAAATAACTAAATACCATCATTCATAGTGTTAAAGAGTTAAACCAAGCATTCTAACAGCACCAAGACATCCAAACCAGGAAGAAGGGGACGCTGAACTTTACCCTATCCTCTAAAGGCGAAACAGATTGCAATCCAGCCAAAACATAGCGGTAAATAGAAATGAAGACAATAAACAAATTGCACAGCTGCAGATGGAACTTACCGTAGGCTGCAACAAATCTATGTATGTGATGGTCGCCTCTTCCCCTCTTTGAATTTCTTTGATGCTCCTGACGACTACTCTGGGACCATAGTTTCTGTATCCTGAATTCAATAAGTTGAAGTTAAACCGAGAAAAGCAACCTCAATAACCCACCCGATATCCAAATCCACAAAACCTTGTTTTCAATGTGTCAAAAAACAATTGAAAATACAGACCATCAGCCAATTCACAGGTGGCAGGGGCCGTGCATTCGTTCATCTGCATCACACCATCATCCAAGAACAGTAAGCAAAAACTTAAGTAATCCCAGCAACAAAAAGTTAAATCAATTTAGAAATGACAATACTTGATCTAATTCGCCACCACAAGGCTCAATACGCATAGAACCAGCAGCTTCAGCAGCCTCCTCTAAACCATCAACAAACCGATAACACGAATTCGGTGAACAGCCATGATTAATCCAGGAGAATCGCCAATCATAAACCCCAATCCCAATCGGCCTCTCATCAGTGAAATTAATCTCAACACCATTGGTAATAACCAAGCACAACACAGCCTCCTCCAACTCACAATCATCTCCACCATCAAGCCCCCTTCCATCTCTCATCGCTCTCGCCATGGCCATTACCCTCGCTCCAGCCCTAACCCTGGCGGAAGTCTCTTCGTCTTGGAGCAGCTTGCGGCGATTGGTGAGGAGGCAGAGGAGGCGAGGATAAAGAGAAAGACGGTGGTGGTGGACGTGGAGGAGGCGGAGGGCGGCGCGGAGGTCGGAAGAGTCAGGGTGAGGAAAGAGAGAGGGGTCGGAGCGGAGGAGGAGGAAGAGGTGGTGTTCCCCGGAGGAGAAGTGGAGATAGGCAGAGGAGAAGCATCCTCCGTTGGAGCAGTAGCGGAGGAAGGTGGTGGTAGTGGTGGTGGCGGTAGCGGTAGCGGTGGTGGTGGTGGGGAGAGGGCGGAAGCAGGAGGAGCAGTGGGAGGAGAGAGAAGAGTCGTAGAGAGAGAAAGAGAGGGGAGGTAGTGGTGGAGTTATGTCTTGGCCGATTTCAATGTCCTCTGTTGCTCTCATCGCCATCTGCAAGTCCATAAGCATGACAACCTGTTTGCGGTCGTTCATTTTTCTCCGATCGAAAGGCTCGTGCTTCTGATTTTGCGTGTCAAAATTCAAAGTGCTAAGGAAAAAGAGCAGAACCGTTGGCTAAATTCTGTTATGCGACTGTCCGTGGTGAGTAGAATACGTACAGGCACAGCATAGTGGTTGACTAGTTACACGGTCGATTCAGTAATGTACAAATTCAAAGTGACAAGCTAATTTGATCCAAGAGCCTGGAGGAGGCACAGTGAGGTCTACGGTAAATTTAAATATTTATGATGACAAGACCCCAAAATCTTTCTCTAACTTGTGCGATAATGTTTATATCAACTATAATTATAATCAATTTGTATCTAGTTCACACAAGCAAGTTTAGCAAAAGACGAAAAAAAAACGAATGGTTTCAATCCCCCCCGATGTGATAGCTGACAAGGGGTCACAAATCTCATGGGGACACCCTGGTGGGGAAAAGCATGGGAGATGAAGAAGAGGAGGGATACGGGGAAAGGGAACTCTGCATTCTTTTAATGGAACAGAATCACCATCTCCTCATTAGAAGGTGAGGCAAAAGAATCTCATTAGACCCATCACTTCAATAGTACGCTAACTTCAACGCATCATGTGAAAACTTAGTAGGACCCTAAGACAGTGTATCTAGAAGTTGTACTCCGAAAATGGTAAATGGCATTCAATATTGGAGTTCCATACTAAATAAACGTAGTTAAAAACATCTCCAATCTTATTTAGTACAAGTGAACTGGATCAAATTAGCATAGATTTTCCTAGGTAATCATGGTCTACTTATTCTCCCTAAAGTTGGACCAATGTGGATTCTAGTTCAAAGTTGGACCCCTCTACTGGCTCATCCAAACCCTGCGCCCTCCTTCCACTTAAGACACATCCACCTCCACCATTTTGGTTTTGCATGTCGCTAATCTTTCACATACATCACAAAAAATGGATCACTAGGTTGGATGAGAGAAATGCATTTGTGATCCATTTTGCCTCCCCCTCCCCCCACATATTTTAATGGTAGCATTGCAACTTTGAATGACGGGTTGTTGAATGGATTTGCCTGGTTGGGTTGAATAAGATATCAAGTAGATTTTCCTAGAGTTTAAATGCTCCCAAAAACAGAGTGGTATGCACAAATCATCATTTTCATGAACACCACACAAATCTATGTGAGAGGAAGTTGCATATGAGGCAATAATAAACACAACTCACAAAGCAGTCACAGGGTTCTCCATCATTGAATAGGATGAACGTTGGCATTGCTTCAATGTTGTACTTGTCAGCAATGATTGTGTATTCCTCAGTGTCAATTTTCTCCACATGTCTTTTGCCTTTCAAAGTAACAACCACTTGATAAGGATAGGAACCATAAATTGACAGGGACCACACCTGCTATATGAGTGTTACTGAAACTTAGTTAAACTTGCCTTGACAAGTTAGATACGGAAATTCCTTGTGACTATTGGTGATGAATACTGCATTCTAGAACTAAACTATGCAATCAAGAATCGTCAATACCAACACAGGATCTTCCAGCTCTGAAAATCCATGCTTCAACCCTGTAAGTAGTCACTATGAGAATAAAATAAGCAAAAAGGTCATGCAATCATTTTCATAGCGAATTTGGTTCATATTGGCCACTTTTTCACTGACATTGGAAACATGTAGTGGGACCTAGACTGGTGGTATACCTTAGATTTTAGGCACAGGATTTACATGTTACATACAAGAGACACTGAATACTCCTATGCAGCTATCCTACAATTCCCCAAATTGCCTACAGAAAAGGGGGGAACTGACAATCATCTAGAGATTACAGAGAGGAAGGGGAAGAGGAGAGAGAGAGACAATGCATACTGTTTCATTGATGTAAGAAGAATGGGAAGAAAAATTGAATAAAATCATCGTTACAAGCTGTTGGGATATCTATATATATATATCCCTTGTCTTAAGGAGGTTGTTACAAGGAATAACAGAAAATGTCCAGCTCAGTCATGCAATTTCTTGATTGTTGACCTTATGTATCTCATCACCCCCCTCAAGCTGGAATGGTGAGGATGAGGAACCATGCCCAGCTTGCGAAGGAGAAGAGCCTGTTGAGGTGAGGATAGGATCATGGTAAGAACGTCTGCAAGCTGTTGTTCTGTTGGTAGATAAGAGAGCTGAAGTAGACCTTCAAGGACTTTGTCCCTAGTAAAGTGATAGTCTATTTCTATGTGTTTAGTTCGTTCATGGAAGATGGGATTCTTGCCTATATAGATGGCAGACTGATTATCGCAGTGCAAAGTGACAGGTTTTAATGATTGAACCCCTAAATCTTCAAACAATCTGACAAGCCAAGTGACTTCTACTGCTGCCTGAGACATTGCTCGATATTCAGCTTCTAATGAAGATTTAGACATGGTGCTTTGTTTCTTGCTTTTCCAGCCGATGGGAGAAACCCCAAAATGAATCAGATAATCAGTAATGGATCGTCTAGAAGAGGGGCATGCTACCCAATTAGAATTAGAGTAGGCATGTAGGGATAGCTGATCAGTAGCCTTGAGTAAGATTCCCTGGCCAACAGTGCCTTGAATATACCTCAAAGTGTGAAGTAAGGCCTAGAGATAAGAGGTTCTTGGAGTTTGCATGAATTGACTTAAGGCTTGAGCTGTAAAACTCTGGTCTGGTCTGGTGTGAGTGAGAAAGTTAATCTTTCCTACCAATGTTCTATATTGAGTAGGGTATGGGAGAAGATCTCCTTTGTCTGGTTCTAATTTGCAATATAAAGGCAAAGGGGGTAGAGGCTACTTTAGAGTTGCTTAGGCCACTGTCTTTGAGAAGATCAATGGTAAACTTCTTTTGGGATAGAATAATGCCTTCAGTAGTATAGCTGACCTCTAAACCAAGAAAATAATGTAACTTGCCCATATCTTTAATGCCAAAGAGAGTGTGCAGGTGCTGCTTAACATGGATGATCTCTTTCTGACTAGAACCAGTAATCATGATGTCATCTACATAGACTGTTATGATAGTGATGTCAGCTGAAGATTTATTAATGAAAAGAGAATAATCATTCTTGGATTGTTGATAGCCCAAAGATAGCAAGGTGTTGCTGAGCTTGCTGAACCACTGTCTGCTAGCTTGCTTTAGGCCATAGAGGGATTTCTTGAGTTTGCACACTTGTTGGAGGGGTTGAAAATTCCCTTTGGAGCTTCCATATAGACTTCCTCATCTAAGTCACCATGGAGAAAAGCATTATTCACATCTAATTGGAAGAGTTTCCTGCCTTTTGAAGCAGCTAGTGCAATAATGCTTCTAATGGTTGCCATTTTAACAACTGGAGAAAACACTTCCTGATAATCTATGCCATATTTCTGAGTGAAGCCACGGATTACTAGTCTTACTTTGAACCTTTCCAAAGAGCCATATGAGTTTAGTTTAACCTTGTAAACCCATTTACTTGAAATAGCCTTCTTACCAGCAAGAAGATCCACAAATTCCCATGTATTGTTTAAGAGTAGAGCATCAATTTCCTTATTCATGGCATCAACCCATTCTGGGTCTTTTGCAGCTTCTTCATAAGACTGTGGTTCTTGGTGGTAATGAGATAGATTAGAGACTAATGCATTGTGTTCTGATGGTAAGGAACCAGAATGAACCAGACCACAAAAATAGTCTTGTAAATATCTAGGTTGCTAAGGCTGTCTAGTAGACCTTCTGACTGGTATTTGAGGAATAGGCACAGATGATGAATGAGATGAAGTAGTGCCTTGGTCAGATGAAGGCTCTGCAGCTATAGGGGATTAATGTTCCATAGAGGAAGAAACTTGTTCTATGGAGGGAGAAACTTGAACAGGAGATGGTTCCTGTGCTGGCACTTGAAAGTTGGGAAATTCTGGGATAAAAGTGGTTACAGTAGGAAGAGGAACATCTAACCGGGGCTGAATATTGTGAAAAGGAAACACCCTTTCATGAAACTTGACATCCCTTAAAATGAATACCTGTTTGGATTGAAGATCTAAGAGTTTGTAAGCCTTCTGGCCATAGGGATAGCCTAAGAAAACACAAGGCCTTGCCCTAGGATGAAACTTATCTCTATGTCTCTTTAATGTAGAAGCATAATAGAGGCATCCAAAGGTTTTGAGATGTGTATAATGAGGCTTTCCTTTGTGAAAAATCTCAAAGGGTGTTAGATTGTTCAAAACTGCAGTGGGCATCCTATTGATCAAATATGTGGCTGTAAGAAGAGCCTCACCCTAATATTTAATAGGCAATTTAGACTGTAACATAAGATCCCTTGAAACCTCTAAGAGATGCTGATGTTTTCTTTCCACCACTCCATTTTGCTGGGGAGTGTCAACACAAGAGGTTTGGTGCAACATTCCTCTATCCTTGTAGAAGGCTAAAGCTGTTTTGTCTTTGAATTCTAGGCCATTGTCACTCCTGACTATTTTGACAGTAGTATCAAACTGATTCTCAATAAAAATGATAAAAGCTTTCAGTAAGGGAAATGCATTGCTTTTATGTCCCATCAAGTGAACCCAAGTAGCTCTCGAACAATCATCTACTATTGTCAAGAAAAATTTTGCTCATTCACATGTATTATGAGGATAAGGTCCCCATATATCTGCATGTATCAAACCAAAGCACTGTTTTGTTCTGGAAGTACTGAGGGGAAAACCAAGTCTGTGCATCTTGGCTAAAGGACAGATCTGACAAATACTATGAGGTTTGTTATTATTACAGACTGTTGTATCAATGTATTTCAGTTGTTCAAATGACAAATGGCCTAATCTGAAATGCCATAACTCTGCATCAGAAAAACATACAACCCCAAAATCCTTTGACTGTTGCTGCATGTGAGTGCTGCCGGATGTCTAACCATGTTCTTCTACTTTCTTGAACCAAAATCCTTGTTACAGAAAATATAGGTCTTTATGTTGATTACCAAGGGTTACAGTCTGCATAGTGGGGCCCTGAAGTAAGTAAGAAGAAGGAGTAAATGTGACATTAGCATTGAACTGCTTAGTCAGCTTGCTTATGGACAGAAGATTGAACTGAAATTCAGGGATGTGTAAAACACCTTCCAATATCAAACCCGGAGCTAGAAGCATAGAACCAACATGTTTAATCTGAGCCTGTCTTCCATTAGGCATGGTAATATGACAAACAGTTTGAATCTTTCTTACATTGTGTAATAATGATAGGTCAGGAGTGATATGATCACTAGCCCCACTATCAATAATCCAAGCTTTATTGGCAAAAGATGCTAACATACAAAATCTTTTACCTGCTAGTAAGCCTGCTGCGCCCAAGTCTCCATTTTCAGTTGTTCCTTCCACATCTGAGGAATGCTTGTTGAGAAGTTGCAAAAGCTGAGAGTATTGTTCTGGAGTTAAGGTTAGAGTAATTGAGGAAGGTTGAGAAGGAGGTACAGTTTATGTAGGATTGTATCCTGACTGGTCATTGTGTACTGCAACAGCCATCCTTTTGCCTCTGTATAGCCTATGTCCAGGGGGATAACCGTGGATTTTGTAGCACCTCTGTATAGTATGACCAGCTATCTTACAATGGTCACAGAAATATTGTCTTTTGTCTTGTCCAACTAGCCTTGGAGCAGTTCTGTAACCTGAATTATTTCCAGAACCAAGTTGATAACCAGGAGTATTGCTTGGATTTGAGTTGTAACTTTCGTGCTGATTCAAACCACTATAAGCCCTCTGTTGTACAACCATAGCATTGTGATTATATGAGGAAGCCATGTCACTGACACTGAAAGCAGCAACATTATTGCTAATCTGTGAGAAAGCAGAAAGTGATCTCTGCTTTTCTTCTTGAACTATCAACTGATAAACCTGGTCTATGCTTGGAAGAGGCTTCATCATCAGAATATTGCCTCTAATTATCTTATAGTCATCATTAAGGCCTCCAAGAAACTGCATGAGTCGTTGATCTTTAATCATCTTGGTTGCAGCACTTAAACTTGCGCAAGTAAACTTGCACAAGTAAGGCCATAGTTACAGTGGGGAATAGTAATCATACTATTGTAATCATCCCACATTTTCTTGATTTGTGTTAAGTAATCAGCCACAGAAAGATTGTTATGTGAAGTAACATATAAATCCCTCAAGATTCTGAAAACCTTAATACCATCAGCCTCTCCAAACCTTTGTTCTAATTGCAGCCAGGCATCGCGAGCAGTGACAGAAAATAATATACTCTGACCTATGTCTTTTATGACTGTATTAATCAACCAGGATATTACCATTTTGTCACATCTATCCCAATGGTCAGCCAATGAAGCCATAGGGGATGTAGGACCTGGTTTGGTACAAGTCCCTAAAACAAATCCTAGCTTGTTTTTAGAGATCAAGGCTATTTCCATGGACTTTCTCCAATGACCATAGTTTGCTCCATTTAACAATTCGCTTACCAACACGTTATTTGGATTATCGAAAGGATGTAAGAAAAGCACACGAGAAGGATTGGTTACATCAAAAAATGCTTGATTAACTGCATTTTCAGTGTTTTGATCTTCAGCCATTATCACAGTTCGTTATCAAGATTAAAGAAACTAATATGAACCTCCAGAAAGAACGAAGAGTAGATGTCACCTCTGTGTTTCAGATTCGAACTTTGGCTAAAGAAAATCTGTGGCTAATTCAAGATCAAACAACTTCTTGTGAATGAATCGTCAAGATCAAACAACTTCTTGTGAATGAATCGCAGCTGGATTGAAACAATTCTATAGCTCTGATACCATGACAATCATCTAGAGATTACAGAGAAGAAGGGGAAGAGGAGAGAGAGAGAGAGAGAGAGAGAGAGAGAGAATGCATACTATTTCATTGATGTAAGAAGAATGGGAAGAAAAATTGAATAAAATCATCGTTACAAGCTGTTGGGATATCTATATATATATCCCTTGTCTTAAGGAGGTTGTTACAAGGAATAACAGAAAATGTCCAGCTCAATCATGCCATTTCTTGATTGTTGACCTTGTTTATCTCATCAGGAACCACAGTCTCCTCCAAAAATCAGTTGAAACAGCCCCCCACCCCCTCTATTTCACTTCTCTAAGTTATTCGATTTCAGAGACCCATGTCTTCTAATTTCTGAATACTGCTAGGCTTTTAGCCATTCCAACTCCTCTTGATAGTCTCAGCCGGAGGTGATCTACAACTAAGACAATTAACGTACATGATTAATGTTGCTTATTGTCCAATGTAAACGGCATCTCTACACTTACCACGACTGTTACAAGCCCCCCCTCCACCCCCCCACAAACAAAACAAAAAGAAAAAGAGAGAGAAAGGAAGGCCCTGGGTGGCTTATTGATGAAGCAGACATCCAAGTCGAAGCCAAAAAGTGTCGCATGTTAGAGTCCATCAAAAACTGCGAAACCTCCCCCCCCCCCCCCGAAACCCCCAGGGGTTGAAGAAACTCTTCAATTGCTGATTCGGATATTTTAAGAGCTAACCTGCCTGACAAAAGAAGGTAACTATTGATTCATTACAATCTTAGATATCCATCTTTCTTACATTCTTAGTATCCTTTTCCCCCATCAATTTTTTTGGTTAATAAGTGCAACTTATTCTGACATGTCTTAATAATGAATTAGCAAGTGTCAAAGGATTGCAGTTCCATTAAGCCAACAACAGAGAGAAGGGGTCATCTTCATATGATAGCACTTGACTGCTTTTGTGAGCAGAATACATGTAAAGTATAAGGGTAAAAGGTAAAGAAACAAGGATGAGAGAGGATTATGGTATGATTTTGTAGGTACAAAGATTGTTCATAGCCTATATGATGCTATGACAGTATCTGCTAGTACTAATATCTTTAACAGGTAGTTGTTCATCCACCAAAGAGCTGCAATGTCTTCCGTTCTATTTTTAATTGGCAGAGGAAGGGGTTTCTTTCTATGGAAATTCGATGGAGACAAGGGGAACCAAAGATTTTTGCACCTAATCCGCAATTTCATGTGCCCAAGTATGAAATAGATGGTAGCTCATTTTGTTGGCAAATTTCTCTTTTACATTTTCCGTTTAACATTTAGGGTTTGTTCGTTTCCAGTAGGTTGAACCTGCTACTTGCTTCTATCCCCTCTAAAAAATGCTTTCAATCTACTCCTACCTACTCCAACCCACTAATCGTTTTTTCAAAATGCTAAAAACGAACAGACCCTTAGTCTTCTTGTAGAATGACATGTCAAATGTACAAGCAAATATCATGGGTTTAATGATAGTTCAACTCATTGTTAATAACTCATCCTCCATCCAAAAAGGGAAGAAACCAACTTAACATTACCAATCCCGCAACATGTTCTTTTACGTTTCACACCCTTATTGTGACAAAAAGTGGATAGTTCAGAATGTGTGAGCTTTAGCAACGTTAACAGTTTAATCTAATAGGGAAATCAGAATGATAAGGACGTGATTTATACTGTTTGCAATGCCATTACAAACTCAACCACTGGATCCAAGGGTCTCGAAACACTACCAAAGATTTAAATTGAGAACCCATTATAGCTCAATCAAGGTTCCATGTGATGTTAGAATCCGATTCGAGGTCATGACAAATTACATAGTGCTAATTTTCATTCTACAACCTAAAGGATGATTACTTACATAAGAGGTTAGGGATTAATCCCCCCAAAAAAATGTCTCTTATTAATTGAAAGGATAGGATGATGACAACACCCAACAACCTAATGTGCACCAACAAAATTTCAATTTAAAAGTTAAAAGATGCAATAAAGTAGCCATTTTAAAAAAACAAATAAGTGGAATAACTTAACACACAGCAATAAAGTAGACTTTGCAATCAACTCATCGAAGGAAGAAAATGTCTGCTTCGTTGCTTCGATCTAGAGAGTATTAAGGCAAGACATGCATGTTAAACCACTTAAGTCTCCTTACAAGTACATACTTCTGCTTACGTACAAAAAAGTCAATACTGATTCTGATTACAGTTTTCTGCAATATGAACTAAGCCAAAAAAAAGGAAAGAAAAACATACAATGGATATGATTGGCTTATTGCTTCCCTAATTGAATCATCAATCAGCTGAATAGATATTCAACAATTAGGTCATTTTGTAAAGTACACGGAAAAGAATATTTTTCCTTTTTAATAGATGCCTAACACGTTAACACTGTAAACTTATCAGATTCTCATTCATGAGGGCCCAAAAGTTCTTTTCCTAAATATATGAACTCCATGGTTTCTCAAGGAGAATCCCATCGTCTAGTCTCCCCAACCATCCCTGAGGGCACTGAAAGCACCAGATGCGCAGGGGGTGATTGATTTTGTCAGGTGGATATTTTCCTTTCATTTTTGGGTAGGTGAGGGATAAAAAAAAATGATGCAAACTTATATGATGAGTTGTAACGACCCGAACCTAAAATCATGCTAATTAATAATTGTTTTGAATTATGTTAATCACAAATGAAATTAATCAAGTTGGATGCCTCATTTCAATTTAGTATTTTATATATGAATATCTACTTGTGCAATTGCAAGTTGAATCGACAGAGTGACCTCAAAAGGAAATTTTGTTGCTTGCCAGAATAACTCATTCGAATATTATTAAATGCTTGAACGGTCGCTAAACAAAAATTAGTCTAATTATGAAATGAGTAAATATAATAATAACCAGACAAGATATATATATATATATATATATATATATATAT
>JACYFF010002017.1:67413889-67435139 GCA_017589665.1 Selenicereus undatus
CAAATAATACTCAGCCCCCCCCCGCCCCCCCCCCCCCCAAAAAAGAAGCGCCCTCCCCAGCAGCCAAAAAGTCTCCCCCCCTTCTTCTGTTTTCTTCCACCCAGCAGAGCAAGCCAGCCCTCCACTGTCTTGGCCCTGCCCCGACGCCGCCCAGCCTGTCTCCCGATCACCGCCAGTCGCCTCCTGATTGCCTCCGTGCCTCACACCTTCCCTCCTTATCTGTTTTTAGTGCTCAAGTCGGTTCAAAGGTGAAGCCCAAACCTCTTTTAACTTTGGATTTTGATTGTTATATGGTTGAAATTCTTGTAGTTAATGATGTATTTACTATTTAGCCTTGGGGAGCATTAATTTGTAATTTCTTTGGAGTTTTGGATGCTTTGATTGGTCGGAATTCTGAAGGTTGAAGGGGAGTATGTTGAGTGAGAGTTGGAGGTTAGAATGTGCATTTTAATTTGTTTATATTGATTTAATGGTGTTAAATCGATTTTAATGAATATTGGGGGCGTTACATGAGCAGAGAATTCAACTTATAAACACAACTTCTGCATGGATGGGATGATTGAACATTCAGAAAAGGCGCACTAACAACGCTAATCTTGTCCAATTCCATTATGAGATATGTCAGATAAAAATACTGACAACTTCCTGATGGAAAATTGGAATCCATCAAATCAAAAAAATTTCCCCCAATTTCCTGGAGAATAGGTCAAGTATCGAATCTAAATCAAGATTCACCGTTCATTTGTAAATCTAACATCCATAAAACACTAATAGTATAACACAAAATTTAGCTGAAAGTCCACAACAAAATCAAAAACACAACTGTTGGAGTAATGACACTCCAAAAGGGTGTTCACTTACTCTCTTTATCTCTTTTGTTGTTCCACATGAAACTTTTAAGAGTAGTTTGAAGAGTTTATATATCTCACTCTTTTTATATTTGTTGAATAACTTGAAGTCATGTTTTAAGGGGGTTGAGGCCTTGAGGGGACTTAGGTTGCCACACGTGTGCCACCCATCGCTTGCCTGTTTGGGTTGGGTCAGGCTGCAAGCTCATACCTTACTCTATATTTTTGGGGAAATTCTTACTGGACTGATTGCAAAAAGTGTTCCACAACTTGAGAAAAGTAAAATGCGAAGATTACCAGGGGAAGAACTTGATTGCGGGAAAGAGAGAGAGATCCATTACTTCCAAATTGACGACGAACTTGAAGAGGAATCCGAATTTGGAGAGAACACAGAGAGTAACTCTTGGAGAGTGAAATATATATCGGATTTGCAGCTGCTGATCATATCAAAGTACACGAATTTTCGGAGGTTAGGGCTAAATTGTCGATGATGAAAGGGGAATCGCCATTGAAGAAGGACACAATGTTCTGAGAGAGAGAGAGAGAGAGAGAGAGAGAGAGAGAGAGAGAGGCGTGGACTGGGGGGAAGTCGAAATAATTGTATGTGTTGGTTGCTGCTTAGTAACGTCTATGAATTTTTTTTCAGGTTGTTTATTTATCTTCATGTTTTTATCAGTTACTTGTCGTTAAGTGGCAATAGTAAAACAATAAAGCTCAGTGATTGCTCACTAGGGTGATGAACGAATCCTTCTATTTTATTTTTGATCCTGCTAGTTAAAAATAAGTTGCTACTCACTAGTCACAAGTGTGACGAAATTTGATCCTTAACTCTTTTTCTTTGTTTGTTCTGGAGGTGTTAGGATATTTTTATGAAATATGTAACTTTTTAATTTTTGATATGTCATATTATCTATAATAAATATCCAAAAACTAAAATAAAGTGTTTGGTCTCAAAATATCATGTTTACCTTTTAGTTAGAGGTAGTAGTATTGCCTTCACGAAGTTCTCTCTTATAGTTAAACTTATGCTAAGCTTTTAAGTTTGTCGAGTTTGGTTGAATAATTATTCCACATATTGATATCAGTTAATTAAACAAAGTTTTAAAAATTTGACGTCACATTTATAGTGATATTGTCCTTTCTTTGCACCTTACAGAAAAAGGTGCTTTGATGTAATTGGAAAATTGTTGCTAACTTACTTGCCTTTTTTTTTTTTTTTTGTAATCCATGAAAATACATGTGTTTGCAGTGGCATGACATAAATAATATAATTTAAGAGCATTGTAGCTTAGTAACATTCGGTCTATCTCCTTTTGGTAATGTTATGGATACGAACCTAAAAAATGACAATTTTCTCAACGGCAGAGCTTACTTAGGGTAAATGACACCTTGTAAATCTGATCAGAATTAGCATTTATTTGGCTAGATTATGACATTCTATGATTGTGTATCTCCTTCTTATCCACTAAATTCGTGATATCAAGTCTTGTATGAGAGACCATTAGATATGTATTACTTATCACTAAAAAAAAAAGTACGTATTACCATCAGGGGCAAGACAAATATAAAATTTCAATTCAATTTAAATAAATCTAAATAGAAATTGTCGGCCCTTTAAGATAGTTAGTGATAGAATAACTGGCTTTCACAAAAAAAGATCAGAATTCGATTCTTACTAGATCATGTTCTAAGTTTTTTAAAACAATAGAATTTTTTTTGATTTAAAAAATAGAATTTACTATAAGAAATTTCATTTTCTAATGAACAAATTCCTACTCCACCACAAAGTGCAGCTGTGCATCTCGCCTTCTGGTTGGCTACTTCCTCTCTCTGGCTGTCTGGCCATCCCGAGGTCTCTCTAATGGGCATCACCCTTTTCCGTGAGAGCACATCATGACGCCGAATAGAAACCTCAACCCAGAGAATGAGGAGCAGAGCAATTAAATTGGGTTAGTCCGAAGTGGAGAGAAGAAGAACACAGGGGGGCATTTTTGATCAATCTTGCTGGCGATTGAGGATTTGAGGTTAGTGGATCCCTAACTCTCACTGATCATCTTTGGGAATTTGAAATTTTAGATTTGGAGTATGTTAAATTGTTCGCCTTGGATTTTCTTATTTTTGATCCTTGGATTAAATTGATGTTATCTTCTCATTCATTCCTCGTACTGACTATATGTTTTGATTTTAATTATTGAATTGAATTAAGGAGCTTGCATCTGGAGAACGTTGGATTGTTGCATTTGGTGTTCGCTAGCATATTTTAGGATTTTTTCAGGTCATCCTATTTGATGAGGTATCCTAGAGAAGACTGTGGTACCTGTTGCGAAATTGCACGGAAAATCAGCCGAGGGTGTTATGCTTTTTTGCATCAGAGATGGAGAGCCTCGAGTTGGGAATAAATGACCCAGCAATTAGAAATGTTGCTTTTCTCTAACTTAGATTAGACCAACTTCTTAGGGTTGTCTCCCCCCCCCCCCCCGGTTTGGCATGATGTCCAGGGGGAGTTTATGGGAGGGTTGAGAGGATTTCGAGCTTATGGAGTGAACTCCGAGTGAGCAGGTGTGAAATTTGTAAATGTATCTTAGGTTGACTTGTGATGAAAATTTAAGAAGAAAGTGATTCAGGATCTTTAGAAGCTTTTGGTTGCTTTCATGCTTTGCACGACTAAGAAGCACGGACCCTGATATTACTGACATGAGTCACATGAGACTGACACAGCAAGATGTCATTTGCAAAAGGGGAAAAAAAGAGAGAAGGATACAACATGTATAGTGGACACTTATTGATGATAAGATATTTGTATAATTACTTGTGTGTTTATAACTCATTCTATGTTTTTAGTCCTTCGAAGGGTTGTGGCTATGCGTGTTTGGCATATGCTTGAGAGTGTCCAAGCAGCATGTGGGAATTTCGGTTTGCATGTCCTAAATGGATATATGAAGTCTTGGGGAGTGTCTGTGTTTCTTAGCTTAGCAGGAAATTCCTATGTTGAAGAGGAGTTGTGATAGGACAAACTAAAATGAGAAATTGGAAGCAGAAAGAAGACCGGACTCTTATTATCATTATTGTTTGGGTTTGGGGCGGAGGGGGCAGTTTGGGGTGGGAACTAGAGAATTGAAGGGGGGAGGCTATGGAAGTAGGAGTAATATGAAAGGGAGAGGAAAAAAAACTGAAGGGGATACTATTGATTGAGGCTCTAGTGCTTGCTTCTTACTAAAAGTCGGAATATAATGGTAAGTGTTGGTGATGCTAATTTGCCTCTTTGCAGAGTTATGAGACAGCGACCAAATGCTAGCACCGTCCTTGACAAAGCGCAAATTGACTATCCAAGCTCATTGACGGGCGATGAGAGGAAAATTTTGACTTCTGATGGATCGTGGAAAAGGATATTTTACCTATGCCTGGCGTTTCGTATTCTGAATTCCTTACTGGTGCAAACATATTTTAACCCAGATGAACATTGGCAGTTACTGGAAGTTGCCCACCAACTTGTGTTTGGGTATTTGTCAAGATTTCTGCTACTGCATCCATCTTGATTTTATCCTCTCAGTGGAATATTCACTGTTATTTTCTAATTGCAGATATGGGCATCTTACTTGGGAATGGATGAGGGGCATTCGTAGCTACTTGCATCCTTTCCTGTTCACCTTTCTTTATAAAGTTCTTGCAATTTTACATCTGGATACTCCTTGGTTCATGGTGGGACTTGTTTTCTTTTACCTTTTTTGTTGTATTAGAAGGACCACTTTATTTTTGGTTGATGATGTTTATTTCCTTATTTTTTAGATGAGGGCTCCACGCCTGTTTCAGTCCATTTTCGCTGCAGCTGGTGATTTGTTCTTATATAAATTCTCTGACGTTGTGTTTGGCAATCATGTTGCACGGTGGACAGTATCCTTGTTCTGCGTTCCAATCTCGTTTCTTTATTTGCAGTTTTAATGTGCTTATAATTATGCTGAGTGCTTTAATTACTCATAGGCCCCCCTGCTGTGCTACTCAAAGTTGCATCCAATGTCAAGTGCTAAATGTGTAAAGCCACTGGGTTTGCCCTTTTTATTAGAATTTTGCAAGTTTACAGTCTAAAGATGAAATCTCAGGTGTGAAGTGTCCATGCTCCATACCCACGTTGGAGTGTGGAGTTTGACTAACATTTCTGAGTTATTGGTTTAGCAATCTATGGCTGTGACTGTATAACTTTCCGTGATATTTGCACACCTTAACTTGGGTACAGCTTTTCTCTAACTTCACAAACTGGTTTGTGTTTTTCTGTTTGACAAGGACTTTGGCAAATAGCTTAGAGACAGTTCTTACTATAGTCAGCCTATATTACTGGCCTTGTATGAGAGTTAGGTCTGGTAAAGCTTCTCCAAGCTCCAGGAAGCTCGCCTTAGCTATTGCTGCGTTTGCCTGTGCTGTTCGACCTACAAGCGCTGTAATATGGCTGTATGTCGGTCTTATTGAGCTATTCGTAGCTTCTGATAGATTCAAGTTCGTCTTTCTTGAGGTGATTCCTATTGGGTTGGTACTACTCCTTGTCTCCTTTTTCTTTTTCCTTGCCCACTCCCGCACCACTAAATATCATATTTGAGTTTCAGTTGGTTCTATGTTACCGAGGCTCTGCTACAGAAGTACCAATGAAGGCATGTGTTGAGTGTTAGAGTCGTCAGTGTTCTGAAAATTTTGCATGTTCTTGGTCTATGAACTGTCAACGGCAAATATCTATATCAGATTTTGATGTTTGATGTGGATACTTGGGGTGGAATCGAACAATGTGCTAAGATAGATAAAATATAACTGCTTGAAAATGTTTAATTTAATCTTTGTAGATTACTTGAGTTCCAAAATTTCATGTATCATGATCTATGCTATGCTGAAGAAACAATAATTGCTTGGACATGTGTATATGTATCTTATACCATAAAAAGATCTTCCATACCCTTTTCCCTTCAGTCATTGTCAATAAACTCCTCCACATTGTATTTAATATGCTTTAGGAATTAGGACTTTGCTCTGCGTGAACAGAAAAGATGCAGTACAATATGCGACCCTTTGATTGTAGGTTCTATTAGAACATTGAGCATCACATGCCCTAATTATTCTGTTATATGAGGGTTGATTTTGTAATGGGGAATGGCTTTTGGTTGACACAAGGGAAAGAGAAAATCCCTGTGAAGGCTATTTGAGCAAGTCTTCCTTTCTACTTAAGTTGTTCATCCTAGCAACTGCATTGGGGTATGATTTCCAAACTGTCAACAAATCAGCTTCAACGTTTTCTTTCATCTTCTACTTTCAACGGTTCCTCATAAGCATCTTAGTCCCATACTTCTATCCCTTCCAAAACTTGGGGAGAGTTGAATACTAAAGCATGGGCTTACATTATGCTTGGTTCAATTTTTCTTCATAATAGTAAGTACGAAATAGATTGTTTGCTTTTCTTTTCTCAAATTTCCTGAGCTCGGAGGGTTACTCTTAGGTACGTGGGTTCTTATGGGAGATGCTGAGTTTGAGAGTATTAAGGGTGGAGCACAGATTAGGAGCAAAGTTATGTGGCTTTTTGGGTTTTGAAGTGGATTGTCAAGTGTGGGTTTGCTTCTGTTTCCCTAAGAGCTGTGGTAGATAGCTTCTTGCCTTCAGCTATACAATAGGCATTATTAAGGGCTGTGAGTTTGAATATCCTCACTGCATTTAGGGTCTTAGTTTGTATAAGAAGCAATCCACTAGCAAGTGCAAGTGTAGCTGTGCTCAAGTTCACAGTGAACAAAGTTTATTCTGTTACCCTCCAAAGCAGCTGTCAATTTGAGGCTCATAAGGTATGCCATTGGATTATCCAATGATTGATGCTCTAAATTGGGCTACCAAAACCTCCTATTTCACAGCCCAACTAGGTAATTTCCCATGTCCTAACTTCCATGTATACTGCCCGACGAAGGCCTTTTCCTTCAAATGAATGGAGGCTATTTAATCTTAATCACTTCGTTTGTTCCATCAACGTCTGAAAAAATAGCCTTCGTGCACCCAGTTCAATACTTAGTTATACTTAAACTTGTGAAATCAATCGTGGAAAAGTTTTGATGAAGAGAGTACTGCACCAAGAGGAATTGTAACTGCACCTTCAAGTTGTCAACCTGGTTGGGCAGTTGTATCACTTGGGTGCTTAGTCCACTCACCAAATGGTTAATGTTAGCACAACCTCTCTCTGGCTTGATGTCATCAAGCTTTTTCTTTGATTAATTTCGTGATCTAGCTTTCATGGTGCCATAATTCCCCCATTTTACCACGAATACGAATAATATATCTCTTCTCCTTAGTTACCCGGCCTAGATATCCCTCATGGCCAAAGAAACTGCCGAGTATCCATTATCTGGCTTGTTGAGGAAGTGGTTGAGAAATGGGAATTAACAAGCACAAATTTATAGAGAAATGAACTGAACTAGAGCCCCACCCCCAAAAAGGTAAAGAGGACATCTATTAATGAATGGCCATGTGGCATCTACAACTGTCATGCTCTAGCAGGGATAAATTAAAATACATGAAAGTGAACTTTACCCTCAAAAAAGCTAATTGTCACCATGTTGTTGTTCTGCTCTGAACTAATAGCAATATGGCCCCGCAAAGGCTCCTAGACAATAGCTTTGTGGAGCAGGAAGCTATTTGATGTGATAGATTATACTTAGAGAGAAGGTTGCCATGACAAAACCATGAGGAAGTCCACTGTTGAAGTTCCTAATCGAGAAAGAAGATGTAGAATATCAATATAAGATCAACAAAAGAAGTGGGGCTTCATGTCCTGAATGACTTAGTCTTGAAATTGAATAAGAACTCATGCCATGGTCGGGGAAAAAGACTAAAAGAGTTTGCATTGTAGGTGAGGGGAAAACAAATCCATTAAAAGAGAAGCCCATCTCCTCAAAGGAGGAATTATTGGAAGAAAATAATGAATTGTAGAAAACAAAATAAATAGTGGTACCTGATAATCTTAGAGAATGAGTGAATAGAGCACGGAGTAGGCTATAGTTTTTAAGATAATGGGTAGTAAAAGAGCAAAGACAACCTGATTTCTAGGCACTCATCGTGAAAGTACAATAACTTCACTGGACTTCTCCATATTCTTTATGTTACTATTTGACTAATGCAATTGGCTCCTAGCAAGATTTTTCTCCTGGATTGCTTGTAATCATACTAACTGAATGTTCGCTGCTCGGCAGCAACTACCACAGCTGCTGCTGAGCTATGATGCTTATTGCAAGGAAGGAGAACAACGCAGTGAGAGTTGAAGTTAGGAGACATAGTAGGCTATAATGAAGTGATTATTATTGTTTTTTTTTTCTCGGGGGGGGGGGGGGAGAGGGGGGAGGGTATGGCAAATAAGAGAATAGTGAGGTTCTAAGTTGATGAGCAGCTCTCTTGCTAACTCTGCTCCAGGAAGGCTGGCAATTGGCTCCACCATATAGCGCCCACATAGTAACACACATTGCGTAATTTGTGGAAGATTCTCTTAAATAAATTAGGACTCCACTGAATGCCGTTTTCATATATTGTTGTTCACTTGTGTTTACAGAGCTGTCGTGCTTGCATTTGCATCTGCATTGGATCGTATGATGTATGGCTCTTGGGTCATTGTTCCTCTGAACTTCCTAAAATTCAACTTCCTTTCCTCTGGTGGAGACTATTACGGAACTCACCCATGGCACTGGTACTTCACTCAGGGTTTTCCAGTGATGATTTTCACTTTCTTGCCATTCTCTGTGGCAGGAGTGATTTACTCTAAGAATTGGAAACTTTGTGGTCTTATTGGGTGGGTTATAGGCATTTACAGCATTCTGGGCCACAAGGAATTCAGGTTCGAACAAGTTCATGCTTGCTTATGTTGTGTTTTCTAATTCAGTATCTGATACTGCTTCACAACTAAATGCTTGTACCTTTCTCAACAGGTTTGTCTTACCTGTACTTCCAATAGCTTTGATGTTCTCAGGATATTCGTTAGCAGCTCTTAATACACAAGAGTTACCCCTTGGTAAAAGCAAAAGGATTACAAAAGTACATGCCAGATGGTCTTTAAAATTACGACTAGCTGTATTCTTTTTGCTGGTTACCAATATCCCGATGGGCCTTTACATGAGTTTGGTTCATCAGGTATACTTCTGACTAACATCAAGTAATTGATCAGGAATTTCGCCAAGTTCAAACTTGCACTTTCTGGGATTTTGAACATTGCAAGAAATATTCCTTCCCCTGCCTGGGGGGAATATGCTGCAGAAGTTTGGTGAAATATATATATATTTTTTTTCTGTTTCCTATTATTTACCTAGGATTGAACCATAGTGGTAGCTTCCCTTTGAGCATGTGCATGTGGATCTTGTGTCCCTTCATTTTATTTATTTATTCATTCATTTTTTTCACTAAAAGTTCCTTTACTTTCCTTTCCTCTGAGCTCTTTGCTGTATCTTTCCTCTTTACATACAAAGTTGCCTTTCTTATATAATTGTTTGTTTTTTTTTGCTCGGATGCCAATTTCTCCCCCCCCCCCCCTGGGGGGGGGGGGGGGAAGGGTGGTGGATGATCTAGTAACATTTTGCAAATTTAGGTCAAAGAGGAAGCATATAGAACCTATGGGCAGTGAATACACACATATGGACTTATGAACAATAGCTGAGGCAGAGAGAGTGAATCATGATAAGGACAAAAGTAAACACATGTTAGGGGCACGGATTATGAAAAAAAATCATAGAGAAAGAAAGAGACTCTCATAGGGTGGAATGGAGAAGTATGACAGAATAAATGAAATAAGGTTCCTGAATTAAGACCAATGAGCTGCTTTGTAACTTGTCCTACTTCAATAAACCAAAGTAGCTTAAAGTTTGCACCAGCTTTTATTCTTGGCAGTTCACTGTGAGATTGATCATGGTAACTTTCTGATCACAATTTCTTCTGGTTTGGAGTAATAAATTTTTTAAAACTTTTGTATGCAAATAATTATCTTGCTTAGACTGATAGACTTTTCTTTTTTCTTTATTGATTGATTCTCATGCGCTGTTATATTAAACAGAGAGGAACTGAGGATGTAATGTACTATCTTGCGACAGAAGCGCGGAGTGGTGAAGTTAGAAGTGTACTTTTCCTAACACCCTGCCATGCCACACCTTATTACTCTGTTCTTCACCAAAATGTGCCCATGCGCTTCTTGGACTGTACACCAAGGTCTGAACTGTGGGATTGGTTCCTGCATCTACATTCCTCCTTTGATGCATCCTTTTATTTTTTGTGTTTCATTCTGATAGTCCTTTTGCATTTTCATATTCAGCGAACAAACAGGAATCCCAGATGAATCAGATCGTTTCATGCTGGACCCAGTTGGGTTTATGTCAGATTTTGTAAGAAACTGGACTTTACCAAGCCATATCGTGTTGTTTGATTCTGAAGAGAGGAAGCTCAAAGAATTTCTAATGTCGGAGAATTTTAGAGAGGTACAGGCTCGAACGGTTTATGTATGCTATTCTTTGGCCATCTTGTCATCTTGTTCTTAACCTGAACTGTATTTGGTGGCAGGCAAAGAGGTTCTTCCATGCTCACTTTAAGGTAGATCGCGATCTTCAATCAGCGGTTGTCGTGTATGTTCTGACAAGCTGGTAATAGAACAGCCAAAAGGGTGATAGCTGGAGAGACAGATTAGTTCCCCTCTCTAATATCTGCTTATTCTTGAGCAAATTTTGATCTTCCAACTATGAGAAGTGTTCTTGTTCTTCCGTATTCATTGGTATTCTCTTCGTAGAATTGGTATGATGTCCAAGTTTCTTCATTTGATCCTAGGCAATGAGAAACTGGAAATCACCAGATGTTCTTTGATTTATGTTCATAACTTCCCTTCTCGTTTTTTGGGGACCAGGCCTGGTCTTACCTGGGTTTGCCCAGGAGGTTTTGGGGAAACCTAGCTAGGTCTGTTCCTTCACAACCGTTCGCTTTCTACAACAGGAATGTCAAGGTTTTCCACGCAGACGTGCCAAGATTGGCTTGTACGGTTCTACCCAACGTCCATGTTAATGACCTGAATACACACCCACCTACATTACTACGATCGCTTATATTATCGTCCCAGGTCTATTAATCTGATAAACAATTAAGTGAGTAAAATAAAATGCTCAACTTGATATAATAGACTGCTCAAGTATATAAAACAACATAGTCAATCCCATAAATTGGAAAAACTAGAAATAAATAAAATACAAAAAAAATTGAAAACAAAAGTCAGTAGGCTGTAGATTCGAGCCCATGACCTCGATGACAAAGGCCGGCAGTAAACAAACCAGCTGCGGGGCAAGTAGGTGACTTTTATCTGTACGCCATTTCAGCACACAAAAAAGTGCTCGAATTTATAGACTCGGATCTGTGATATAATTTGTACATTACTACTAAAATGAGCAAACATATTTTGATCTAGGTTTAAATTGACTTAATATATTAAATTGGGGTAGTCTTGTGGCGGAATTATTGATTTCTAAAGGAAGATCATGATTCAAATTATCCACAGGTTGTATGCCTGTGTAAAAAAAATTTCAAAAAAAAAAAAAACAAACTTATTAGAAATAGACTAGAAGTTTGAATTGAAATACTGTGGTTTAAAAGGAAAGGGTATTTCTTCCTCTTGTTTTGGGCCAATTCACACAATGCTCTACTTTTTCGATTATATAAATTATATTGTACATAGTGATTATTTTGACTCTTTTTTTTTTCTTCTTTTATTTAAAATTACCTTTTCTAGTACTGTTGATGTACTATTTGGGATAATAATTCCGGTTTATCACATGGCTGATACGAAATTGACACGTTTATTAAATGGGTCGACTTGAACTAATCTGTTACCCAGCTATAAAGCCAATGTCCTAGATTGTCACGGTTGATCACAAAAGGAAAAAAAGGTAAGCATAGAATTCACTGCAATGGCCTCTAATTAATACTATAAATAAGAATCACTCTTTTTTTTACGGGTGTCAAGAAATAATGCATACAATGCGGCAACACAAACAATAAAAAAAGGTCACTATTGTGTTCATGCAGCTGATAAAGTGACATTCTGTAATAAAAGTTTGAAAGTACGTAACATGTTGTGAAAACAAATCCTAAAGAGAATAAGTGAAATCTTCTAAATTCTATCACCACTAGAAAATATATGTATACCTTTTTCTTTTTGTTTCAAAGTTAAAGAAAATATGCATCTTATTTACCTTATTAGTTGAATTTACTTTGTAAAGTTGGAATGGTTTATTAGAATTTAATTTAATGAATTTATCTTCTTTTTCTCCAAAATATAAAAAAGAATTTCTAATTCCCTCGAGTTTTCCGGGTTTTGACCTCTTGACTTCCATCAGCAACAGTTCGTCAACTACCTTCTCTTCCTGCCATCGTTAGTCATCGTCTACCTCTCTCTCTCTCTCTTTCTGTGATTTCCCACCAAATTCAAATCCCTAACGGCAAGTTCGCTACTATTCAGATCAAAATCCCAGCACACAACTAGTTTTAAATCCGTAGGATTTTGGAGGCAAGCAGGCCCGTTGACTTTCTTCAGACTTCAGACTTCAAACTTTAACCTTCAAATCAACAATCATGGCTTCATCCAAACTCATGCCCTCAACTTCCAATTCCGGAAGTTCCGATCTCTCTCACCACCCCCGCAATCACCATCACAATCACAATCACCCGTCTTCTTCTTCGTCTCCCATGATCTCCGATTTCTCCCCCAATTCCGACCCGATCTTCCACAATGTCTACGGCGATAATCCGGCGGTGCTTGGTTCTGGGATTCAGAGGCAGAATAGCATCCATAGGAAGACGGTGGACGATATCTGGAGAGAGATTGTGGGTCAGAGCAAGGAGTGTAAATTGGAGGCTCCTGATGAGCTGATGACACTTGAGGATTTTCTGGCCAAAGCTGACGAAGTGGACGAGGAGGATGAGTTCCAGGATTCTAAGGTGAAGCTGCCTCTTATGGAGGCGGAGAGGCTTGGTGGTGGCGGTGGTGGGGGCAGTGGTGGGGTTTTTGGGTTTGATCCCTTGGTGGGTCAGAGCAGTTATGCTCCGCCTCCGGGGTTGGTGGAGAGTGGTGTGGAGGTGGGTGGGGGAAGAGGAAAGAGAAGGGGTGGACCTATCTTGGAAACATCGGATAAGGCTGCTCAGCAGAGGCAACGACGGATGATCAAGAATAGGGAGTCTGCTGCCATGTCCAGGGAGAGAAAACAGGTTATTTTCTTATTGATTCTTTTGGTTCAAGTTTAAATTTTTGTTGGTTTTACTTTTAGTGTGTGTTTTGTTGGTCAACTTGTGCTTTCTGGTTACGTTATTGTTCTGTGTGTTTTGCTTCGAGAATTTAGCAAGAGTTCTGGCCACTGGTGAGGTTGATATTTGTTTACAACATGGGGGAGCTTTGTAAAAAGAGCAAAACTGAATCTTAGCACTGGCAAGATGAAGTCCGGATTTAAGTTAATACTGAATCCTGATCCCTGTATATAAGACTTGATCTTGAATAATTGGAATTGGATCGAAAAGTATTCCTTGGTGTCAAGGAAATTAAATTGGTAAGACCATAGCAAATGTCTGACTTCAATCAAGGCTGGCAACTCTGAAGACTAAGGTGTCAGAAGGGCCTTTACATGGTTTAGAAACATAGTGTGTTTTTCCAAAACGGGAAAAGGAAAGCATGTAATGTGATTCTTTGTTTTCCTTTTATCGGTGCTATGTGTTGCTGGGGGTGTATTGTGTTGTAGTGCTGACTAGTGATGCGAAATATAGGCATATCAATTTGAACTGGAATCATTGGCTGCAAAATTGAAGGAGGAGAATGAGAAGCTGTTGAGACAAAAGGTACTACCTTTCTCCCTCCCTTGCCCATGCATTGCATACACGGTCGGTGTTATTGTCAATTGGCAGATAACAAAAGGCGGCACCTATGTATGTTTATGAATGGTATTTGACTTAGAAATTGGGCAAACCTGGCACTCATGATTTCAGTTGAACTTTTAATCAGGGAGTCCTGCAGTCTGTAGGACAGATGTGTTGCCTTCCCATGTGTTCTGTTTTGTGGAGCGATTATTCAGAAGATAAATCTTGTTCTTTGCAAATGCATTGCCAATGCTGAATAAAGGGTAACCGAATATCTTTGTGATTTGATCCTTTGTATGCCATTGCTTTTACCATATCTCCAGAGGAGGATGTTAAGAAGGCTTCTGTAGTTGCTATCTGTAGAAGGTTGTTTTGATGGGTGTGCTTACTGGAGGTCTTTAATAGTAGAAGACGAAGGGGACAGTCCTGAAGAATGTGAGAGATGGCCCTGAACTTTCACTTTTTTTGTTGGATAAGATTATTGTTATCTAAAAAAGATTATTACCCTTTATTCCACTATTTTTTTATTACACTTTTATATAATATTACCTTTTCCTTATCAAAATAAAAATAAAAATATTATTGTTATCTAAACGGCAAGTGATTTTTTGCGAGGTCAGTGGTGAGCTTGTGTGGTTGGCATTGGTAATGAATGATGATGTGATTTATGGAAGCTTTAGTGTCACTGAATTTGTTTTGATATCTGGCCAATGGCTACAATCGCAATGCTTGCAAAACTTGAAGAAGCCTAGATTAGTCCTATTTGTGATGACCTATTTGATTCACTATTACCGATTACTGTCTATCCAAATTGGTAGAAAAATTACCCTTAACTTTGTCTTTTCACAGTTATGTGGTCAAGGTGAAGTTTTCTTTACATTCTTTTGCATATGCTAGTCTATCACATAAAGCAATGTGCACATAATCTAAAACTTTTAATGGCAGCCATGGGCCTGCTGTGCCTCCATGCATAATACAACTTTGTCTCTAGGTTCAAGCGTCCTCCTATAATAATGACGATCTCGGGGTCAACGATAAAGAAATTCGCATATTTACACAATTATACCTCACTAGAAGCAACATTGAAAGATACGAGCCCTATTTATGGCCAGCATCAATGATCTATATAAGCTATGTTACATGGACTTCGATATTGGGTGTCGGACACAGGTACGGATCTGAGTGTCCAACTCATCAAAGCTCTAACTTTAGGATACGGGGCCACCTTCCAAAATTTGGACACGAATAAGAGGACTCATAATTTTACATATGGAAGTTGCTATTTCAAGTGAATTTTGTTAGAATATTTCAATAGTTACAAGGTTGTCAACTTGCCAAAGAGTTGAACATTAAAGATCCATTAAATAATGATGAACGAAGAAAGAAAACGACCACATCTTCCTAATTTTCTTCACCCTTGCCAATTTAGAGTTTGGATAAGGGTCCGATAAGGATCCTATATCCTATCCGCAGAGTGTTGTGTCCGACACGGGTACGGCGGGGCAAAGAGAATTAGAGATGGAACTTTTCGAAGCAAAGAGAGATCCTTAATTGCACAGATCTCAAGTATACCCTAGTGTAGTGTTTTAGATTAAGTTCATCATTTATCGTATGCATTATTTTCAGTATTTATTTGTATTCAGTCATAGTGCTTGACTGTTTACTCTTCTCAACTGAGTGGGAAGAACACTCATGTAGGAAAATGTCAAACTGTTCGCCTTGAAGTCGTTTTTGGGCATTTTATTCTTCTTTCAATCTTTGTGTTGTTGCCTCTAGCTTTTTATTTTTTATTTTTTTAATAGAAAAATCATTGTTCGGCCTTATGTGGATAGGTTAGTAAATCCTTGATATGCCAAAGGTTTTGATGAAAAATTGTTCCCCTTGTGGTGTGAGAAGGGACAGTAGGTTCGAGAATGTTTGACTGAAGGTGTTATGCCTTTTTTTTGTGTGGGGTAAATAGCATAGAACCCAAACCTAAAGATCATGCTGTGGAGAACAAATGAATAAGAACATCTTGAAAAAGAAAGGACATTTGATTCTAAATGGTAGATGATTGGATATGATGTTATTAGGACTTGACCACAACATGAAGGAAAATTGAGTGTGACATTGGTGTAGGTATGACTAGGGGTATGCTTGAGTGCATCCAAGCATAAGCTTGTGAGGAACAAGGATTCGCTTGTGAACTTGCATTCAAACTTGAGCTTGGCTCATGGCTTCCCAAGCTTGACAAAGCATGCTTGATCACTGGGCTACCCAATGCTCAAGCTTGAGGTAGCTCATCCAAGCTTGTCTAAGGCTCAAGCTTAAGCTCAGGTATTCCAAGGTCAAGCTTGGACTTCTTTGAGGTTCATATATAAGCTCACCTTTCAAAATTTGGGTGTAGATCTTGCCTCTTGAGGCGACAAAAAATGTAGCCAATTGTTGCAGACAATTGGTAGTGGTGGATGGTCTGTTGTTGATAGGTAGGTCGGTTGCTGGCATTGTTGGCCAACTGCTAATAGGGTTTCTGTGGTAAGCTGAAGAAGCAGCGGAATTTACTTTGCCTCTACATTTGTGCCTTTCTTTGAATATGTCGGGAGATGAGAAGTCTAAAAATCTAAAGAGAGGAGGGGGGAGAGAGGAGCAATTATGGAAAGTTGCGCTAGAACATAAAAATGTTAAAAGTGTTGCTGTAATTGTAAGTAATAATTCTTAGTCAAAATATATTTCTTTACATAAAAAAATTCAAGGAGGCTTGTGCAGGTTTTCTGGGCTCATTTGCTTGGTTGATTTATGCTCAGCTTACTTCATGAGTTATACTCGATGGGTTTCCTTTTGCTACTAGTCTTTGAGAACCTTCCATGGAATTGCATTATGTTTGGATATCTTGGAGGGAAGCGGAAGGGAGGGGAAGGGAAATGAGGTGATTGACCTTTATGTTGTCTGGATTTGTTAGTGAGGAGAATAGAGGAGAATGGGGATGAATAGATTAAAAGCTCCCCTCCCCTCCCCCCCGCCCCCCCACAAAAAAAACCCAAAAAAAAGGAAAAAAAAAACCTGCCAATTTGGGAGCAGACAAAAAGTATTTAGGGTAATGGTGGTGAAGTGGGATGAAGTGTTCCCCTCCCTCCTCTCCTTTCAATATTCCCTTATAGGGGAGTTAAATAACCTCTCTTCCGGTCCCTTGCCCCTCTGTACCTTCTCAATCCATAGTTCCATACAGATGGTTAAGATCCCAATAATCTAGCCAACTGCAGACAAACACACCCAGTGTCGATCCCATTGAGGAAGCCACTGCAAGAAGAGGTTTTGAAGAAGTGAGTTTGGAAATAAATTGCAGAGAGGCTAAAAAAGAAAGGCTGTAAATATGAAATTCTAAGACAAAAGTGGTAATGTCAGAGCATATGAAATGGTAGTAGAATAGGTGGAATTACACATGCTAAGATGGCATAGTCATAGACATAAGAGGACGCCTGCGAATGGGTGTAAATACAAGAACAATGAGCAATAGAGAAAGACGCAAAAATATTGTGCATTATACCTGTACTGGGCACAGTATATGCTAAAAGTCTCAAGTAGGAGACCAAATCCTCTGTAACAAAAGTAGGGGTTCTGTAAGGTCCCTAATGAACTGATCCTGGTCTGCAATGAAGTCGTGTCAAGGGACATGCCTTCAATAACTTGAAGAGGAGCCATTTCTTGTTTGATGACTTCCACCCCAATTTTTCTGAGGTCTTCCTCTTCCTCTTCTAAAGCCAAAGAAAAGGGGTTATTTTCTTGCACCTCCTTAACTATGCATTTTGAATGTCTTCAATGCGCTTTATTTCATGCATCTTATCCTCAGTAAGGGTACTGCTACCTTCTTTAATTTACTTTATTTCTCATGTTTCCCAGCTTTGCATGATTGCCACCAGTCGATGATGCTTCTCTCTATTACCATCATATTCTGAACACGATCTTGATTGATGACCACTTTTCTACTATTGAAGTACAGCTGTTCTTGCAACCATGCCTTAGAATTCCCTCTCCAGTTTAGAGCTGGTGTGATAATCATGTGATGGCTCCCCTCCAGTTTATCTAGAACCTTGTTACCACATAGAATCTCAAAAGTGTTGTAGTTTTGCCACCCAGCATACATCATGAATATTGAATGATCGTTGTGAATCTCCATACGCTTTTTACGCTCGAGCCTAAATATGTTAATATTTTTGTCTTAGGCATAGAGTTCGCATCAATGGTGACTTCCCTTTTTCTATCAACCATGCCCTAATTAAACTTGGATTCCAAATATTTTCTTTGACCTGTTCAATCTGAAACTTTCAGATTCGTGGTTACCTCTTCACGCTTCGATATGTGTATTTCTCATGTATCATCAATTAGGATTATATCATTAGATAATCACATATTGTATGGCATGTTGAATCATTGTTGTAAGCTTATCCATAATCTGCTGTGCAGAGAAATGGTCGTGAAGTATATTTCTAGCACAAGTTTGCAAGTGTGCAACCCTATGTCATTAGCAACCCTATTAGCCAAATTATGACGAGTATTAGGATGTCATGGTTTGAATAATATTGTGGTTGAATCAAGTGGGAGAGGGATATATGCACTTGGTCTGACTTTGATGGTGAGAGAAAACTAGGAAGTGCTGTATCGGTGTTTTGTTGGATGGAATTACATTGGTTTATCCTTTATGTTTGTGAATGTGATCTTTGGGGTTTTACATCACTTTTTTGACTCCTGCAGGTGCTTTACTTAGTTTAAAATTGTTTCATCTGTTCTTAGTCTTCTCTTGGTTCCTTGTGGAGTTGCTCCATCTGAGCCTCCCCCCACCCCCCACCCCCCCAAAATTTTGGGTTTTTCCTTTTTGGGTGGGTGGGTTGGGGCCGGTGTGTGTGTGTTTTGTAGTTTGTTAGGAATTTGAAGCAATGACTAATTAGAAAAAATTGTCTTGTGCTTGTGGTTGAGGTTATGCTGATAGAGACTAGTCGGCTAAGGGCTGGGATGAGTAAAGTTAGTACAGTAATTTCATGCATATATTGTCTTGGCAATCCTACAGAAACACTCTCGTTAAATTCTTTTTTGAAAAAACTGAATTAGTAACAGTGCCACTGATGGGTATTGCTAATGAAGAAATTCTTCTCCTGTACAGGCAGAGTGGGCAAAGCAAAGATACAAACAGGTAATGCTACTACAGTTTGAATGCCTTGTGACTAAAGTGACACTTTTTTGTTTTTGTTGTTCCCAAAAAGAAAAAGGAATGAAGCTTTTCTCATTGGGTTTTGATAGTTTGTCCTTCAATGGATTGTTGATAAATGCATTGTTGGGATACCTATCATTTGCCGCATTACGAGAGAGAGCTTTGTATTAGATACTTTGACGTAAGTTTGTGGTATTTAATCTGTGGCTTATAATTAGTTGAAATATTTAGGCATTTCTGTTGTAAATTTTGCAAAAAGAAATCACTGAAAATGAACTGTAGGGTATGTTAGCTGAGATTCACTATATAATAGGCTTCCATACATTGTGTATTTTGCGAAACAATTTTTGCTGTTTAGATTGCTGGTAATTGGTAACTGTAAGCAGAATGCCCAAAGTTCAGTCAAATGTTTGAAGCTAATGGATATGAGATTGTCCGTAAAACATGGACACTAAGTGTTGGGCAACTAGTGTACATTCCCTTCATTGCACAAGTTGAGATGGTAGGTCAATATATACAAGACTTACATCCAATGCATGGGAATATGGTATAATAGTATCGTCAAGGGGTCTCAAATCAAAATTTGAACTTTGGATTGGATGTCTCCCAGCTGTAAGCAATATATACAGAGAGCAAGTTGCTTATATGGAAAGACATGTTAATATGGATGAGTTGCAGGAATTGAGCATGTGATTGTGAGAAATAAATTTTGGCATCAAGGAAGCAAGTGGAGGCAAGAAAATATCAGTAGTGGGCTAGTGCCTGTGCTTTTGCTTGATTAAATGAACTAAGATTGACATGTAGTGCATCTTCAGGTCCAATATGAAAGGACTATTTGTGTGTTGCGTCCTCTGTGATCAGTTCTACGGAGGTTCAGTTCAGTACAGTTTTATGGTGATCAGATATGTTGTTGTTCCTGATGGAGGAGATTTTGCCTAATTATTTACATGAGGGCTGTCATAGTCTCATAAATCCGCAAGGTCCATTCTAACGTAAATCCAAGGCTAGTGATGTCTGATAAGCCAAATGCCTCGTCTATCCAGAATCCTTTGTATTGTCTTCTTGTTGTTGATTTGATTTTCTATTGTTAGGATTGAATATAATTAAATTGGATGAACAAGAAATATCACGAAATAAGATAATTAAGCAAGATAAATAAATCAACATCAAGAACACCAAAATTTACATGGAAAACCCAAATCGGGGAAAACCACAGACGACGATGATAGGAAAAATCCACTATGTGATGGGAGAGTACAAAGATTGATCTCAAACCAAACGTCCAAGGAAGAGATCAACAAGGTGATTACAAAATCACTTGAGCACTCTTTCACAAATTTAGAAAAATAGCGGAACAATTTTTGGTATGGATGAATAATGGTGATGATGATTATTGATGATGAAGATTGATCTTGATTTATAGCAGCTCAGCCATTACTAGCAGTGATCAGTCATTAAGTGTTGCATTAAGCTTCAGAAAACTGATCAAAACCGAAGCAAATAGAGCAGCCCAAGAGTCCCTATAGGCCACGGATACTCGTGGACATCACTGGAGTGGAGGAGTCCGTGGGACCTCACTGGAGTGGAGGCGTGCTGGGCTTGCTCCAGTCAACGCGAATCAAACGCTGCTGCTGCTAGCTGGGAATCAAGCTGGGCCTCGCTGCTTGTGGGCCGCACTTCTTGCTGGAGACACAGCTTGGGCAGCCCAGACGCTGGGAAAGGAGAACTGGTCAACGCACGGGTCAGAGCTCTGTTGATCTGCATACAGGCGCTGAAGACAAGGTCAATGCGGAGACTGTGCTGTTGCTAATCTCGCTGGGTCGCGCATTGGGCTGCTGGGCATGCGGCTTGATCTCATTGATTTTTTTTCCCTTTCTTTTCTTGTCTTGGCCCAATCACAACAGCAAACAAAGGTTATTAATATTTTTGGCCCATCTCTGTGCTTCTTTTTACTTTTCCCTTTTTAATAGTTATGTTTGCTGCCAATAAGTTCCCATGAGAATATGAGAATATGAGACACCAACACTGCTGCCTATAGTCATGCACAGATGCGCAATGGCGCTCCCGTTGAGAGCTTGCATTTTTATGAAGCTGTCATCTTTAGCTGAAACTAAGTTACTTAAGGATGGTGTGTTCTCATCCATTCCTGGTGTGATATGATGTAATTGCGATGTACCTGCTAGTAAGCATTTTCAAGATGCCTTGCACTCAGCTTTCTGATTGTCAGGGTGTAAGGCTGAGTATGTTTGGATTTCCCTGAGCACCTCTTCAGAGGTATCCAGGCTGGGCTTCTTGCTCTCTCTCTCTCTCTCTCTCTCTCTCTCTCACACACACACACACACACACACAC
>JACYFF010002017.1:67447295-67510501 GCA_017589665.1 Selenicereus undatus
CCCCCCCCATCTTCACTGAAGAAAGAAACCTCCTCATCTTCATCTTCATCTTCATCTTCATCAGTTTAAGTGGTTACATTTGTATTTGTATTCTCTGTATTCTGGGCAGAAGAAAGCAAGGAAAAGATGGGGGTTCTGTTGTTCTTGTTGTCTTTCTTCTTCTTGGCTTTGGAGAGATCAGAGTGTGCAACTGTGGTTGTAGATGGAGTTACACAGTGGCGAGATCCTGCTGCCAATATTGGAGATACCGTCAGTAAGCACCTTCAAGATTCATTTCCAACTTCAATTTGGTCAATTTTGGCATTTATTACTTGCATTTCATTCAATTTGTCTTGTGGGTTTAATTTGCTTGTTCCCCAGTTTTCAAGCACAAGTACAACTACAATGTCTACATATTCAGGACCCAAGATGCCTTTAATTCTTGCAATTTCACCCTAGCTACTCGGCTCTCCAAACCCAATTCAGCCACCTACACTGTAAGGCTTCCTTGAGTTGATACATCAAAATTTGGTAATTTTTCTTCGTTCAGCCATTTTATCGAACACCTGGTGTGCAATTCGCAGTGGCACCCATCAAGACCAGGGTACTTCTACTTCTCCTTCTATAATGAGACCAGCAAGCCATGCCAAGAAGGCCAGAAACTAGCAGTCCAGGTCACCCCACATCCGCCTCCAGCCCACCCGCCGGAAAACCCGGTGATCCCGCCGGAAATTCCGCCGCCAGCAACTCCTGGTGGCGTGGTTTCTTCTTCTCCGGCGTACCCGTGGCCGTTTCAGCCCCGCGAGAAGGCTAGTCCAGGACCCATCACGGCTGCCGGCGGCGAAACCACGGAGGCGCCGGCGATGGCCCCTATGATGCCGGAAAAGGGTGGAAGCATACCCTTCATTAACAGTAACCCAGCTGTTCCCTTGCCGACTGGGGAGGTTGATTCCGCCACTATTAGACCGTTGCCTACCTCCGCTAATCATGCTCCCGAGGTACAAAATTCAAATTTTCTAGTACATTAATTTTGATTAAATTGCCATTCGATAAAGTAAGATGTCAATCATTTTCATTATATTGATAAAATTGATCCGTATCTGATTATTTGATTGAAATGGCATAAAAGTTTTAATTGATTAGAACTCGAATTGACCCAACCTAAACTGAAAGTCATTCCGAGTTGGACTTGAATTGAACCAAAATCTCATTGACCCCTATGATCCGACCAAAAATTAACCCGATTTGGTTGGTAATATTTCATTGTAAATGGTATTATGGGGGCTTGCATGAGATCAACCCCATCTTATGAAATCATTAAACCATGCATATAATCCAACTTACATATTCAAAATGTCTACTTATGATGATGGTTGAGATCTCCTATTGTCTTGGTTTTTGGTTTTGCAGGGAGGGAAGGTGACGAGATTGATTGAAGGTCTAATATCTCTATGTTTTGTGGTTATGGTCATCTTATGAGTAATGAGAATAGAATGGGAGAAAGTGTTTGTTGTGTAAAATAGTACGTGCTAGTTTTTACTTTTTACCCTAGCTGTAATATCTGTGTGTTTTGTAGCTAGAAGTAGCTTTAGGGTGGTTGGTAATGACATTATGCTCTCTTGGGTTCTTATATCTTTGGAATCATGATTAGCTTTGCATGGCCTTTTGGCACCATAACCCTTGCCTCCCCTCTTTGGTTCAATGTCCAAATTATTAAGGTAGTCAGTCTTATGGTACCTATAACCTCAGAAAATTTTCACAGGCACTGTAAAAGGGGCTAAAGAAGCAAACTAATGTCAGTGATTGGTCTGTTTTAGTTTATTTAAATTGCAACTCTTCTGTTACGAAAGTTATCGGTTTTTTAATATTAGGTATGAGAATGAAATTATTAATTCTGATAATGCTTAATCAACCTTGTATTGGGTCCAAAAACATGAAAACATGAAATGCAGAACAAGAAGCATTAGTAGTCTTCGGAGTTATGCACCAAATCCAGCCATTAGTAATTGGACTTGTCAATGGTTGAGTTGATCAAGAAATGTGACCCAGAATTTGGGTTGCTAGAAACGAAAATGATGCAATGCAGCCCAAACATGACCTGTTTGCTGTCAACCTGATGATAGTATATCAACTTCCTCTCCGTGTGTTAAATCCATAGAGAATATATAATAGTCCTTCAAAATTTCTAATGACTCGACTATTAGAAAGCTCAAATATCTAGCAAATTACGATCCGTTCTTTTCTGCGATTGGGAGGATTCATTGTACAACATATAATTCGTTACAGTTTCTTACTACTTATAGTTCTTTACATAGTTCTTTACATCTTTAACTAAGTTTTTATAACTTCTTACATGTTTTTACGTCTTCTTAAATCTCATTATATATTTTTTATAACATTCAATCTATCATTTATTCTTTTCCTCATTTACAGAAATGTGTATATATTTTTCTAGATACCACCACTATAAAAGATGTTTTAACGATGTAAATTAATAATTGGGTTTCGACATGAAACATATATGTCATTATAGAGAAAGGAAGTCAATATATTTTAAAATTATAATATAAAAATCACATCATATATCATATATATAATATAAAACTGAATGCTGGATGAGTGACATTTGGCATAATATCATTGATCAAGTAGTTTCTTTTTTTTTTTCCTTTTTCCTTTGGAGTTTATACTTAATGCAATAAATGACAATATGTTAATATCAAGATGGTCTTATAAAGCTATGGAATGTGAAAAAAATTAAGTGTACTATGACCTTTGAAATAAATCCATAAATTTTAATTAAAGTTAAGTATATTATGACCTTTGAAATACATCCAGAATTTTTAATTAAATTTTAATACATTTTAATGTTCCTGAAGTGATGCTTACTAACTAAAGTGATGCTACAAATTTTCAACGTATGACTTTTTCTCTATCTAACAAATACATCAAAGTTTAATATATTTTAATCGCGTATCATTGTTGGTGCAAATTCCTAACATCTAATTTTTCCGTATCTAACAAATACACCAAAGTTTAATGTATTGTGTAATGACGTATCATTAATATCAAATTAAAGTACGATACATTTCAATGTTGGTTTAATGATTTATTGGGTGGCTAATAGCCTTATGTCTAATCCATAACTGACTAAAATATTAAATATTATGACATATCTACAATTTGATTGCGATTCCTAACCTTTTCATTATGTAAACTTAAAAAAATTAAGTTATGACATATATTATTGTTTGAATAAATAAAAGAAAATATTTTTAAATTAATTAATTATTTTAAGTACCTATATGTCAATTGATCATGGGCCACAATTAATTAATTATTATAATATTAAATTTTATTATTATATTTATGCACCCCAAAATTTAATAAATGCATAGTTCAAATGGCCAAAACTCAATACTAAGACAGAAACAAAAAAAGTGTACTATCATTCATGAAATAATATTATTAGAATTAAAATACATATTCATATGATCCACAAAATACCAATATGCGCTACTATTTGCAAGATTTAGATATTGGTCTCTGCCTCCTTTTTATTCTCATTCTTTATTCATTCTTGAACGCTAAAAAAAACATTTTGTGTGCATTGACTAATACATTTGCTAATGAGGTGAGATTATTTTCTTTCTATCAAACACATGAAAGTTTAAAATATTTTAATGAAGTGTAATATTAACTTTAATACATTTGAATGTTGCTAACTACCGTGATGCTACAAATTCTTAACATTGATCTATAAGATTTTAAAGACCTATATGTCTTACTAAATAGATAACAACAACAACAACAACAACAATAATACCAAAAAAATAAAAATAATGACAATAATATCTTCTATATAAACAAATTATTCACAATAAAATTTTTATAAACGAAAAAGTGGACAGTGAAAATATAACTTAATTATTTAACTCAAGGCGTACAAGTACATACAATAACAAATTCAAAAGTGATATACAATTCAAAACATTTAAGCTTTAAAAAGGTGTTAAATATATACAACCACAAAATAATTATATAAAAAATAATAAACCATTACAATACATATACAATTCATAATCTATAATTACATCTCAAATATTGATGTAAATCAAAACTAATTAGCTAATAACCAGAATATCAAATGAAGTATTACACATGGCCGTGCAAAGCACGGAATGTACACTAGTTTATGTTTGAATTTCGACATGAATCATATACAAAATCAAACTATACGTGACAAATGCATTTCAAGTATTTCGTCCCTGAGTTTATCTATGACAATCTAGTTGTTATCTTCGTGCAATTAAACATTGGGTTGAATTTAATTTCAAAATGTTTAATTTAAATAGGATTTCATTTTTAGGATTCTGTTCAATTTTGTTGAGAAAAATTATGTTCAAAAAAATTTACTTATAGGGAGGTGAAACTAATCTTAATATCAAAAACCATTTCAAGTGTAGAACATATTTGGTTCTACATATCTTAATTGACTTGTTTAAAGGTTTATTTTCATTAATTATGTTATCATAATATTATTTTATCATCCAAAACAATAATTGTAGAAAAATAGTTTTTTTTGTAATTTTAAAATATAATTTCTTTAGTGATGTTACAAAATTTATTTCATAAATATCAATTATATGCATAATTTACTTTTATGAATAACTTTTTTCGCAATTTATACATTAAAGACAAACAAATATGTGTACATATCTAAAAACTATCCTATACAACTTTCAAATGATTCAACAACTCCTGACACAATCCTTACAACTTCCTATATCTTCTTACAACTTCTTTACAATTCTTATAAGAATACATTTATCAGCTGTAAAAAAAAAACTGTAAGAAGGTGTAAGAAATTGCATCTTCTTATAACTTTTTACAACTTATAAATGCATCTTATTGCGAAAAAGAACACGTCATACACGGTGCAATCTCTCAACAAATGTACTTCTACTTGTCTTTTTGTATGCTATTAATAAGTTAATAACTTACCTTCAATCGTTGTCTAGGGGCGGAGCCAAGATTCAAAGCAGGGGGGCGAAGCAAGAGGGGCGGGCGAGAATTTTTGGAAGTTATTTCAAATTGGGATTTGGGATTTAAGAGTTAAGAGGAGTGGAGGCGGCTACCGGCACTAGTGGCGGGCCTTGAGGCGTTTGGGTTGGGCAGACTGCAGAGAGTGAGAGAGATAGTGCGTGGGCAGGGTAAAGAAAAATGAATAGGCAAACCTAAAAAAAGAAAAACATTCAAAGCACCGCAAAAGGAGAGTGATGAGAGTCAAACTTGTGACCCCTTGAAACAAGTAAAGAGCAACCAACCATCATGCTAAACACACATTTGCAAAATGTATGTGAACTAATTAATATATATCTATTTTTTTTATCCACAAAAATGTCTCATATTTAATTTTTTTCCCAAAAAACTGGGGGGTCAATTGACCTCCCTTGCCCCAATGTAGCTCCGCCCATGTCATTGTCGTTGGTCTTGTTTGTTTGGCACCTTGCCCCAATGTAGCTCCGCCCATGTCGTTGTCGTTGGTCTTGTTTGTTTGGCACCCAAGTTATTAGTAAGGAACAATAATGAACCGAAGAGACTACGTTAAAAGTGGTAGGAGAGGTTTGAGTGACAAGTCAAAAGTTAATGCTCTCATATGCTCAAACTAACAAGCCCTTCCTCGCAATAACCATTTTAAATGTTACATATTTATACTTCAAAGTTTTCTTGGATGTCAATATGTATTGGTGATTTGTTCTACCTAGTATTACAAACGTAAATGCTTATCAAGAATTGAAATAAATGCTTATTACTTTAAAAAAAAAAGAGAGACAAAATAACGATACTATGTTATAAAGTGTAATTATTGACGTTGGATAGGCAAACCAAACATCCAATGCCAACATTTTAAAAAAAAAAACTAAAAATACTCCTTAATATGATCGATGAATTATTTGTTGCATTCCAGATTGTAATATATATGAACCCGGTTCATACTGAAATTTTACTGGTAGGTCATCACCTATAAAACCGGATTAAATGTGCTCCAAACTCAAACAGAATTGTCATCCCTAATAAGGGAATAGAAATACCAGATGCATCCGTTCTTAATGAAGATTAGGCAGCCTGAAAATCCGCAAGGGGACCTAAAATGGGTTTGGAGGCGAACAGAACAGACTCGGCCGACGCGTATTTCCTGGGCCTCAAACACAACACATTTAATTAAGAAGCACCCCTTAATCATCCAAGATTGAGGGGACAAGTCGTACCTTTTCCTGCCAACACATTAGGCTGGGAGGCCCAATTTCACCATTCCCCAACATGTGATGATTGGACTGAACAGGTTTTAAGTTGGTGTTATAGCATCCTCAATGAATACGCATGGGGAGAGGGCCGTGAGGCAGTGCCAACATTTAACATGCACTTCAATTTTGGGCACTGCCAGACACACACACACACAGAGACAGGCATAGGCCAGCCACAGTTGCCCGGTTGCCCTCCATGAATAACATCTACAACACGAATGCATTCTAAATGGAGGACGTACTTACTAACACAGGTTTGTTTGAATATTAAAACGTTTATCGTTTTTCTTAATGGAGGTCTCATATTGAGTTTTGTGAATAGAAAAACTTTATGTTGAGAGAATTCTATCATTTTATAGACTAGCAATTGCGGCGACTTGGTAAAACAGATGTCCAAAGATAACCAAAAAAAAAAATTATAAGTGTTACTTAACTTACCAATAATTTTTATTCACACATGTTTTATCTTTTGTAGTTATCTTAGTATTATGTTGGGCTTTATTTATTTTCTATGGAATAGAAGAAAAAAATTGATGATTTTTTGGATATTTTTAAGACCGAGAATATATATATCACGATGTTTTTAATAGACGAATTCAAATGTAATGTTCCAATTTTTTTTTTTTGGAGTTCAAGTCAATAATGATTTAGGTCATGTTCGGCAAAATTAGTTGTTTAAGTAGCAAACAACGATTCAGATAACGGATAGTTATTTAGGTAGCTGATAGCGTTTCTAATTTAGCTGTTAGCGGATTGCTGTCTAGATGAGCAGTTGATATAAATGTGTTTGGTAAATTTAGCTGTTGGATTAGCTGATTGATGTAAATTTAGCTGTTTGGTAAATTTTTCAAATATAAAATTTGTAAAGGATATTTTTGGCAAAAAAATATAAAATGTCACTCTTGATAGCTTTTGAGAAATACTGCTTAAAATACTAAATATTACTTAAAATGCTACTCAAAACACTAGGTTACAACACACTAAAAATTGACTGATTAGTGTATTGACTTAGTAAAAACACCAAATGCTATTCAAAACATTGTTGCCGAACACGACCTTAACCTAGTGGTTGAAAAACTCAGGTCATCAACATATCATGTCTAATGATAATAAGGCCCTATTCTTTTCGTTGGTAAATCCAAATTTATCAATCTCAACTTAATTCAACCTACTTTAACTTACTTTACGAACTTCAATAAAAAATATCTTCTTCAACTCACTTCAATTCACTTTCTACTATTTTAACCAACTTCTATGCATTTCAAAAAAAAAAATTCGGCTCACTTCAACCTATTTCAACCCACTTTAACCTATTTCAACCAACTTCAACCCACTTCAACAAAAAAATACACACTTTAACATCCTTCAACTCACTTCAACCAATTATAATTAACTTCATCCATTTATCCACCCATATTTTTTTTTTAAAAAAAAAACATGTCCTAAGTTACAAGTGAGTTGCAGAATAATTATTACACAAAAAATAAAAGTTGACGAAATTCATACTGAATAATATATTATTATCGTAGAAGGTGGAGACTTTTGATATGATATATACAAATTTGTCTCCCTCTGACATATCAGTAACCATGAAATTAGCACAGGATGGACGTGCTGCCAGGTGTGATTCAGACTACGTCAAAAGCAAGATAATAATTTTAAAACAAAGTAAATGGTGCCAAACCTTAGCCTGGTCAAAATTTGACTTAAACGGATAGGATCAATTATCAAAGGTGGTCAAATGAAAACAAAGTAATTAATGGAATGAATCAAAAGAGGCAGCAGTCAAAATGCCAAGTGCCAAGCAACCAAGAGAGGGACTAAGATTACCTGCCAAGCCATCATTCCTCCACCACTGCCACTGCCCACCCGTCTCTGACCTTCACCTGTTAATCACTATTATTTTATTTATTTATTTAAAAACCATTTTAACTAAAAATTTAAATTAATAGTTGAAAGTTCAGGAATGAATTTATACTTTAACACGTCTATTCATATGAATACCCTTTGGGTTTGAAACGTGAATGTTACAAGCACTCTTCTATATATTTTGTCTAATAAATTAATATAAAAGTTGTTGAAATCCGAACTCGAGACGTCTCACACAAAAAGACAATAATACCATATTTAAGAATCGTCTTAATTAAAATAATAATTAAAATTTAAAAATAAATTTATACTTTAACAAGTAAAATCGGAGTCAAACAACAAACAAACAACAAATTGGAGTATTCTTGGTCAAGGACAAGCAAACAAAGAAAATATCTTGCCTGCCTACAAGGAGACAGTTATCCTAAGAGCATGAACAATCGTGAGCCAATTTTTTGGCTCATCGGTGGGGGCCTACCACTGCCACATCAACCCTCTCTCCAATTTTTTGGCTCACAAGTTTCATCTTCTTCAATGGTTGGCTCACTATTTTGCCTCACCAAATAAAATAATACCCATAAACCCACACTCCAACACACAACTACTTTTTTAAAATTCCAAAATAAAACAAAAAATTAATAAAATAATAAAAAAAGCAACCAAAAAACAAAAAAAAGGGGCTGGGGGATGGCTTGCTGCTCGCAGCCACCCCGCGGGCCAGGGCCCTCAAGTCAACCAATGTACAGAAGGCAGCCAAATCACTGCTCGCTCACTTCACTTTTTGCCTCACGAGTAATACATTGTACATGCTCTAAGTTGTATTCGCCTCACGCAATTTGTGAGGTACATTCATGTTTTTTTGGACTTAAATATTTGATATAGTATGTTAAAAAACAAGAAAATTAGAATGTGTCTTCATTTGATGTCCAAGCATGACTGTTTATAGAGGTGGTAAAAGCTTGGGTTTAAGGTTAATTTGAATTTGACCTTGACTAAATTTGTTGTTAGGAAAGTGACAACAACTAAGGAAAGACGGCCAAAAAAAGGGGGGAAATTAAAGGCCTTGACTTGAACTCCAAGCTTCATACAGGGAGAATGGAGATGTGTAATTCTTGAGGTCAAATGTGTTTTTTTTTTTTTTTGAGAAAAGGATACTTTGATTAAAAACTGTGGATTAAATGAGGTGTGTGATGAAAGCAAAAGACATTTCAGTCATTTGAAATATATATTAGAGAAAGGGTTTGAAAGAGGAATTGTTTACAAATGTTGAAAATTAATAGTCTTAAACAAGTGAAGTTTTCTTATAGGATGTACTCGAAAACGTGAGAATATAATTCTTCAAATCCAAAGAGGCTAATCGATTCAAATATTCATTGTCGATGTGTCCAATTTTCCCTACAAGTCAAATAATTAAATCTAATAAAATTTTGATAGTACTGATTATTAACTGCTTTAGTTTTTAAGTGTTTAAAGGTTATTAGGTTTGCATTTGCACAGAGCTTATTTATCTAAAACAGATAAAAGAGGACAATTAATAGAGTGTGTGTTCTTTTTAGTTTATTTATCATAAGTAACTTATTGATGATGAGTGGTGATTACTAACTAGACTAGAGCTTATGCGCGTTGACCAATGCTGATTAGTACTAATAAGGCTAATAGGTGCCAATAAGTGTCGATGAACGTTAATTGAAGCTAAATATTAGGAAAGTATAACTTGGGAAATTGTGACTCAAAAATATATATGATTAGATGTTGATACATGCTAATCAGTGTTGATGAGCGCTGATAAATTATGATCAATACTAATGAATGTAGCTAGATATGCTAAATGTTGATGATGAGTACTTATGATAAGTTTACAAATAGACTTATCTAGTTTAATTCTCCTTCAACACGTTTTGTACACAAAAAACCCTATTTTTTACTTACAAAAAGTGCACTAAAAGTATACGATATTAATATTTTGATTGGTTCTTTTGTTTTTTATCATGAAAACTTCATTTTCTAGGGTGATATTTTTCATCTAATTACGCCACATTGTATTAGTAAAAATTTAGTATCCATTTTCTTGGTATACTTAGAGTAATTGTTCCATATATGCAATTAATTGGTATAAAACTAGTTTAGTTGCTAAAATTCCAAACAATAAACACTAAAATATAAGTTGAAGTCCTTTTTTTTGGTGACAAAAAGTTGAAATCTTAGTTTCTTTTACAGTTTATTTGGATTGAGGGAAAAGAAGGGGAAGGGATAGGAATAAAAGTTAATAAACACTTATTGCCCTTGTTTGGGAACATTAAATGAAGAAAAATGAAGGGAAATCGAGGGGAACATTTTACCCAAATTCCCCTCATTTTTATTTACCCCTAAGATGAGGGGGAAATGAGGGGAATGAAAGATTTTTAGTAGTTCTCCTCCCTTCCCTTCCGTTTCCTCTTACAACATATCCAAACAAGGTGAGTATAAATCACCTTCTTTCCCTTCCCTTTCCCTCCATTGCCTTCCCCTCTCTTGACCTCCCTTCCCCTTCCCCCTCTTTATCTCAGATGCAATAGAATTTAAGCATCAAAACTAAGTCATATGAAATTTTTGTTTGATTATTTTTTACTTTTCTCAGTACAAAAATGTATATCCAATAACATCCAAAGAAAAGGGAAGCCAAAATCCAACCAAAATTCATCCACATCAGTAGGGCTGTTTGAAACTAACGGATTATACAGGAGTAGTAACCTGCTACTGCTACACAACCATAAGCTAACCACAACCACAATCAAGCACCAACAATAGATCCACTCAATGGACCAAGAAGATCCAACCCACTACACCATCATTCCTTAACATATATATAAATCTTAGAATGATTTTCCTTGTATCATCAAAATCACTTCTAAATATTCCTTCTGCATAATCCATCAAACCAACTCAGAAACACACGTCTACCCATGATCAAAGTGAATCCAAATGCATTCGAATTCATTCCCCATTGCTGCCTTTACCCAAGGAATCAAGCCCCTCAGTCCGGCTCCTCACAATCCGACGAAACACCTCGCGAACTTGCCTCTCCAATGGCTGTAATCCGCCCTTCAAAGACTCGAAAACAACCTTGAGTTCGTCAACCCTCTCCCTCACCTCGGCCTCCTTCTCGTCTGACAAAGGAAACTGCAATGTGTCCAACATATCGTTCATTTGTCGAGTCCATTTCTCAGTTTGGTATATCTCTTTCAACAACCCACAAGCATTCTTTCTCTCTCGTTTCTTGCTCTCCTCGACGATCCTCTCATGGAGACATGAAATGGGGTTTGCCCAAATGAACTGTTTCGAGATCGAAAAGTGGGTTTGGAGCCCTCTATCTTGGCAAGGAATAGCAGCAACCAATGCCCACATTACAAGCATGAGCATACAACTCATGGTGTAAAGAGCCACAGCTAGTCCATTGGTAGCCATGACATCATTAGCCTTTGGTGCACTTAGATTGGAACCCATTGCTTGGAGCTGTTTCGAGGCCGACCAAGACCTTGAAACACTCCATGAAAGCGATCGAAAATGACCCGAATTATGCTTATGATGATCTTTGTTCCTCCCAAATGACCTATTCCTATGAGCCAATGCAGCATTTGATTCTTTCTCATCCAACATTCCAATCATCAAATCAATCAAAGCTTTCTTAGCCCTCCTAACTTGTCCCTCACCTAAAGCCTTTTGATTATCAAGAGCACATAACACAATTTCTAGCAGCCTCTCCCATTGTCTAACTTGTTCAATCCCATCTCTAATTGCATTACAAACATCAAGAGCTTTCACACTTCTCTCATAAAATTCAGCAACGAGTCTGTCCATTGGGGCTCTATTCAAAGAACCCTTGTTATTAAACACCACAGTACGAAATTCCTCTTCACAACAAATAAAAACATCGAGGAGATGACGAACCCAGGAGAGAGACAAAAGTTCATCTGGACTTGCAGATGACAAATCACTGAATTGCTCAGCCACCTGCTTCTGAAACTTTTCGAGTTCGATCTCCTGCCCTCTGGGGAAGTCAGAGCCGTCCATTGAAGGCGCCTGATCACGTCGTAAGCTCAAAATCGAACGGCCAAAACTCGTTAATGACGTCGACGAACCCTGATAATCCGTTGCAGGCATTTCGGAGGAAAATACCCACAAAATTTCTCTTTGTTTTGGGGGAAATTTGAAAGTGGATATCAATGAAATTGAGGGTAGATCATGTAGGAAGAATCAGAATTACGAAGTGGGAAGTGGGTTTTGTGGGATTTTTGAAAGTGCCCAGATTACGATTGGATCTAGACAAGAAATTGAGCAATTTTAGGGAGAAGACAAAGGGGTTAATTGTAGGAGAGAGAAAGCAGATGATAGAACCCTACCTACAGGGGATGAGCAAAGGGAGGTTTATATAGGGGGTGAAGGGAAGGTGAAGCACCGCGTTTCAAGGGTGGGACAGGGAGGTCAAGGCTGAAAATTCTTCTGGTTAGAGTGGAGTTGCAATATTTATTAGGCCGGTAAATTTATTTTATCACCAATTTAGGAAAGTAATTATTATTATTATTTGATTAATTTTCATGTATGGAAAAAATAGCGGTTTTTTTATTTTTAGGGTAAGAAAAGAGTTGTAGATAGTAGATACACTGCTTGTTACACGCCTTGCACACGGATTGCATATTAGGAATAGAACCCCCCAAAAAAGTTATATTAAAACAATTAATAAAATACAGAAATAGAAATAAAGGGGGAGAAAAAAAATTCAATAAGTGCCAAACGCATTTTGACAATCAAGGCTAGTTTTTCTTTCATAGGGTCTTTATTTTGTTTGGTATAAGGACACAAAAATAACTTTCTAAAAGAACTAAAATTGTTTTTTAAGAAGATGACATTTTGCGAATATTTTATTATATGTGACATAATATAATTAAAAATTAGCTTCAAATTGATGTTGCATTTGAAATGCTTTTACCAAAGATATTATGAAAGTCATTATCTTTATTCATGGTCATGGATCCCTTTTAAATAGTTGACTTTGGCTGATGTTTATGTATAAACTGGCCAGATCAGTCTAGTCTACAACTCGACTGTTGGAGCTTAAAAGTCCAACTGGTTGACCCACGATTGTTAAAGACAATCAAGCATAAAGGCTCTCAGAATTTAGGGATGACAACGGGTCTAACACCTAACCTAAATCTGTTAGACCTAACCCAAATTAAAGGGTATGGGTCCAATCAAATTGGACCTACTGGGTCCCAAGCGAGTCTAGGTCTGAGTAACCCTAGGTTCAGGTCTGGATTTGCATATGAAAAATTGAGACTCGAACTTGACTCGAGGCCTGCTTAAGACACGTTAGGCCGTTATATTTTTGAATTTATTTAAATGTGAAAGTTGGTTAAACCGTAAGTTTAATTAACTAAAATTTTTTTAGTTTAGCAGCTGCGCCACTTTGTTACACTCATCGTCACTCCTTCTCATACTCAATCTCTCTATGCTCTCCTCACTCATTTAGTCGCCTCTCTCACTCTTTTGAAATCGCATTGTTTTTATTTCAAATATCTTATCTTTTAAATCTAATTCTTTGTTATTAGAATATGGAAATTCATATTGGGATGCAAAAAGAAAACACAAAAAATTCATTGCAAAAATTTTTATAATTTGAAAAATAGTCGAACCTACTAAAAACTTATGGAATCGTTAGACCCATAGAGTCTAGATATGGGTTTGGGTCCCATCTTTCTAGACTCAACAGGTTTGAAATGAGTTTGAGTCTAGGTCTAAAAAATGAATGGGTATGGGCTCAAATGGACTCCACCTATCGTCATCTCTACCTTAGGTGGACACATTCCTAATTCTCTTAATTAGGGTTGGACACCTGGATAGGCTTTACCTGGTTCCCCATATATAAAAAGAGAATGAGGCCATCATTCAGTGATTCCAAACTCATGGTTCCCAACTCATTCTAAATTGGATCACTCAAAAGGAAAGAGGACTAATACCCTATACTCAAGGCTCCTAGAGATTGAGAATAAGCCATTGGGACATCTTCAAGCTGGAGTCCATGTCACCTGTGCCCCCTCATACACGGCTTCTCGGCCTCTCTTCTCTATGATGGAGCAACTCTCCTCCTTCCTTCATATTCCTTTACGTTCCCCTAAAACTCACCCTTCTTCCTTTGCTGCCTACTTACACGCATGCTTTCTCATTTGCATACTGACTTACGCATTGGAAGCATGACCAAATGGAGCACTCACAAGCTTGAGTTCTATTGCACATGGACGAAGCTACCGTTGGGCCATGGGTGATTGTCCTTGTGCACATTATCAGGGGGTGATTCTTCACACAAACTCAACATCCATGTGACGCTGGCAAGCTTACACTCAAAACCCTTATAAGGCCTTGCTAATAGGCTTCAAGAGTTGCTTGATTTAGATTTGAGAAGTTGAGTGATAAACCTCCAATTTTGCTATTTTAGTTTCTTTGTTTCACCACTCTTTTTTGTCTATTTCCTCGATTTAGTGAGGAATTTGATTATATTTGCTGCTCTTTGCTCATAGTTATCTTATTCGGATTAACTTCCCTTTTTGTACATGTAGGTACTTCAGTCCTAATTTGAGAGAATTTGGTGCCAATGGCTTAAAGGTGAGCAAAGAGCAATGTTTTGGGCAAGAAAGAGGTGGGAGCAGTCTGTGAGAACGTTCTAAGGGTACAAGAATGAAGTTTCAAACATTTGCACAAGTAGCTTACTGCACGACTGTGCAAAATTACTAAAAACAGCTAAGTTGTGCACTTTCAACACAACCATGCATATTAACTAGTTAGCGAGTGAGTGGCATCATCTTTTCATAGACTTTTCTCCCAGCTTTAAAAGGAGGTTTGGGGCTTTAGCGTGTCAATACTTTGGCAATTTGAATATTATTGTTGTTGGACTCGATATTCATAATTCATTCAGATTTTCAGTTGCTGAGTTTATTTTCTCGATCCCCCTTTCTTTATTGCTTATTGCTTTAGTTTTTTAATACTGTTAGTATCATATTTTCTAATTTTCATCATGTTTAGTAACTAAATCTCCCAAGTTGGGTTGAGATTGACACTAATTTTGCTGAATTGAATTAATCATGAATTAGCCCCAATCTTACTTGTTTCATGTTTGTGTTATTGAATTTTACTTCACTTACTACATGTTCGATGAATTACTTGAAAAAGAGTTCATATAATTCTATTCGGGTTTAGGTGAATGTTGAATGACGAAACCCTTACCTAATGTGACATACTGGACGATTAGGGTTTTAATATGAAAATAATTGAAATCCTGATTGGGATTTGGGATAGTCTCTCTTGTAATTCTTTGACTTTTAGTCCCACAAAAATAGGTGGTTATAATTTTAGAATTAGTCTTCGACCCTAAAAAGAGGAAGTGGATAAGCTTAATTGTCTATCTATCCATTCATATTGCATGCATGGGTAAGTTCGTGAAGTCAGTTATTGATTCATTAGTGTAACAACATGGGTGTTTTAATCTTCTAATTCCTTATTTGACATCTTAGTTGTTACCGTCTTATTAGTTGATCATTGAAATCACCAAATTTGATTTGCCGAGGTTGATCAATAGATTAATTAATTTTGGTAATTGAAAACGAGCTCCTCGTGGGATCAATCTGTACTTGCCGATTACTAGTTACAGCTATATCATGTGCTTGCGGTTTTAACTATAACATTAAGTAAGCACAAAAGAGAACTAAGTAAGACAGTGGACACATGAGAGAGATTGAAAAAAGGTCTTATATTATATTGCGCGCAACTTACTTGGGGTATCAATGAGCCTTGTTTGGAGTATTTATATAGGTCCACCTCCTCGGCAGATGGTGTGGAACGATTTGATACAATAGATATTATTACACATCCATAATTATCTACATAAATATCTTATACTCTATACAAGTGTAGAACTATATAGAATACTGTGGAGTGTTACATAACATTATGAATGATTGTAGAGAATTCTGGAGAACCTTGGGACATTTTCGATGAACTCGGACAAGTTTCAGGTGACCATGGACGAAGCTACCATTGGTGCCACGGGTGACCATCCCTTGCCCCTGCCCCCCAAAAAACAAAAAATAAAGTATTAGGTGACCAATGGCATCATATCCTTTCTGCAGCACAATTGGTTTAGGCTCCCTGCATGCACAAGCTATCTAATGACCATTGTGCATCCACCACCAAAATCTGCATCTATTCCCAGTCTCTACTGTATACTTTCCATTTAAATTTAAATAAACTTTCCATTGTCCCCCTTATACAGTTATACATACTACGAATTTTGCCTTCCCATTGTCGTTGATCATTAATAGAAACAAGATTCTGAACTTGACGTTTAATAGTTAGTCATATTATCAATGATTTGGTCGTTTTAAGACATTTAATTTCTTGGTTTAAATCTCTTCAATGTAAATTTTTTTTAGCTGTTTACTAAATATTTGTAACGTATATTGATGGTATATATGTAAATCATGTACATTTGTTATTTTTCATGTAACATGAATGACTCAACTCTTCTTAATTTCAAATTCGAACTACGTCTATGCTTTTCATAATATGTTTAATTTAAAACTAATAGAATATCTGAATAGTAAACACTAACATGTCACCATTGGTAACATTGACCCTTCAAGTTGTACATTTTTTAAATTTAAAACTTTTCCTCAACCCTTTTTTTGTCATTTTTTTGTTGGATTGACAAGTAAGTTGTTTGCGTCTTTGTAATAATAGATCTAGACGATGGACCCTACGTTGGGTTTGCGATGGATCAACCACCAGTCCAGAGTCCGGACCAAGACAGGCAGCCACAAGCTTTCGATGTGAAAATATAAGATAGAAAATGGATTAATCGATGATTAACCAAAATCAAAACTTCAGTCATTTAATTTAACTCTTTAGGAAAACCAATTCAATTAAGTGGTTATTTTGGGTCATTTTTCAATTTTGGTTCTTTGCACGTCTTTAGCTCTACAGCTTCTTATTATAAAATCTGACTATGAATAATTCTGCACTAAAACTGCACCGAACTACTTAACTAATTTGTTTATTCTCATAAAAAATAATTTCTTTAGTTAAGTTCTGGCTAAATCAAAAATCACAGCTAACACTCAATTGAAAACTTTAGTTCGAGACCGCTCACTAACGCTTTGCCATCTGGCACGAGAGCCGCTGTGGAGTGGTACATTCTGGGATTTTTTCTGGGGTTGAGCACCACGAATCCCTGGGGCGGATCTTGGTTTTCTTGAACCGAAGTTGACTATTAATGTTTGGTTAACCAAACTAGTATTAATCAGTTTTGAACAGCCCTAGTTGATGGTTCTGATCATATGATTACAATTTGGTATTGCTCCCTGCATAACCAAATCATTCAACAAATCATTCCCTCTCTCTTGTGCATAGACAATAATGTTCAAAGCATACAATAAATCACTGTTCTCAAATGGATGCGATATGCACACAAAGGGTTTTTTCCCTGATTATTCTTAAATCGAAGTACTTAGGAAACAAAGCAGAGTCTTAGGACACAGATGACGAAAAACCACAACATCAGAGATAATACAAATAGAAGACAAGTTGGAGGTACAACAGACAAACAAAACAAACTATGTATTATACTCGGTTTACGCTTATGTCACACATCATACAACTTTAGGACACATACATAAGTTGTGATGATGCATAATGAATATGCTCATATCCCACTTCAAAGTTTGAGAAACAAATCGCTTATACTCACAACTCATGATTGCATGCATTTTCATTACTCAACTTGTAAAATGATAAGAAACTTACAAATAACACACGACATAAAGCATCGTTATGCTAACACGCCACTATCATACAAGAGAGACCAGGAAAAAAAATAAAAACACACACAAACATGTAAGTACATGCTTCCAAAAATATAATTTAAAATAAGAAAAGGACAACAAATATAATTGACCTTGACCAGGGGAAAAAGAAATCAACACACACGATTGCTGTACTGCATTGGATATATAGATTAGTCGCCCAAACAAATTTATCTACACCTTCTCCCCTTTTTTCTTCTTTTTTTTTTTGGGTTGGGTTGGGGACTTGGGGGGAGGAGGGGGTGGGGGGGGGGGGACAGGGATAAGGAAATGTTGACGTTTGAAACTGAGATAAATACATAGCCCTTCGTACAAGATTCAATTACAACATGAATTTCAAAACAAAGACCAAATTCTAGGGTTCATCTTAGTTGTCAACCCTAAATAAAGCTGAGCCCATGAGTAGTAAATGTGGGTGGCTTGACCAAGTTTCTGCTTTCGAACTCCGACCCTGTAGTGCTACAAATCAATAAGCACACATTACAATTAAAGCAGTCTTTGGCCTTTGAGCATGATGGTGAACTGCTAAAAGTCTCTCAAATCTGTACTTATATCCATGTTAGCTTATACTAACTGCAATATCAGCTATGAATATGCTGCCCGAATCACACCATCCGCCAAGAACATCTCTGTTTGGACACTGTCAAATATAAATGAAGATAACCATCAGGCCATCAGTATCTAAATGACTATTCTTGCGCCATATAATCTCAAGGAATATCTGATGTAACAGGTTGCCTCATTGCAATGCAATAGTAACGTATCTCCTAAACATTATCCTTGACATGGACAAGGGTGCATTGTGTGCCACACGCTTCTCTCTTCGTAGGCAGCAAGCGCCAGCTGTGTACAAGGACTGTGAGTCTGACAAAGTGATTGATACCTTGATGGAAAAGGACAAGGGGCAATGTTGACTGTGACTTACTTGAAACGCCTACTGGCTACTTATCAGGGAATCTAGATGCTAGTTTATAGATTATCCAAGGAGACATTAACACCAAATGCACCCATAAGAGCATTCTCAATAGGAATTTTAAATTTTGGAACTCTTACATGCTACGTTAGTAAAAGTTTTACAATTTTAAAATTTGTATTTCACCACTTCTACAACCTATGGAACTCAATTTTAATCATCCAATAAAAATATTTATCATGGACCCATCTTATAACACACAACCTATTTTTTAAAATCATTTAAAAATTATATACTTAAAAAAAATAAAATAAAATAAAATGGTGAACGGTGACACGAGGGGAGACATGCACAGATGTGCTCTCCCGCGTGTCACACGCATTTCCATGTGACTGGAGAGGCAAATTTGGCACGCAGTAAGCACGCGGATCCCACCGTTTGCCTCACGTGTCATCCTCTGCTAGTGCTCTAAGGGAGAGGCTTGGGAGTTCAAATCACAGCACTAGTAAGGTTCCCTCAGCATCCCCCCCCCCCCAAAAAAAAAAAGAAAAGCAAGGAAGCATTGTGTCATTGTTTCGTGAAGGCGACGATGTAATGTTAGAAAAGCTGCATCCTCCCAAAAGAGCAAATGCGCCTTAAATGGTTTAGGACAGGCGGAAAACTAGTAGGAGGGATTGGGAACATGAAGGAAGCTTTAGTTTCATACTCGCACCCTCCCCCCCCCCCCCCCAAAAAAAATTTTTACAAAAGTTCGATGAAGAAACTGTGCCTTCAACTTGCTGTATCCCTGTTATCTATAGACCTGGTCAATAGGTCATTCGGTTCGGGTACGGGTGTGGTCAAGTTCGAGTCGGGTCATGTTTGGGTTAAGTGACATTTCAGGTCGTTTCGGTTTGGGTCAGATATGGTTCGGTTCGGGTTGATTTTGGGTCAACTAATTTTTTGTCAAATACACTTGTCATGTCAAAACAAGCAATTTTGTAGAAAATTTCGGGTCGGGTATGGTTCGATTCGAGTCAATTCGGATTTTGGGTCTACTTTCGGGTGAGTACATTTCGGTTGTCGGGTCGAGTATGGGTCCGGATCGTTCGGTTCAGGTCTCGGGTCAATTTTGTTATGTCTAGTTATCTATGCAAATAAGCTAAGACCCCAAGAAGCATGTTTCACAAGCCTATTAGAGCACTCCCAATCAGAGTGTCATTTTTTTTAACTCAAGTTTTCCACATCAGCAAAAATTCTATATTTTTGAAACTTGCATGTCATCACTTCTCCAACCCATAGAACTCCAATTTTAATAACTCAATAAAAAAATTTATCATAGACTCACCTTATAACACACAATCTATTTTTTTAATCATATAAAAATTATAAATTAACTCAAAAAAAAGAAAAAAGAAAAAAAATAATAAAAAATTCCCAAGGTTACACGCATGAAGGAATGCCCACAGGTTCCTCTATGCGTGCCCCTCCCCCCATCTCTCCCATAGTTGCCAAAGAGCCACTGCCACGCGTGGGAAACAAGGGCCCCCCATCTCCGACACGTTTCTTCCGCTGGTAGTGCTCTTAATATTAATGCGTGAGAAAATAAACTTTCCATGAGGTATAGAAGACATATTCTCACACCAATTCCTGACATCCACCTAGGGGCTAGGGCAGGGTCTGGGGAGGTACGATATATGCTATCTCATTTCTGAAATTCGAGAGAAACTTGGACACCAAAAGACGCAAGTGTATGAATCAAGCAACCTCCACTTGTTATGTTCTTCCATAGCATTAGAGAAACTACACATCTTGTGTATTTGAAGGAAGCTAGCGCCCAGGGGGAAGGGGGGATGAAGGATGCCAAGACCAAGAATGGAACAGTCTACTATGTTGCAAGTAGAATATATGCCGACACTCATAAAGAGTTGGGTCAAAGCCCACAGCTAGATGCCGGATCCTGATGGATATTCTAATTTCTAACATAAAAGTAATAGCCTTCGAGAATGAGTTGATGAGGTAAGTTGAGACTCCTCTTATGGGGAAGAGCAGACCATATTACCTTACTGAAACCAAGCCAATTAGAGTCACCTCTGAATGAAAAGATCTTTGTGCATTTGCCCCACTCTCCACAGAAGACCTGCACAATAATCATATTAATCAAGATGCAGCAAGAAATAGAATCAATAGTCTCCAATCCGGAGGTATTGTTGATCTAACCACTGCAATGGCATGAGGGACCACGGGACAACCACGAAAAGAGGAAAGAAAGAAAATGAAACTGGTGAGAAATTGATCAATAACATGTAATGAATTAATTACAAGCATATTTACTTCCCACCCATACAGGATAGCACAGACGCAATTTTTGGCGGCCCCCCGGGTCCCAAAAAGCATAGCAGTTGAGAGAGGGTTTGCGAACTGTGACAGAATAAATACAAATACTCATGCAACTGAAGTCAGTTAAAGCAGCAAAATTCCACAATACTTTGCAGTAACCTGTCAGAGAAACACATGATCTATTGTAATACGATAAAGGAATTCACCTCATAATCAACTCCTTGAACATAGATATAATCAGGGTTAACTGAAGAGAATGCAAGACCTGTGATCTGCAGTAATCAACCGCAAAGCAAAAATTAGAGTATGGGATGTCAAAGCAAACAGCACTAGAACTGCACAACTTTGACCAAAAAAAGTACACCTACTGCTTTTTCTGGAATCGCTATCATTCTCACAAGGTTGGGCAAATATTTGTTATCCTTACTATACATCCAGAAAAGCCATGACGAAGATGGATCTTATGGTGAAACAAAGTGTGCCAAGAGAAGTGTGCATCGGCAAGACTGACCTCATATTTTGAGCAATTTGTCCATCTTGACATTGCAGACCATCTGTGCCAATTCAAAAATGTTGACCTTTTCTAGTAATAAATCTTTACAAGAAATAAAGTGAGTACAAAATGATGGCAGGGAGAAAGTTTCGGCCCACAAGAGTAAAGAGACCAGAAATTAATAGTTTTTTGTACTTGTCGCCAAAATATTGAAGCAATAACTATATTTTTATCAACAAAAAACACTAGGAAACTATGAAAATTGAAGCAATGTTGAGTAAATGCCTCTTTAAGCACGACACATTTGTTCTTTTCTAATTTCTCAGTCACATAACAAAATATTGCCCGTTTATCTGTCACCTTCATGTCAATATTCCATATTTTATCATTTCACACACACACACATATATATATATATGTAAATATATATATATGTATGTAAATATATATTTATATTTATATTTATATATATATGTATATGTATATATATGTATGTATATGTATATATATATATATGTATGTATATGTATATATATATATATATATATTAATTTTGTGTGGGTCTCTTGGAAACAGCCTCTCTACTGGTAGGAATGCCAGTAGGGGTAAAGTTGCTTACAGCTGGATCTCCCCAAACCCCGCGAAAGCGGGACCCACACTGGGAGGTGTTGTTGTTGTTGTATATTAATTTTGTATTTCTTCCCTTATTTGTCTCTTTGCTGAAGGCATTAGCTTCTTGGTTTCTGCTTAATAATTTATCAAGGCAGTAGATTCTTCGTGTGCTGGCTTCTGGCAAGTAAACATGTACTCGGGGATCTGAAATTAGAAAAAACAAGGGTCTCTGAACCCTGGGAAAGTTTGTTTGTCAGGTTCTGTTACCAACTGCAATTAAGAAAAGATTCCAATACTAGAAGTATAAATTATAGTCAACCTCCTGAACTAATTCACTGCTAATTTGATATCAGAACTTCTATAATCTAAGTAGTCTGAGCAATCCCTAAGATATTGGACAGTATAATTCCTTGTTTCAGAAAAAGCATCACATTCTCATATGAGTAAGCAGGCCTGGTGCTGCATATTTGACATTTTCATCCAGTGCTGTGAGGGAAGTACCAAGGGGGCAGGGGGCGGGGGTGGTTGGAAACAAAGCATAAACAATCACGAGGTGACCCCTATACATCCAGCATTCTAGATCCATGTCTTTGTCTCATCATAGTTGACAAGAGTATCTTCCAATGACAATCATGAAAAGCCACAAAACTGACGAGTACAAGATCTGATAGAAGTCTAACATGATCAAAAAAACAATTACAAATGACTCACAACAAAATCAGTGGATTACCAACCTGCGAGGATCATAAATGGTCACGGTACGGTCAGCTCCACCAACTGCAATATTACCAGTTGGAGAAAAGGAGGTAGCATGAAGGATATCACCAGGCGAACCACAAATTCGCTTCACGCATCCACCATTTTCTTTCACTCTTAGATCCCACATGGTTAGCTGCAAAAGTTATAGAATATGAAGAAGGTAATCTATCAAAGAAAAAATAACCTGGCTTCTCAAACAGGTCATATCATACCTGGCAGCCCTCTGTAACAACCAATATAGAACTTTCATTTCCGTAGTGACACCGTACAAAGGTCAATGATGATGGATAATACAATCTGGAAACAACCATGTCAAAGGAAATGGAGGGTAGCTATCAGCAACCATGAGACCGGCCAATAGCCATATGAATACAAACAACAACCAGCCACTGACAGTTCGGCTTAACGCCAGCACTTCGATAATGAATACATCATCTTTCAACTTCGACATAGCGTGAAGTTGTCTATGACATCAGTTATAACATGTAAGCACTCTTGGCACCTGAATGCTTTTGTTATAAGCGAATGACAAATATGAAAACCTACCATTTTAATAGATCAGACTACTGGTTAGAATCTGGAACAAAAGAACGTAAAAAAGAATAAAAGGAGCAATATGACACATTGAATACAATCCACAGTAACACATCAAAATAGTAGGCAGAGCTGACCAAGCAATGACATCTCTGAGGTTAAGGAACAAATATCAGACACACAAGATAATATTGCATGCGCTTCCCACCATTTCCTGATCTGAAGACACATTGGGTAGGCTGTAGATGGCTAGTGTAAATCACTAGACACTCATCTATCATATACTATTAGCCTTAGTTGACTATTATTCAAATCATCGAACATTTTCCCAGGCATTGTTTTACGCTAGGCCGGATACGAATTTTCCATATTTTCAGCACCCACAATCCCTACATCAAATATCTCTGGCAACCGGGTTGCGGGTGTCACCATATATACTCCCTCAGCTGTCATTCCAGTTGCTTGCATTGAATGGCATCAGAATAATCTAACACCAGAAGACAGTAAACTGAGCGTCCATTAGGACTTAGGAAGCTATGGATAGGAGTTCAAAACACACACGGGAATTTCCAACTCACCAGGTAGATTTGGAGAGATGGGAGGATTACTACTATAGTTTTCATAAGAGCAGAGAAGACTAAATAACCAGAAATAACAAAGAATGCTAGACAAACAGAAAAGGTACTTACGGTAAGAGGTCACTCAAATCTTAAATTCTTAGGTGCCCATATCACCCGAGCAAGACTTCCACAAAACTGACTGAGATATGCTCATTGACAAAATTACAGCAAGCCTGAGGTGTAGGGGTAGAAGGAACATCTCCTATGCAGGTAGGAGAGGCAGCATTCGCGGGAGTTATTCACTTCAGGTGCCATACTTTCATTCTACCACTATCCGGGTTGAAAAGGATGAAGGCAATTTGTAGGAATACCTCAAGGGGGGTTATAAGATCCCCTTTCCTGGCCTGAGAATCAGTTTGCAAACACACACCCCCCCCCCCCCCAAAAAAAAACACACACACACACACACAGAGAGAAGAGGAGGTGGAGAGATTGTCAGATTAGTCTCAGGAATATAACAAAGTGGAATGGAGCACCACTGAGAAGAACGTCTGGGGCAATAGCAACCAAGACAAACCTCCTAAAGTGGTGCACGGTCATTTCCTAAAGAAAGCAGATTGGTGGAGCCATAAACCTTGTATGAATTGCTGTTGGTACTGAAAGTAAATATACCATGCAAAAGATAAAAAGAGATGGAAGAAATCAGGAGAAAATGGCAAATACAATTTTCAAATTAGATATTCATGGCAGCTGGAAGATAAAAAGAGATCTGGAGAGGAATATTTTCTTGAAATATAGCTAATCACCCAAAGCATGCTGTGACCATATAGCCAGTTCTACAGGAGAGATTGCCTGCTGCCACTATAATTCCTGAATCCTGAGCACCGTCAGTATGTCCACACTAGTTGTGGCCTCTGTAAATGAGGACACATTATTTTTCGGCTGTGCCTTCACCAGTGCTATAACAGACAAGGTGTTTAGATGGCTTAAAGTGCAGTGTCACGCTAAACATCTGCTGCAGTTGCATAGATGGTTCTGCTCGAGGGGAAAATGGAGAGGAGGGTCAGAAATTTTACCACTCCAGTTACAGTAGCTATTCACTACAATGTGTGGGCTCTGGACTGGGAAGAACATAGGCATTTTCAAGGCAAAAAGAGTAATGAAGATCATGTGTCTGACAGCATTAAGCATCAGCTTGGAATGGGTTTGAATTTCCTAGATAGAAATTAGCAGGAAAGGAACTGGAGGAAGTACATGCTGTATGATGCAGATATGTAATTTCTGCACACACCCTGCCTTTATACAGGGGAGTGAGGAAGTGGTGGTAAAAGTTCAGCTTATTACCAACCAAATAATGATAGGGATGCTTGAATTAAGCATTCATACTCTTGAAAGCACCAAGGAAAGAGTCAGAGTTTATCTGTTCATACTTCATATACTTGGAAGGTGCTTGGCCTGCAAGTTAGTATCACAGCTAGGTCAAAGACCAGGTTTTTCAGAAATAGCAAATAGTGGTTTTGATACAAAAGCCTGTCCCTCATGAACAGAAGCAGTGAAGCATGACAGTTTCTGATTTTTGGTGCAGTGCAGAGCAGATTGTATTCACTGCACCCTTACCAGTGACAAAATTCAATTAATTAGCCCCTTTGACAATTTTATATATTTAATAACTTCCATTTAGTTTGGATCACATTTTTAAGTGTTGTGGAGCATCATGTGTCATCCTAGTCAAGCATCAATATTAACCCAGCAGGGTTCTTGCAGTGACATGATTCTTGCACCCTGCATCAGCCTCATGCCCTCTTGATTTACCTTCTGGGACATAAAATTACTCCCTTGAATCCTTGATATGCGTATGACGTATCAGTTATCCTAGTCTACTCTGCACTTTACAGTGGTATAATTCTGGGGCCACATATCTCACGTGGCTGATGCTGATTAAAAAAAATGGGGTTTACCAGAACCAGTAGTTAATTTCATTACTGTTGTGCCTCTAGAGTGGTTTCCTTATATTCCATTTCCTTTAGGACTTTCCTGGGTTAACCCCTGATGTTCATGTTTAATCGTCTCAAACTGTGGCATGGTCATAGGACTCTTGGTGATGCCGGAATTGTCAAGCGGCTAGCTGGTGTCAGATATGCAATACAGGACCCTTGTCAAGAATGTTATTTTGATTTCGTCAATAGCTATGCATTTAGCAGCAAGGCAAGATAACTTTGTCAACTTCTAAGCATGCTGTAGTACCAACAGGTTTTTTTGCTCCAGGGAAAGTGTTTCATCCTCCTCCCAACGTTTGTAACGATGGAGGGTAAGACTTCTCTCTTAGTTCTTTCCCCAGACATCTCTCAATCTTGGCTCTCCCAGTTTACTATTAACTTCGCTCCACCATATGCCTAACTCACCTACAAATTCACCTATCAAGAAAAAGTGCATATATGGACTTTACTATCATATGCCATATCTACAACGTTAAAGATTTTCAGCACACCCTAGATCCAGTGCTCTAATTGTACTGGGTCTACTTTGTTGTCTCAAGTCTTTGGCTTCCGCGAAACAACTCTTACTGTTCGCGTACCAGCATTATATTTCTCAAGCCTGGTTGGTTGGGACTTCTCTTTTCAACAGCTCTATTAGAGAATTCGACATCATTCTTCTATTAGCTTACATCATGACACTATATCCCATCCAAACTACAACCTGCGCACTAATAACTTTTACATGTTAATTTCATTTCAAAAACTATGGCTCCTCTGTGTCAGTAGCATTCCATAGCACATCTTGTGCCTAACGAAAGAGAGTTTTCTTGCATGAATAATTTAAAATTCAAAAAGACTAAGCACGATATTGCCAACAGCCGAGAGGTCTCAAAGACATGAAGCCAGATTACCAACATTAATGGATAAATGATGGGCAAAAATCATAAAATCCTCAGCATGGAGACCTACGCCTATGGGTTAAACCAGTAAGAATAATAAATATTCATCTCATTTAGCAAACATCAAACATATGTGTCTAACTCGGCCAAAATATACATGATTACTTATTGGAGAAAACACAGAAGGTACAGAACCAACTCTTTGTAAATCTCTTCTATGCTTGGTGATAGTTATTCAAGACAACTCCTATACATTGAATCAGTACCAACAGGAACCAATATCAGACAAGAATACGAAAATCAGGGTTCTTTATAACTATAAAAACATAGTAAAGCACTCACGTACGGAGATTTCTAACATGAATTTCTTGGTCATAAATGTCAATGCATTTGGGAAAACTGCGTGCCACTGCTACCTGAGATAGGACAAAATAAAGTCAAAAAAAGGTGCCAGGGTATTATGGTCCATGGAAAGCAACGATTCAATGAAGCTAGGAAAAAGAAAATCAAGCAGCAAGAAACAAATTAACAGACTAAGGGCAACTGCTTTCCTATCTTTTACCCACTATGGACCTAGTTAGTCCCATCAAAGAGACATAATTTACATAAAGGGTGACAACACCCACGGTGGGTCCCACCTTAGTAGGGTCTAAGGATATCCAAATTTAGGCAGCCTCAACCTGCCACGCGACCCATGAAACTTTTTTTTTTCCAGCAAAATAATTATTTGACATAAAAAAGTACAGCTAAAGAAATTGACAATTGCATCTCACAGGCCAATTAGAAATCTGAAGCGACCTTGACATTACATCTTCTTCGGTTCTTCCACTACGGAAATTTAACAAATGCACCAGCCATTCTCCTCAATACTCATTATCTCCTGCTTCTTTTAGGTTATTTTGGAACCATTTGAGTGATTATTAAGGTTATGCTGTTTACAACCCCCCCCCCCCCCGAACCCAAGGTCTTTGCACGATAATAGACAACTATACACCTCATATAAAATAAGAATGAAGGACAACAAAGAAATCCAAAACCACGACTCATAAACGGCCATCACCACAAAAATCCAGCTGCCTGAATCGACATCATTATATCCAAAGGAGTTCAATCCAGTGGATAATTCCTAAATCCTATATCATCAATTACCCTTAGCACAAAGCTCGTAAAACACAGATAAATTTGTGGTTCTTTTGGTTCTTTGATGACAGTCATGTGCTGATGACATATGGTATAGTACAAGCCCCCCCCCCCCCCAAAAAAAATCCGTGCAGAAAGAAAAAAAGGCACAAAATGCCTATTTAACACATGCAGCAGTGCCAGTGTCAGTGTAAGCTGATGAAAATACCATGGACCATGGACTAGGGCTGAAGCTGAGACCTGCCCAGCTTCCTTCACCAATCACACGGTCTTGAGGCGAAACTGCAAAAGTAAGCTTTTGAACATCTGTCAAAAATTAAGAGCACTTCAATTGTCATGAAAAGCAACAGATCACAACAAAACAGAAAAAACATATACAGCTGCAAAACGGAAGACAAATTTCAGATCGGATCTATATAGGTTGGTGCAGAGCAAATATGACACATTTAAGATCCTATCAACCACTGTTATCAATTGGGCTTTTCATCATCGCAGGTTATTTGGGATTAGTATGCAAATCAAGTGGAAACCACCTTGCTATAAATAAAAACTCAAATAAATAAATAACTAATCAACCAAAAATAATCAAAATTTCTAACAGATGGGCCATCTCTTTTGCTACGCTATTTCATTCAATGTTCAAGGTATTTGCAAAAATCATTCAACCATTACACACCCTCCCTTATCTTTCCCATATCTCAAAGAATTGCACGTTTAGTGCAACATGTTGTTCTGAAGACCTTTACATATATTTGAGAAGGGAACCTTAAGGAGTATTCATCTTAAACCATACAGTGAAGTTGCTCCTACTCTATGTTTCAAAAGATGAACCAACACATCCGAGAGAACTTATTGTTGGCTATATTGTCAACTATTGTGTGTTTCAATTCAAATGTTGGCTTTTCGCAGAAATTCTGCTATGAAAAGAAATTTTGCATGAGCAACAAGGATAATTCACAACCCATAGATTCTGAAAGAAGCACCATAAAGATTTGGGAAGAATCTCACAAGAAGTCCTTCACAGGATGAAGAGCATTGTTTTAAATGCTAGATTACCATTAAACAACAGCTACCGCCATCCAGTTACACTTCCAATTTTTCTCGGAAAGATTTTATGTAACTGCGAAACTAAAAGAGCAACGCATATATTCCATTATAACAAAGTTTGATGATGTACTACGGCATTTAGTTTGACATAATATAATATGATGTAAAAGAATTAATTACGTAACTGTGACAAGCTATGTTCACAAGTGCTTGCAAGGGTAAGACCATGTATATATGGATGTCCCCAGATTCAGTGAAATCAGGACCCACACTAGAAGGAGTTGCTATTCCTATAAATGTAACACACTATGTCATGAAATAGAAGAACTACGTCACCATCTTTGGAGGCTCAAGAAGCATAGTCATGCATGTCATAATGGCATTTTTCACAATTTCTAAGCTTGATTCAACTTGAAACTTTATGCATTTAAAAGAAGCGAAAACTTGAATGAAATAAAATAGATTTCTAGCACGATGCTTTTCAGCCACTGGTGAAAACCAGCACCCACATGGACACCACGTCCACACGTGGCACCATTCACAGGCAACCAATGCAATGGCATAGTTGAGGTTACCTAACATACTCGGCACTATGACCACTTGATCAGCTTTTGTGTCATTTTTTGAGATATAACAAATCTAAAGATGGAGTAGGGAGAATCGGACAAGGGGCTCAATAAATAATGGCAAACAGAAGCAGCAACCTTGCATGGCGAAACAATCGTTGATACATGAGTTTCCCAGCTTGTTCTTTGCCCTTCCATACCACAATCTCATGGAGCAAACCGACCATGCCAAGAAGTTATTCACATGACAAGAAGATTGCCAAGCCATACTTGTACCAGCTCAGTTTGGAAAGACTTGAAAATTATCAGGGACTTCTTAAAGATTTTCAAAGAAAGGGCAAGCAAGCGGTTGGTTACTTTCTTAGGGCAACCGTGGAGGAAAGGGAAGAAAGTGAAAGAGGAGCAGTGAGGGGGGCAGAAGGAAAGGCAATGAGAAAAACAGGGTGGGGTGGAAGACTGGAAGGGAATAGAGAGAAGAAGCAGGATGAGGAAGTTTGGGGAACGCAAAGAAGAGGGTGGAGGAACAGTGCCTGTTTTTACATAATCGCATTCTAATCTTAATTATTTGAACTTAAGGCATGCAATCAGGATTTATTTGCATAGACATAAATTGCCAATAACCAGGGAACAGTGATTACAAAGCATATTTGATGAGAAATGTGGTTATGTAAACCAAGTCATATCTTGATTGCCATTGCCACATTCATCGCAGTATTGCAACTCAACCAAACAATTTGTATGTTCCACAAGGGTTAAAAATGTTAATGTCAACCAGTATAGCCAAGGATTCAGAATGCGGTTTCGGTCATAATTGCAATTTCGGTCACGACATGAAAAAATCGCTCTAATGCAGAAATCGCGTTCCATATCGTGGCGGAAACGCAGTTTGACCAACTCAAAAACTTTTCTGATGTGGCCGTTTCATCGCGGATCGGCCACATTTTGAATCCATGAGTATAGCCACACAATGAAGAATGAAGGGAATATACCTAGGATCAGGAATTTAGGATATATTTTAATATTTAGAAATTTGTAGTATTTTGATATTTACGCCATTTTTGTATGCTTGCTTGTGGCTAGTTTTAGATAATTCAAGATAAGGATATTTAGGAGTGCTTAGGTAATATTTTGTTTCCTATTCTACATACTATATAGGCTTGTTTTAAGTAGTTTTCCCACTCGAATTCTAAAGTCTTAAGGCTAGTAGGAATAGATGCTTTGTCTTACGCTATATTACACATTTTAGTGAATATCAAATAATTGAATAAGCTAATTAAGTGTGATATCTCCTTGCCTTCTCTCTGTTTCTCTGGTGTTCCTCTCTAATCCTTCCCTCAGAATCTCTTCTCTTTCCCGGTTCTCTATTAGTTACGTATCAGAGCATTCTCATTCTCTCTTCATATAAGACAATTCTCATTTCTCTAGCAGCTCATGTTTGAAGTGGAAAATAAATTGATATGAATTGATCTTGAAACATCCACGGTGGGGGTTGCTTGGCAATTTTAATGCCTGCGGTGTGCAAAAACACACTAACAAAAAAAAAAAAGGAAGAACCAATTATTTTCTTTATTTCATTGTCAACCAAAGCTGAAATGGCCAATAGTTTCCACCATTAATATTGAACAGAAGTACTATCCCTCAAAGTCCTCTTTGCACTAAATCTCATTTGTTTGGCACCCAAAGCATCCAGATAAGCCAACAACAGTGTATGCAAAGACATGCATTGCAAACTATGTAGGGTTAAATTTCTCAAGGTCAAGAGAATGCACAAAATGCTCACCTTTACTATCAGTATCAAACTCAGATACAATAAGGTGACCACACGAATCAACACTGCCTAGAATTAAAGAGTCATTGCCTGCACATAACACGGTGGGAAAAAAGATGACAAGGTCATTCAAAGAAGATGATAACAGTGATGATGATGATGATGATGATGATGATGATGATGGTGATGGTGATGATGATGATGGCATTTCAAGTTAAAAGCTAGCATATTATCGACATCCACTAATATTGAATTATCAATTGTTGCACCTCGGGGGGGGGGGGGGGACATGGCAATGCTAAGAGAAACAGCTTTAAAAAACAGATATTTTAATCTGTTGGACTTGCAACCTTGGTCTCAAATTTCTGCTTTTCCTTGAAGCCATATGGTCTTTCTCCTATTAGCTCATGTTGTCAAGCACATCCGCAAACAAGAGTATACGCCAGCATACTTGGATTTGTCTAGTTTTCCACACCTCATTCATCGGAGGACAATTGTTTCCCAACACCGTCAAGGTTATTATCATGATCACAACCATCATGTTGCTCCTTCAGTAGATATTCATTAGTATTCTACTACTTACTTCCATTACATTCCCTTTTTTTGAAAGGAATCTGCATTGTCTTTGATTCATTCTTTATTAAGTATTGTGAATTTTTTATGCATCAATGCTTAAATATGTTACTGATGTTATTTAATTTAAGAAGTTTCCAGTCGCTGTCCTGTCAAAACCATGGATAAAACCTGGATGGTGCATCAACCTATAAAATCCTGTGGCAAAAAATTCTCCAGTCCAGCACAAAAATCTCAATGACAATGAAGCTAATTCTAACCCATTGCTTGCATGAATGCAAAGGATCCCGAAGACTCGTTTTGAGTTACTTGGGCTCGACGGAAATTAATGCATGGGCATAAGTGCAAAAGAAAAGGCATACTCTGCAAGTCTAAATCCATATTTGGCTGGAAAGCTTAGGTTCCATCCAGGGGAATTGAGGCTACATACAACAGTATAGTACTACACATACAGGATAAAGGTGGAATGTATAGCATACATCACAGGCATAATGCCTTCTTGCATAAAATACATTTTGATGCTTGTGGAAGTGAAGGCTTTTCATCCTTCACTTGCTTCCATCCATACAATACTGTCTCCTATAGTTGTCTCAGCTCTCATTTCAACTTATCCAAATCCAAAAGACTCACCTACTGTCACAATTTTTTATAATCACTTCCTTGGATAGAGGTTGTAGCAATTATACCAGAAGCAATGGAAGTGGCATTTTGGTAAGCTTAAAAAGCTGGCTGCTTCTGAGGATTTTAAATTAAATTAATACCAGAATACTATCTCTTGAGCTAAAGAAGGTGACTTTTGGCTTTTTAGAAATAAAAAAAATAGATTTAGTTACTTCCAACCTGAATTTATATACAAATACAGGACCACTCACAGTCCTGTATAATCATCCTTGTCACTCACAGGTTACCTTGCCCCATACCTCACTCATTCAAGCTACAAAGAGGAACCAAGCACAAACTATACACAGAAATTTTTGTTTTGATAGCAAAAATAACTATAGCCTTCTTTTTACAGTTCTGGGATCTTATGTGGGTTAAGCGTGTCAACTCCTTTACCAATTCTTTTGGTTGTTTCTCCTTGCTTTGGAAAGTTCTATGCTATTATTACTCTGTTGCGATTTCAGGTAAGCTGCTGCAGCGATGCTAGTGGTCAGCACCTGCTTCACCACTTGACTGCTGTTGCTTCTAGCTGAGAACCATTTCAGAGTCTCAGTCCAGTCATTAAATATTTAATTAATCCATTTGCAACCCCACGAAAGCAGGACCTACTCTGGAGTTGTTGTAGTTATCCATTGCAAATACTTTCCCCATAGTTATGATGAGTAATTACATGTGAGAAACAGGTGCACATGGCGTTCCTCTTCATTATCCCACAGAAACACACAGCACACTGTTCCCCAAACCCATCCCCTCTGAAGCCCGTAACATGTTGTCAGTCTTTTGTGTGCATCCATCTTAAGACGAAAATTCTGTCTACGCACACTCAGAGGAGATTACAATATACAACTATGTAAGTCTGCTCCCATTTTATATCTTCTGTTGCACATATGTAGCCTATCTCAATCTGGTATCTTACACACCCTTGAACCCTCACAATGCCTTCTAGTTTCTCCCGACTCTAAGAAATCTTCTGCACACAGCTTGCTGTGGGCAAGTTGTAGCTAAAATGCAATCTTTGCAAAAACGATGTGAAATACATACACGAAAGCTTCCAAAGTTGGATGTAGTATCCCTAATCCGAGCGCCTGAAATTCATACCCAGTACCCACCACAGAAAGGACAGCCCATATGTTCACTTTAGCAAATATAAGCTAGCAGTGTATATCACTATGGAGCCGAAAAGAGATTCAGAGAAACCACAGTGGAGTACCTGAAGAGCTACACATCAAAGATCACATTGGGTTTGGGGTTGGGCCATTCATAGTATAAATAAGCCTACACATGTTATCATATATGGATTCTTGGGACACTGAAGTCTGGCATCTGCATGCCTATAAGCCACTAGCAAGATCGACTTAGCAACTAGTACGTTACTTGGACTAAATGATGTCAACAGCACCTTAATGAAGGCGATATCAAACTTTTCTTAGGTAACTCCTGCTGCACAAGTCCCACAAAACTAAATCATAACAAGAATGACAAGCATACTCAGCCAGATGGGAAACAAGACTCCTCAATCTACAGGCTCCAAGCTGGCTCAAAAACCCACCTAATCATTAAAGGCAATGCATTAATGCTGATCTCAGTCCAGATGAGTGTCTTTGTAGATACCACAATAAAAATCCACGTTTGCCTTAGGAAGGTCATATATTTGAAGGAGCCAGCCTGTTTATGAGCAAGAGCCCAGCTGGTAAGAAAAAAAAGGAAAAAAAAGGGGTCGTTTCTCCACCCTACATAAAGGTGCAATCCCAGACTGTGGATACAGGATTTGGAGATAGAACCCCCCCCCCCCAAAAAAAGGACCTAAAGGTAGGAGCTGCAGCCATTTCACACTTTCCAGTAAATCCTTGATCCTTTATCCTTACACTCTCTACTGCTTTCACCCAAAACTGATTGAGGAGAATTCCTCTTCCAATCAGAGCTGCCTGGAGATCAGAGCATAGCATTTGCTGTCTGACAAGTAAAATCATCTGATACATCACCACCATTCTTTACAATTCTCTGCTCATGTGTCTTGTGTCCAATATGAGTTCAATAAGTTTCTTTGATAACTCGACAAGTGAGCTATTACTTTTGAAGAAGGAAAATCCATCTCATGTCATGGCTTTGAGTGTCCTTCATAAATCATAATTGCGATTGCATATCCTTACGTTTAAGCCCAAATTCCTTTGTAAAATGTCTTCATCTGCCAAAAGTCAGTTAGATGCCTTACATTTAGAGCTGCCCAAACCCTTCTCAGGTGGGATCCGCAATAGATGGTGATGTTGCACAAAACTAGAAACTGCTTAAGCAAGCCTTCGACATCTGATATATCTTCATTGTTCACCTCAATTTTTCTACTTTTGGACCTTGATGCATGGAGTATGACTTCATAAATTTTCTTCATCTATACCGCATTGACTAAATGAAAAACTTGAAATTCATCTCAAGTACAGGTTTTGTGTGTTGTCCATAAATGTGATTGTGCATTTATGTCCATGAATCTCAGCTCAGTAAAATCTGCAAGCTGCTTGAGTAAACATTGCCAACAAGGGACCATCAGTGCACCAACTATAGGTAGTATTATGTTTAATCAATTATATCAATTTCTGATCAGCATCATTACTTGTGACCATCCTCAGTCTGACAGTCTGACCTCATTCAAAGAGACCAGAACCAAACATCAAGCTCTCACTGAATATCCCCTGAGCAGACATCTGTTCTGTTTGCTCATCAATAATATCAAATTACATGCCAAACAGAAATAATATGCTATCTGATGCATGGGAATATTTTAAAGCCAAGCAGATCCTCCCGTCGCCCATGGCAGGCTAATCAAGATTCTTGACTGGAGAACCCAAAAATCATTCTGTAAAGCCCATGCACTTTAGGGCCACAAAGTGCCATGATATGTCACCATAATGTGCCAGCCATTCCCTAATATCCTGATAAGCTCATCCCTTTTGGATGAAGTTGATGTTTCCATCCATACCGGTTGTTAAAAGGTTCACTACTGTTACCATCAACAGCCCAACAAAACAAAACTGACTTGAGAGAGTTAAGCATTAGCAATGTGAACAGGTTCAGTCTCACGCGATCTCTCACTTGCCTTTCCTCATTGCTCACCGTTGCTACAAAAGAGAAACCTATGTCTCAATCATTTGCAGCCTTGGATATTGATTACTTTGCCACCTTCTTTATTTTTCCTTAGAATTTGATTGGTTATGTTACATGGCTGCTAAAATGGTAGAACTGAATTGTGATCTCATGCTTTTAGGATCAGAAATATATTGCAGTTAGGAACAAAGATCCCTGATCATGGATTGGAGGGTGGACCAGATAGGGTATATATGACATCAATAATGGGGGCATAGGGCCCTTTAAATTCACTAAATGTGCAGCTACTAAAAATTGATTGGTTGCAGTTAGGAACAAAGATCCCTGATCATGGATTGGAGGGTGGACCAGATAGTTGCTAAAATGGCGGAACTGAAATTTGATCTCATGCTTTTAGGATCGGATCAAAGATTCCTGATCTTGGATTAAAGAGCAGACAAGATTGGGTAAATATGACGTCAATAATAGGACCCTTCATCTTTCCACCAAATATGGAGCAACTAAAAACTGTGGGGTGAGGGGAGGGGATGATCTCCTATCCTAGTCAATAGTCATTATCTCCAATAAAAACGGCCCCAAGGGAACTATTGGAGAAATATGCTCCAGAGCTAAACTTGATGGTGATAAAAGAACAGAACAATCACAGAGATGTAACGAGAAAATAGTAAGCTTGTAATTCAGTATTTTGGCTTTTGCATTTTTTATTTCTTCCAGAAATTCTAAAACGCAACAAAGAGGTGAAGAATAGTTCTTCTAAAACTAAAATACTGATAGGGAGCTATTGGAAGTTACTATTATTGGATATACTCTTTCTCTAGTCAAATATTGATCTAACTTCTTTGAAAGCCTATAAAAATCATTCACAGTTGCAGGGGGCAAAAATACAGCAGCAGCGTATGCAATGAGCTAGGAGAGGAACCATAATGTACTGTGTAGCACGCATTACTTACTTCCCATTTCTGTTAGCGCTATGCTTTGAATTTCATATCGATGAGGACAGTGTGCAGTCACCGAGGCCTCGATGACCTTCACAAAGACAGAAAATAAACACCAAAATAAACCCCGCATTCATCAATGGTAATTGGTAGCCCCCTGTATCAAAAATTGTTGCACGCATTCGAATAATACAACTCCACTAAGGAGAGAGACATACGCAAGTAGCACATACCTCAGCATGTGCTGGAATCAAAAGGCTGTCTTTACCTTTATGGACCAATGATTCCGCCCCTGAAATCTAACATCAATTCCAAGCATAAAATACAACGACAATTAAAACAGTTTCTATTAACTAATGAGCTTATTACAAGAAACCCCAGTTTGATTAGCCGCTATGTTAACCCCACCAGTGCCTTCGACAAAATAATTTCAAAAATACATATCTAAACGCACAAATGTCCTAATAGTCGACCATTGCAAGCAAACTTTAACCTAATTCGACGATTAGATTGCAAATACCAAAACCCTTTCATTATATGATTAGAATTGCAACATATACCACACAAATACACAAACATGGATAGGCGAACCTGGGCTTTGTAGACGCGGGAACCGGAGGCAAAGTAAGCGCAACAAGAAGAAAGACTAGAATCATCATCATCAACCTACAAAAGAGAAAACGAAGGATTGAGAAATTAGGATCGAGAACAAGAACAGTGAAATTAGGGTTTAAGAAGGGTTTTTACTTACAGTGATAGCGAGACGAGTGGGCTGGATACTCCCAGGAGAGGGGTACGGCAGTAGAGAGGACGGCACCGTAGCTTTCCTCAAACTTTTCGCTTCCAACATCTCTCTCTCTCTCTCCCCCCTCCCCTTGCTGTCTAGGCGGGAAATCCCAACGGTCCCGGGATGGTACTGGCAGGAGACTAGGAGATTTCAATGCTTTATGTCACGGGTTGATAATTCACTCAAACTTAAACCCGTGTGACCTAACAAACTTGCTTGGAGTCCTTAGCTTGGTTTGCTAGTAAGCCTTACAAGATGCTAACTTAGGCTTGGAAAAAGCTAAGTAAACAAGCACACAAAAGGAAGTTTTAAGAGAGTTTGGGAGAGTGCTCTTTGTATTGCACTTCAATGCTTACAATGGCTTTTATGGCTTGATTACAAATGGACCCCCTTTGGGGTATATATACAACTTCCACCTCCTCAATGGACGGTGGAGATTTATTCGATCTTACGGCTATTATCTCACTTCCAGAATATTTCATATAAATATCCTAGAGACTATATACAAGTAGAATAGTGTGGAACATTCTAGATGGTAGTCTAGAATATTCTACTATAACCTAGAAGGTTCTAGGACTCTCCATAAGGTCCTAGATACTCTAGAAGCTTCTAGAACAGTCCAGAAGTATCTAGAGTTCTTCAGAAGATTCTAGAAGAGTCTAGAAGATTTCAGAATGTTCTAGAACACTCTAGAACATTCTAGAGTGTTCCATAAGGTTCCAAACCATTCTGAAAGACTCTGGAATATTCTAGAACTCTCTAGAAACGCGGTCCGTGACATTTAGCAGTTATTTAAGTACAGATAATACAATAGTCCCCAATTTAACAGTTATTATACCACCTAGGTGTATTATAACATCATACACTACAACACTAATATCTTTCCAGTTCAGATTCATCTAGTAAATAAGGTGTGGCACAGTAGAATACACGTATAGTGAGGTTTTTTAAATATTTTTCTCTACAAATCCTTACCAAAAAGGTAGGCAATGTGGAGATTTGGCCAAGAGGCTTTGTTTTTAAGTTCCTCAGTTTGAAACTTGACGATAATAAGGGCTTGTTCTTTTCGTGGGTAAATTGGATGGGTCAAAAGGGTGAAGTAGGTTGAAGTAGATTGAAGTGGGTTGAGGTAGGTTGAAGTTGGTATTTTTTTTTTAGGTAGGTTGAAATAGGTTGAAGTGGGTTGATGTTGGTTGAAGTTGGTTGAATGTGGTAAATTTTTTATGTGGTGGGTTGAAATTGGTAAAAATAATGAGAATGTAATTAATGTGTGATAATTTATGAAGTTATTGAAATCTTATGAAATTTTTGTTTATTCTTTTTTATTTTTTATTTTTTTGATTTTTTATTTTTTATTTTTCATTTTTCATTTTTCATTTTTTTAATTTTTACATTTTCATTTTTTATTTTCTTTATTTTTTTTTTTTTTACTTTTTATTTTTTTAATTTATTTTTTTAAATTTTTTATTTTTTCATTTTTCATTTTCCATTTTTCATTTTTCATTTTTCATTTTTCATTTTTCATTTATTTTTTATTTTTTATGTTTTATGTTTTATTTTATTTTTTTTCTTTTTAATTTTCCTTTCTTTAATTTTTTTTATTTTTATTTTTTATGTTCATATATTTTTTTTTCTATTTTTCATATTTTTTTATTTTTTAAATTTCTTATTTTTTAATTTTTATTTTAATTTTATTTTTTCTTTCTCATTTTTTATATTTAATTTTATTTTTTCTTTCTAATTTTTCATGTTTTATTTTTTTTGATTTTCTCTTTTCTTATTTTTTATTTTTCATTTTTCATTTTTTTTTGTTTTTTTTCTTTTGAATTTTTTTTTTTTTTTCTTTGTACTGTTTATTTTTTTAGTTTTTTAGTTCTTTATTTTTTATTTATTAATTCTCTATGATTTTATGTTTTTTATTTTTTTATTTTTCTATTTCTTATTTCTTATTGCTTATTTCTTTATTTTTTATTTTTTATTTTTTATTGTTTATTTTTCATGTTTTTATATTTTATTTTTTATTTTTCATTTTTTCTGTTTTTATGTTTTTCTGTTTTATTTATTTATTTTTTATTTATAATTTTTTATTTTTTATTTTTTATTTTTTAAATTTTAATTTTAATTTTTTAATTTTTAATTTTTATTTATTATTTCTTATTTTTTTTAATTTTTTAGCTCTTATTTTTTATTTTTCATTTTTTTAAATTTTATTTTTTTATATTTCATATTTCATAGTTCATATTTTTATTTTTTAGTTTTTGTTTTTTTATTTGTTTTAAATTCCAAAAAAATTAAAAATTAAAAAAATAAAAAAAATAATAAATAAGAAATAAAAACATAAAAACATAAAAAATCAAAAAATAAGAAATAAGAAATAAGAAAATAAAAAATTGAAAATTGAAAATTATAATTAAAATGTAAAAAATAAAAAAAGAGAAATAAGAAATAAAAAAATAAAAACATAAACAACATAAAAAATAAAAAAAATAAAAAAAATAAAATGAAAGATAAAAATTAAACATTAAAAATAAAAAATGAAAAATGAAAAATGAAAAATAAAGAATAAAAAATAAGAAGTAATAAGTGAAAAAATAAAAACATAAAAAAACATAAAATCATAGAAAAATTAAAAATTGAAAATTGAAAATAAAATTAAAAATTAAAAATTAAAAATTAAAAATTAAAAGCAAAAAATAAAAAATAAAAGATTAAATCTAAAAATAAAAAATAAAAAATAAAAAATGAGAAAATAAGAAATTAAAAAAATTAAAAATTAAAAATAAAAATTAAAAAAAAGAAATTAAAAAAATAAAAAATAAAAATTAAAAATTAAAAGTAAAAAATATAAAATATAAAAAATATAAAAACTGAAAAATAAGAATGAATAAACAAAAATTCCACAAAATTTCGATAACTTCATAAATTTTCACACATGAGTTACATTCTCATTATTTTAACCCACTTCAACCTATCATATAAAAAATATACCAACTTCAACGCACTTCATCCTATATCAACCCACTTCAATGTAGTTCGACGTATTTCAACTCACCTCAACCTACTTCAACTGATTTCACCCTTTTTTCCACCCAATTTACCCACGAAAACAACATGCCCTAAATCTCACATGATACTTTACAAATTATTAAAATTATGAAGGGGGTGAGTTGAAGTTGGTTGAAGTGGGTTGAGATAGGTTGAAGTGGGTTGAAGTTGATATTTTTTTTTTCAAGTGGGTTGAAATAGGTTGAAGTAGGTTGAAATTGGTAAATATGGATTGACCCACGAAAAGAACAAGCCCTAAGTTGTTGAATTTTTTGAAAAAAATCTTTGACGATAAGTTTTTGAATTTTTAAGAAAACATATTCACAACTTGCTCACAAAAAATGTGCACGGTTCAAAAGTTATTTTGTTGTTCGCAAAAAGTTAACGTATTGTTTACAAAATAATAAACTATTGTTCACAAAATACTAGTTTGTTGTTTACAAAAAAACCTTTTTTGCTATCATTTATTTACTAAGAAGTGTTATATTGTTTGTCAAATATTAAACTATTATTCATTAAAATCTAAAAATTTTATTTCCAAATACGGAATTTTATTGTTCACCAATAAACTTCTGTTGTTCACAAAACCTTAACGTATTGTTCATTTGTTCACAAAAACTTACCCCTATTGTTCACAAATGTTAACCTATTGTTCACAAAGTAGATATCTATTGTTCACAAAAACAGAACTTATGCTAGATAATATTGCTCATAAAATTAAATCAAATACTATGAATTAAAAATTAAGGGTTAAAATTATTTTTTAAAAAAATAAGCTAAATAGTAGTATTCTTAATGAAAAAGAAAATGTCTATTGTACACAAAATATTAACATGTTGTTAACAAAAATTTAACCCATTGTTTAAAAGTTAGCCTTAATGTTCACATAAGTACTTCCATGTCAAGACATTTCACAAAAACTTGTCCATCATTCACAACAGATTGATCATTGTTCACAAATACTTAACCTATTGTTCACAAAAATATTTCCACTTAAGATATTCGAAGAGAAATATCAATGATTTTGAATGACTATTTCTACTTAAAATTATCAGAGCTAGTTTTAAAACATCTCATCGTTTTAAACCTGTAAATCTTTCATTGACAGAACTTCCCTCTCCTCCTCTCTCTTTCCCTCACTATAATTTCAACGCATCTAGGTTTTGATTCGAGGCTCCAAACAATTTCAAAATTGAACTAGGTTAATTATGAACTTGATGATCAATACCCCTGTCAAAATCCTCCATATCAGTCGCTCCAATTCACAATTCGAAACAAATCCAAGATAATAGCATAGAAACTCCAGACGAAAATCACATGGATTAAAGCAAGTAGGGAAAAAAAAAAGAAAAAGAAGTGCGTGGAACAAAACATGTAGTGCAAATTAGTAAGACGGCGTACTACAAAAGCACGTGAGGGGAGATGGATGTATAGAAAACAGATACCAATTATACGTTCAACTAATTTTACACCCAAATTACGCCCAACTTACGATTACTTTATACACTCTAAATTAATAAACTTTATACGTCCAACTTACCATTACTTTACTCCTTTGAGAATTAATTAATAATATAATCACCAACTTATCAATATTCTATGCCATAATTGTTGTGCTAATTGATGCTTAAAAATTGTGGCACTGTGCCAGATGAGGTGGAACATGACGTGGAGGATATTAAAAGAGTGGTAGCGATTTGGGAATGACGAACAACCCTTGTGTGGTCGCGAATGCAACCATACCATATGCCCAACCATTCTTTCTTTTTTTTTCCTATCTTCCTAATTTCTTTTTAATTTTATCCTCTCTCCCAATGTCTTTTTCTTTTCTTAATAAATATTTTTTTAATAAATATTTTCTACTTCATATTCTAGAACAAAATAATGTTGCAAAACTTGCTTGGATTTGTTAAAATTTTAAGCTTTTTCGTGTTGAAACAATTGTTTGACTTAATATGGTAACTTTTGGGTATTATAAATAATTACCCATCTTACAGTCCAATTGAAAGTAGACATTTGATTACAATTGATTATTTTGCGCATATTTATTTTTTATTAAAAATCAAAGTTAGATTGGGTCAAAACTAAACCAACGAATAATTAACCAGCTTAGCACGTCTAATAAAGATTATCCGAAAAAATATTCAGTCAACAAACCATTCAAAAAGAAAGTCATATACAAGATTAGGTCTAAAAAAATGATAGTCCAACTTCTTAAGATAATAATTTTATATAAAGGCATATATTTAGACATAGGGGACCAGAGAGAGATTGAGAGAAAGAGAAGGGGGGATGTCACACAGATGGGATGTGCACAGTTAGTTGCACTAGGGGACCATAAAGAGAAAGATTAGAGGGGGATTTAGTGGCTCCTCTAAGTCACTAATGGCCAGAATTAGCAGCACCCAGCTAATATAATGAGCTGATTATGCTTCTTAACTAGTCCACCACCACTATGATGGTTGGTACACCAGCAGAAAAACAAAACAATTACCACAGGCAGCCTTATAGTTATCTAGGCAGCGCCTATTAAAGAAGAAGAATGTCAAGAGTGTTGCATCCATTGGCAAAAACACAACAAAGTTGAAGTTAGCCAATCAAGGGCAAGTGCTCATCTCTCTATCTTCTGTCAATGGGCTCTGATGTTTCACCATCATCGTCATCATCAGGCCCTTTCTATACATATCGTCTTATGCCACTTTTATCAGTATCTTTCTGCCACTTTCATGGTGCCCAGCTTGACTGACTTCATTGCGGTACATCGTGAGATCTTCAGGTGTACTTACTTTGTTCATGCTGGATTTCTTCGGCTAGCAAGAATGCTTGTAGGGATTAAGGCTGCATACACCTGAATCTTCTCAGAATTGCTGTTGCCAGACCTACCTAAGAAGTTGTTGTTGCTGCTGTTGTTATTGTTGTTGTGTGACGGGTTTTTTTTCTCTTGAGTTTGCATGGCTGATGGATTAATGCCATTTGTCATGCTTGCTATTGTATGGTTGTATACCTGTACTATATATAAACACTTTCTGCATTTGTAGTTTGTGTTTTAATTTCGAGTACTACTCTTTTGATATATATTATGTCAATGTCATTTTTCCTTCAAAATTGTACTTAGTTATTATACCCAAATGCTTTTTGTGGGCCTTATATATATATAAGCCACCTTTCTAGCTAAGTGTCTATATTATTCAAGATCCGATAAGGTGTACTTCATCTTAATGTCACTAAGCCATGTTTGTACGTAAGGGTACAATGCTTTTTATGTCTTGGAGAGTACATTGAAAATCAAAGCTTAAACTTGAATCATGCTAAGGTCAAAAGGCTTCGTTCCCCTTCCCTCATTTCAGACAATCAACTATGAATCTTATTATAGTAGACTTTGATAAGAGTTACATGTAGACAGTCGATCTTAATCAATCTTGAAATATAAATTATAGCAAAACATACTGTACTCATGGGAGTGCATACAAAAATTACATGTAATTAATGTTTGCCCACATATGGTTGTCATGGATATAAAAAACTTCCAAGTCTACAGGAAAGTAATTTGTGGATATACATATTCCTACAAATACGAATCATGATAAATAGAAATTGTATTTATACATACCCGTTTTTTCTTCATTTTTTGGGGAGGGGGGGGGGGTTATGAGAAAAAGTTAAGATGGCATAATTAACGTCTCATCTCTTATAGAGACATCCTAGAGGGCAAAGGCATAACACTCCAATGTAAATGGGTCCAATAACTAGATTTTCCACAATCTACCTTTAGACCATCATTATGGAGATCTCCAGGGGCTTGTAAACACACGTTGCCGCTTATAATCTGATCTTTGTCGTGCACCATAACATGTTAAAAAAAAAAAAAAAGGTGTGAACTAGTCACTCAAAATTATTAGCCCCAAAGTTCAATTTGACACGACATGTAATGCCACAGTTGAAAGAGGTCTGAGACCAGGGGTGAAGTCAAGATTTAAAATAAGGGGGACGAGATTAATAATACATATAACATAAATTTTTTATTGATGGATAAATCTCTAAATTAACCACTTATTCAACACAAATTCAATAACAATTAGTAAACTAAACAAATACACGCAAGCAATTGCAAACAAAATTAGCCCAACTTTAAATCTTCAACCAAGAAGACAATTAGGTAAAAATTCTCATTTTTCAATTCATGAATCATGAATAATTCACTAAGTTAATCAATTATTTAAAATGAATCTAACTAAAATTAGTAAAATAAACATAATTATTTATGAAATAACAAAATTAAAAACAAAAATTGAGAATTTTTGGGAGTTACCTGCCAAAATTTTGAAACAAAAATTGAAAAAATTAAAGGGCACTTCCAAAAAAAATAAATACAGAAGAGACGGAACGAAAAGTCAAACCAAGAACCTCTCAGTCTCCCACACGGAGGAAGAGGTAGCCACCACCCTACTATGCACACCTATGTCGTACATTTATGAACTAATTAATATATATATATATATATATATATATATATATATATATATATATATATATATATTTCTTATCTAAAAAAATATCCCACATTTGAAAAAAAAAATTTCAAAAAGTTGGGGGGTCAATTGACCCCCCTTGCCCCAACGTGGCTCCGCCCTTGTCTGAGACAAATAAATGTCGGTGACTTAACAATTGTTCGCTACTCAAATAGCTAGTTTTGGCAAGCAAAATCTTTGTAGTTACAGGTATATCCTTTATTAAGTTATTATACTTAATTGCTGCTAAATGGGTGGTCTAGTGGGAGTTGACCCACTTTCGAATAAGAAAGTATGGAATCAAATCCCATAAGCAATGTGAAGGAATTTCCATTACCCTTCTTCCTTCTTCTCTCTTCCATGGCTTCCTCTACAGGGAATGTTACGTTCCCATAAATATTGGTCTTTGAGTGGACTTGTTCACCAATCTGGAAAAAAATTAGTATACTTCGTTTTCTTATCTACATGTTCTTCAGATGACAAACTGAATTCACGATAACTAGCTAAGCTTTCACTTTCAAAATGTGATCAAGACATCCATGAATGAAGTCCTCCATAGAACTAGTCAATGTTAAGTTGTCATAATGAAGAATGATTAGGTTAATTAGCAGTCATTACCTATTAATCAAGGGAGTGATTTGAAGTCAAAAGAAAAAGAAAAATATAGATAAAGCTGGAAGAAGAGACACATCGTATATATCTTTAAGAAACTTTAGATCATTGTTGCCAAGTAGTGGTTTAATTCAATCGAAATATACTAAAGGAAGAAGAGGGCCACCAAAATCAATATTAATGGACACTAATACAAAAACACTAACAATAAAGTATTTGTTATTGCACGTTCAGAAGATCTCCAAAGAATAAAAAGATTTCCAGAAAAAGCCTTCAATTAAAGATCAATCAATTTCTTTTTGACCTTACATGGTCCAAATATCCGATTCCTTGAAACACAATTATTCTCACCTTTTAAGCTTTCATTTGACAAAGTCATGTCTAACGTGTAAAATTACATGGAAAATTCATGTATACTTTATAAGGTGATATTCTTTTCTCTCTTTTTTTTTGGGTCTGAATTCTTTTCTTTTATGGAGATATTATCTTATAATGTTGGTGTTTAATTGACTTAATTTTTATTCGTGTGTTCAGAATAATTATTTATTTATTTCATGTTAGAGGTCATTGTTTATCTGCCATTTAAATAGAAGAATCATCTAATGTGCTAAGAGCTTATAGCTCAATTAGCACGTAGAGTATCTCACATTTTTTGAGTCCTTAGGTCGGATCCAATGGATAACAAAATCTCCTTGTGTGAAGATTATATTGAAACTCAATGATTCCATGGGTGTAATCAGGACTAAGTCTTTGTTGGATCTAATGTGATGGTTGTGCAACCCTCCTTTTCTCGCCTACTAAGTCCATTGGGTTAGCCCCATATAAGGTTCCACTGGGTGGGCAAGCTTACCCTTGCCTTTTGGGGGGGGGGGGGGGGAGAACCACATAATGTGACTAAATTTCATTATGAATGAACTAGTGCTAACACTACAACGAGTGTGTTCATAATGAATTGAACGCGAACTTTACTATTCTTGGCTTGGCTCATTAGACAATCAAACCAAGCTTAGTCAAATGGAATTTAAGCCGAATTTTGATCGAGTCAAAATTGAGTTTAATCAAGCCTTGATATTTTTGTACCCTCTCTGGTATGACTCAAATTTTCATATCATTAGTTTGAAATACGTACATTTTTTAACTTTAGAAAACTATAACACCCACCTTGGATCCTGTGATCTTTCCCTTGGTAAATTGAGGAGGAATGGAGGGGAAGTTGAAATATCATAATAAGATCCCCTTTTTTTGTCTTCCCCTCCCCTCTTTTTTAACCCAAACATGATAATATTAATTAATGTCTATCCCCCATCACTTTGAATCCAACAAGCTGAAATTACATCCCTTCCCATTCACTCCATCCCTGCTACCCCGCCCCCTTTTTATATCCAAATAGTGTGCAAAGGTATATGGGGGAGTAATGAGCTTCAATGAGTCCCTTCTAATCTTCCATGCATTCTTTTATGCATAGATCAATAGAAAGTTGCAATCTAGAAATTTTATTCTGTCTTCCTAATATTGATCGATCTAGAAAATTGATCAGAGACTTGAGATTTGAATTGAATAATTTGAATCGATATCTCAACCTATAGAAATAAGCCGACTTGATTAGACTATATTCTAAATTGAACTGAACTAGATAGACCAAATTAATCTAACGTAAAGTTTTGTCCCAATAGTGTTTTTCTTTTCAAGAAAATTTAATTGGATAAAATTCAACTGATTTAAAATTGATCGGAACTAAAATCTCATCAATCTAAATATACCAGACTTAAAATTAACCTGAATTAAAATTGAACTGAAAGATCGTTTGCCAGGCCTATTAATATGCATGCAACCCACCAGTTACAAGATCACTTTAGTTCGATGGAAATACAAATCGAGTGCTCCTAATTAATTTCCATAGAAATAGGTTCGTGGACTGTACGTAATCTGTGGGTTGTGGATGCTCTTGAGGAACTAGCTAACAACTAACAAGCCCTTTGGCTTAGACCTTTGCACAGGTGGGATCACATGAAGACCGTGAGGGATAAATGAAGAGGTTACAAGTGCAGTACCAGCAAGTCTCGTCCATCTTATTGTCCATACAATCATAAGTTCAAAAAGAGTGTTTTTAACTTCCCACACACATAAGAATCGCAAAAAGGACAGCCTTGGAACAACGGTAAGGTTGTCTCCGTGTGACCAAAAGGTCATGAGTTCAAGCCGTGGAATTAGTCACTGACAAAGACAAGTTAGGACTTCTTTGAACTTTAATTAATGGGTCTAGTAGAATAGGAAATGTGAAGCATTTGTATATTGAAGACAAACATGGGTTACTGATCTTCCCTGTTTAGGAACTTATGTTTTCTATCGCAAAACCAGTCAAGCATGTCTGGATCACCTACCTTTACACTGCCCAAGTCAAAGGTCACCGAAAGCGAGCAATTCTTTTTCTATTTCTTTTTTTAAATCTTAGATCCTTCATTTCACTGGATTCGAGTTACTGTTGGCCTAATAAGAAGTAGAGCTCTCTCATTGCAAATTTTCTCCATTCACAAGACTCGAACCCGAGGTCTTACTTAAGGGAAACGAATGTCAAACTATTTACACCAGCCTATATCAGTAAAACGTGCAATTCTTCAATGAAGAAGATTCTGCCAAACTTGAAACCAATAAAATGGACACTGTTGATTGTCCACATCCTCATTAGTCATTTTAAGCATTGATAATACTAAGGGGTGCCGTCCATATAAGATAGGATTGGATTACCGTAAATAAGGTTAGTTGAAATTTTATTACCATTAGATATGGTTGTCCAACTGTTAAACTATTTACATTTGGAAAACGTTAAATTAATATCTTATAGTAGTCCGACTGACTACTCAATAACGTAATTGATAATACCTATGTGATATTAATATTAGTTATGTTAACCAAGATGCAACGAATGACCAAAATGCCCTGCTTTTGTAATCAAAGTCCTTAATCCTTGGTTAAATGTTAATGTATTAGTCATACTGTCACATGATTAAACGTTAAGCATTTTCTTTTTATTAGGGACCATAAACAAGATGTTAAATTGTTTTTAATAAAGAGACCTTTTAATATTTGGTTCACGTAAGATGTAAAGGTCAATATTAACAAAATTCGAACTCACATCTTGGATTGTAACTTTCAAATATTTTACGAATTATATAGATTAATACCGATCAATAAATAACTTGCCAACTAAAATGGATGACTTTGTATGGTCTACTTGCAATGTCGATATCGACAATACGGCATTTTTGACAAGGTGAGAATAGACTTATCTTTTAACCCCCAAAAAAAAAAAAAAAACCCAAGATATAACCTGCGATTGTAGGGGTCACACCCCAAAAGATAGGAATAGACTACGATTGACCGACTATAAATGATAGACCTCAAAAAAAGGGATCGCTTATGGGTTCACCCTTATCAGTTTCGACTCTCTTCTACATTACTTAGAAAAAGTGAGCCGCTGATTTATCGCTCATGATAACGGATTCCTCGTCAAGTCAGTCTGGTATGTGTAGGCAAAATCTAAAGATCAGGGTTCAACGCTATCTAAAGTTGTCACAGATGATTGCTGAAAGAGTAGGCTTGGAAAATTAATCGCCATCCAACTCGTAATCTCAGCGACCCAATTGCAATTAACTGTCCACCCAACTCGTAATCGCAGCAACCCAATTGCAACAGCCGCAAACTACCACATTTTTTTTCGTCAGACCCCAGCAAGCACCCCTTTTCACCTAGAAAATACCGCTTCAATGATTCCACTTTTTAAGACAAATCAATGAAAGATCAGCTGCCAATCTGCCGCTACAGTGAAACATTACTGCCAAACCTAACGTTACCAATAAAGTAGACCAACTTGGATTTTTCCCTCTCCTTCAGACACTTACATTGAACATTCACGTGCACACATAAACGTCACCCTAACACTTCTGCAAAAATTATAGCCACTCATTCTTTATCCAAAATTAGCTGGATACTGACAATGCTTCAGTAGAATGGAACTATCAGCTGACCAATTTTTTGAGGTTTATCTTTTTTTGGTTTTTTTTGGGGGGGGGGGGGGGGAGGGTGTTGATGGAAACAATACCTACAAAACTGAAACTGAACTAGAAATACCAGCAGATTTTCGGTCTTTGAGACTATTTTGTTACAGAACATTTAAATTTTTTTTTTAAAAAAAAAACCCAACAATGCTCAACAACCTGAGATTTAGGCAATAACCATTACATCACGGAATATGAATGTCCTCCTGAATGCTCAGGTTGAAGGTTACACAAAGATTTCATTGCAACACACATTCTAATTAACCCTAATAGGCAACATGATAATGATCCTCTAAATGTTCTCTTAAATTTTCCTCCTTTGTTTTCGACCCATCTGATTCTCTACTATTCACAAGCCAATTTAGTGTCGAAACTGCTCAAACATATGGCAAAAGCCTGAAAAGCAGAAAGAGGGTACCGGTAATCCATTGTGAACATGTCCTTGCCAACTTTCCCAAATTGCAGGATGATCTTGTCGTGGTCGGAAGATGGGGCTGGCTGGGATGGCGTGGGTGCCCCTGCTGAGGGTTGGTTTGCGGCAATAAGCTGGAAGTTCTTGACTGAAGCAACTGTTACCCTGCCCCGGAAATTGAGACACCAGCACTGCAACTGTTCGTGCCATCTAGGGGCCTTGTTCCTAAGAACTAAGGGCTTATCCTTGCCCTCCTCTTCATCATCCCGGGTTCCCATGATGTCGGAGAACCGGGAACTGCTGAACTCAGTCAAGTGGTCAATCGATTTGGAGAAAGATGTGCTCCGGAAAGAATCCTCAAGAGACCGAGGCAGGAGCTCGGGTTGCCCGGGTACACTGCCCCCAGGGTCAAGTGACGAAGCAGGGATTGAATGCATGATGCAGTGCATTCTACGTGGGCCCCTGGTGCCAAGGACGTTTAACTCGTAGGTCACTTGGGCAATGTTGTAGCTCCCCGTGGGAACTTTCGGGGAGACTTTCTTGGAATAGAACCTCTTGCTGGTACGGCCTGGTGGAGAAGCCTGGGTGCTGTTGTACGGTGGCTGAGTGTCATAGATGATAAACTTGGTGCCAAGAAAATTTGACCTGAAACATAGAGGGACAGAAATGTTAACAGCAAGCAATGCCACCTCAACTGTACACATTGATTTCACAAATTCGAAACAATCCCCCCTTTCCCCCTCCCCAAAACCCACCCAAAAAAAAAGGGGAAAGGAAGGGAAGAGCCCAAGTGCCAGTAGCCAGAGTCCTTGTATACAACAACAACAACAACTCCCAGTGTGGGTCCTGCTTATGCAGGGTCTGGGGAGATCCAGATGTAAGCAGCCTTACCTCTACCGACATCTCTATCCGTAGAGAGGCTGATTCCACGTGACCCACCAAACAAGATTTTTGTGAAAACATTTGAACCAGTAGCCAGAGTCCTTGTATCAAGGAGGAAAAAGAAATATACAGTTCTCATCCCATTTAGACATTTTAGATAGGCAATACTTAGAAGCAATTTATTTAATGCAGATTAACAAGAAATCCATAGTCCTTCCCTCCCACATTGCATTCCCCCAACCATAATTGCAGGACAAATTCAGGGAAGTGGCGGGACCTAAAAAGAGACGAGCAAGTGAGTAGAAAGTCGTGGGTAATGCCACAAGAAAACAATGACGAAATAAGAATAGACTCCTTTGTCCTGTTGGTAATCAACGGAGCAACTTATGAAAAATAACCCCAAAAGAACCAATTATTTAGCATCTTTTGGAAGCCAGCTCGCACATGACACGAGAGAAAAATGGCCACCAATCACATAAGTGTGAAGCCTAGAAGAGTTCAAAGGAAATGTTGTAACTCTCAGCCATAGTGCCAATTACTATACAACTCATAGCGCACTTTCCAAGAGTACTGGCTCCAATAAGAAAGCAAGTTTAACTTTGGTCCACTTTGCGTGCAGATGAATTCATCAGAGTTATCCAGCACAGCACTATGGTGCATACTATCAGAGGACGACAGTTTTAGCTAATGTGCATGAGGTAAGGCTCAACACTAAAGTTGTAACTTCAATGGGCAACCTATAAAGGTCATAGATTAAGCCAGTCAAAACCATAACTAATCTACCGCTCACCAAAAGCATGACCCTTCATGGGAAGGGTAGTGTTCTAGAATTGCGGGTAGCAGAGAAGAATCTCTCCAGTCTCTTAACCTACCATCCACATAGTACTAGCCGCACACTTTATTTCAATTATTGACTTTACAGCCAATAGCATTTTGGCACATTTTGCTATTAGTTGGTCAACTCTTTCAGGATATGTTACACTTTTGCTGCCGTTGCCGTGGCTAAACCGCGTCCTTCAACAGGATACAAAATCATGGTCTTTGACATACTTTTCCTTTGAATTGGGAGAAAGCGGGAGGATGGAGGGGGTTCAAATGCAATCCAGGAACAGTTTTAGCAATGCCCCAAACAAGCCTCCTAAAGTCATTAGACATAAGAAAGACATAACAAAGAAAATTTGGGCAACAAGGAACAGAACCACATGATAGAGTTAGGTCCATGGAAGTTTCTAGCTGCGACAAAAGTCAGGGACAAACAATATCCTGTAAGGCTCACCTTAGTTTCCCGATGTAGGTGCTACTTGACCTTGATATGTTATCTGCGTCCATACTAATTATGTATTCTGTACAGGTGGTTCTCCTCGTTCGCTTAGCAGAAAGAAGAAATTTTCCATTTTCTACGAGCAAAGCTGCAAAAAAGCAAGACAGCATCATAATCAACTGAAAGATAAGAGGATGAAAAATGCTCTATCTGATATAAAGGCAGCAATTTCAATTAAATCACAAAGTAGAAACCAAGCAACAGGGTGGCTAGTAGTAAAGGCCAAAAACACCTTCCCTTTCTTTCTTACCCTCCCTGAGGAAAAACAATGAAGAAACAGGGAGCAAATGAATAATCTAAAACCCTGTCAAACTTATTGAGTTGGCATTGACAAGTGTCCACAGCTAAACATCCAGACTTTTTTTTTTTTTTTAATCAGAACATCCAGACTTGAGAAATCTGTGACTTCAGAAGATTGCATGTATTGTTCAAAGGTAAAGAATTAAAAAAATAAAGACTAATTGTACCCATTAGTCAAGCATGGAACACTGCAACACCAAATATGTAGACAACCAGAACATGCCTTCGAAAAACATTCATCCTCTTTGATAAGAATTAGGACAAATCAGGCAATATTGGAAACTGGCTACAACCAGACCATATAAAGTTGTAGTCAGCTTATTCTCTAGTTAAGGAAGTAAGTACATATGAAAAACATAAACATACTGATCTGACAGCATATCAGAATCAGACAACAAACAAGTCAGCGCTTTCAAATCCTTCATGCAGATTCAATTAAAAGTTACAGCAACCAAGTAAGCAGTGATGAATCGGCTGACGCAAAAGGCAATACAAGTTGCACAATAAGCATACGACACATCAACTTTAACACCTAAATCTATAGTAAGTTAGTAACCAACCAAATGTCAACAAATCAATCTGATTAAGCCAATCTAGAAAAGAATTATAAAGAATGAATATGTCCTCCACAAAGTGGAATTAAATAAATGAGGCATGCCGAAAGTAAACAGTCACATCAGAGTTAGTAACAAGCTTACCAGGGCTAAGACAAAGGAAAAGATGGTACGTCAAATTGGATTTATCCCTCTTAATAAAACACTGAATGGTTCCATCTCGTGGCCCAGGCTGCAGAGGCAAACACGGGATCAAGATTTTTAATCATTCATAACAAGCTCGGCAATGCTAAAAGAGGCCAAAGAACAAGCAAGAAAGCAAGGTAGATCAGCTAATCCTTCTGAACAAATTAAAAACAAAAAATGCCCACCTGCTTCAAGGAAACTGGGAAGGTGAGTTTTCCGGAAAACTCGGGACTTTTGACGATTTCCTTACACATGTCCCTCCATGACCTACAAACAGCTGCACAAGAAACAACATGCTTCCTAGCAGGCCATGTACTTTCACTGGCCTCCAATCTCTTTATCACATCGCGTAGTAACTCTGGTGGGAGGCTAGCCCATTTGCTATTTTGGACAACAATAGGTGGGTTGTGCAACTCGTGCACTGAACCATGGGATTTTCCTCGGATATGACCCGGGAGCCTCACATCGAAGCTCCGCCTTGACAAGCTCCCGAAGCCATCCCTGACATCTCGGACTATACTTCGGAATGACATATATGACTGCCCCAATAGAAAGCACTAGCAACTCCCCCTTTGCAGTGGTTGCATATAATTTATTCTTCTACCTCAGCTGCAGCTGAAAACAAGCATACCCAAATATTCAAATTCCTATTCTATATCTCAGCAATGCGGGAAACAGGACAGGTGGGGGGGGGGGGAAGAAAGCAAGAAAAACAGATTCTGAAGATAAAGTAAAGCCTCAAATGGACTTAAGGAGCAAGAGAAGCACGACATACCACACTTTTCAAGGAAACAACTTTTCCAATTTTTTAAACAATTACAGGAGACAACTTTTGAAAGCTTTCACAAAAAACCTTAGTATGAAACTCACAATTTGTATCAATCAACTCAAAATACCCAACCATATCTAGAGTTGAAACCCCTATCAATGCTTGTTAAAAACAAACGAGAACCCAAATTAACAAAGAGGCTTTGCCACTCATTTCTTTGCTCAAAAAATGAAGCATCTAGACCGTATACCCAGAAAATTTCCGTAATTAAAAAAATTACAGAAATTTTTGTCCAAAAGGAACCCAAAATGAACAATTATGCACACAATCCTCAAATCTAAGACTGTTTAACTCAAGCACTCAACCCAGTTATGATAATACAATTTTCAAGAGAAATTCAACAAGGGGGGGGGGGCACTAACCAGTAAGAGAGCACCAAAAATTCTCAATTTTACCCGTTGCAAACCTGAAGATGCAAACTTTAAGCCGTTACCTGCAGAATCAGAAGCCCACTCTTCAGAGATCGCACTTCGAAACTCAAAGTCCCGGAAATTCATAGAAAATCAAATATACTTTTTCAAAAAAGGAAATTGCAGATCCAACCCAAGAGTTATTTTAGCAGAGATGAGAGAGAGAAGAAGCAAGAAGGATTAATTAAGCCGAAAATCGAAGAATCAACAGAGAAAAATTAGACCCCAGAAAATGACCCGCAAAAACAACAAAACCCAAATCAAACAGATCTAAATCTAAAGAAAAACCCAGTTTCCAAAATCAAAATCAAAATCAAAATCAAACCCAAAAGGGGCTCACCACTCCTTCTTCAGTTTTCAGATCCTTGGCTCTGACCATCCTTTCTCTCTCTACCCACAAACACGAAACACACACTCTCTCTCTAGACAACCTTACTTTCTCTATCTAAAACCCGGAACCCAAAATCTTATTAAATCTAACTCATGGGATGATTTATACTAAAGGCCGGGGGGCCAATTTGATGAATTTTCTTTTGTTTTTGAGTTAAATATGTCTATGTTATTTTTAGTGCTCTTCCTTTTCCTTTTTTTTTTTTTAGACATTGACATTGAATTACCTGCTACTGGTAATGTTTTCTTTGTTTGTTCTCTCTCTATCATCATCAGTGACCACTGACCACTAACCTAAAGCCTGAAAAAGCTCCTTGACGGTTGACTTTTCCGTTATGGTCCCGTTAACTACCAATGAAACCGCAAAGTCTATATCTTATATTCGAGTGTATGTACTTTTATATGAAACACAAATAATTATATATTAAAATATAAAATATATGACAAATACATTCCAAAAAATATATATAAAATAGACCCAAAAACACATGCTTCGGAATATACATAATAATTAAGTCGGCCAATCCGAGTTTAGGTTTCGCCGTACACAAGAGCTTAATGTATGCTTGCCAGCTGTACACTTTCACGGCCAAGCAGTTCCCTATTTCTTGCAAATATATGTTCATGTTTATTCCATTTACGGGAAATTATAGACAACTACGTTATTCGCATTTTATGTGATATTTGGTTGATTGATGTTGTCAAGTACTGTCGATGTTAACTCTCTTTTCTTATTCGGTGTCAAGCTTTTATCCCTTCAACATTTTGCTCAACTTCTTTTTACCTTTGTTTCAACAATCCTAAATTACATTTTATGATTTGTGTTGTGCTTTTCTAATCCGGATGTTTGGTAAAAGAGCTTTTTTGAAGAGCTTTTTGGGTCCAAAAAGCTAATTTCATAAGTTTTTCGGAAGAGTTTTTTAAAGAATTAACTTTTTGTCTCATAACTTTATCAAAAATAGCTAATTTTACCAAACAGTTAATTCAAACAGTTAATACAAACAGCTAACTCAAACAGTTAACAGCTAATACAAACATCTAATAGCTAACAGCTAACAGTTGTTTACCAAACAGACTCTAAATAAAAGTTTCAACAACAGACGGGTAGTCGGTGAAAGTGGCTATATAGTACATGGAGAAGGAAAAGGGAAGAAGGTTGATGGCACTGTGAGAAAGAAGAGAGAGAAAATGCATATACCTTTATAGATCTAGATGCAATAGACGGGGTGAAGAACATATAATTATATTCTTATAAGCAAAATGATAAATGTGTTGCTGTAAGACACCTCATGAGTGTTTTGTTTTGACTAAAAAATCATACTATTATATTTTTAAATTGAAAAAAAATGTATGATCGACTCATGAAGTATATTACAACTTATAAATTGTATAAAATCATCTTTTTATTCATAATCTATCACATTTTTAAAATACATGTATCATATGTACTTATAGATGGGGTTGATGCATTTAGGATATCATTTAATACCTTGTCGGCGAGCCGACGAATCTTTAAGGTTAACAATTCATAATTAAGTATAATTATTGAAAAAATTATAATTTTAAATCATAAAACATATTAATTTATGATAAGATAAGATAATTAAAAGTGTCTTACAACAAAATATATACAACTACTCTTCTGATAATGGGTGCCGTCCACAGCACGAAGCATTAGTTAGATGGCGTCTAATGACATAAACTATACAATATTGCACCATCAATTATGCTCATTTACTTCCGTCAACATGGCAATAGTTTTAGTCAATTTATTAGATAAGTCTTGTTCCATGGTATGCCCAAAAAAAAATTAATAAAATAAAATCAACTTATCATTGACAACACCACATAACATTCTTTCCATGACATTTGATAATGCAATGGTGAATTTGTCCATTACAAAAAGTTAATAGCAACATATCTTCCTCCCCCCTTCTGAAATGGTAATTAATCAAGAATTACTATCCAGCCTCCTGTAATTTTTCTTCGTTAAAAAAAGTTACTTATTTTTAAAATTCATATTTAATTTGAAAATTCCCCCCTAAAAAATTGGCTTTTATGAAGCCAAATCAACAGGGGACATATTTGTAATATGATGGTGCCCTTGGGGCACCATTTTGATAAATAGCTACACAAGAGGCTTGGATCATTTTTTTTTTTAAAAAAAAAAACTCTTGCAAAAAAAGATAGAAAGTAACCTTAAGTTACCATTACCACACTTGGAGAGTTGGAGGAGGCTAGAATTTGAAAGCGTGGCCTCGGTCCGCTGGGCTTAAGCCGAGTTAGCCGCAGACAACCATGAGGGCTAAAGTACTGGGCAGCGGGTGCACTGCACGTACGATAGAAAGTTAATGGAAGATAAAGATTTCTTTTCTTTTTTTATATAAAAAAAATTGTAGCAAATTAAAACTGAAGAAAAAATTTGCGCAGTTGAACAAATAAAATAAAAAAAAGAAAGATTAAAGAATGGATTAAAATAGTTCATAGTAGTGCAGTACCAAGTATGCTGGGAAGGTATCCAATTCGAAGGGCCCTGCTTTTTGATACCTGCCCTCGAAAACCCAACCCCCTTTGATTATTATGTTGTCTTTTTGAAAATGCGGGATTAAATTAATAACATTAAGGTACAACACAAAGTCATAAAAGTGCCAAGCTTTTTTGAAATTAATTTTCCTCTTCTTTTGGGTTTTTCAGTCATATCAGGCTCAGTCTATTTTACATTTAGGTAGTATTTTAGTTTGAAGGAAAATTGTTTTTTCAAAAAATTATTTTCTATAGAAAATTATTTTTAAGGAAAATTGATTTTTATGTTACATTTTTTGTTGTTTGACATAAAATAAATCATTTTTCACGAGAAAAAGGAAAACGTAAACTGCATTGTTTAAGTAGCGAAAAATATCGACTAAATGATCGTAGCAGAGATAAATATATACCAAATGAATGAATGTCGAAACCAACGGAGTGTGGCGTAGTGATAGCTCACTTCGTCCCTTAACCAATTGGTCAGGGATTCGATCCTTGATATTTGGGAATTGATAGTAATCCTTGGCCAGCCGTTTACCCTTCAGTGGAGTTCGCGGGGTGACGGGATTAGTTAATGCAATCGGCGGTAGATACCTTTGCTTAAACCCAAAAAAAAAAGATTAAGGAATGTTGTGTTTAAAATTTGGATTTGAGTCTGTCTAAATCTTTTTTATTAATGATCTAGTTTTCAACTAAACTGTTGAAATTGTTTTAGAGATGAAAATATTGATTGAATTGTTTAAGTGGCGGAAAATATCGATTGAATTGTCATGATGGAGAAAAATGTTAACCAAATGAAGGAATGCCGAGCTCACGATCTGGTTTCTAGTCTATTTTAGTATTTCATATTTGATGACAGTTGAAATTATTTTAGTGACGAAAAATATTAACTGAATTATATAAATGACGAAAGATATCGATTGAACTGTCATAGTTGGGAAAAATATTGACTAGATGAATGAATTTTTAGTTTAAAATCTGAATTTGAGCCTCTATTTTAATGCTTTCTATCTGATAGTTAAGTTTGGATCCAAACTGTTGAAATTGTTTTATTGACAAGTCGATTGAATTGTTTAAGTGGCAAAAAAATATCGATGAAATTGTCATAGTGGGGATAAATATTGTCCATGTATAAGAAACTTGAACTCAAAATCTAGATTTGAGTTTATTTTAATCTTTCTCATCAGATAATCAGGTTTCAATCCAAACCGTTAAAATTGAATTTTGAATCTAAACTTTAGCTGACCACATCATCCAATAGTTGAAAGAAGAAAATCAACTTCATATCTTCTCAAAAAGGAACTCATTTTCCTCTATTGGTAAGGGGGGGGGGGGGAATTATTTTCTTTAGAAAATAGTTTTCCATCCTTCTTCGTAAAATTAGAAAATTATTTTCTACAAAAATCTTTTTTCCCTAACCAAACACTACCTTAATAAAAATAGATTCGTATTGTGATTATCTAATTCAAGTAATCTACAATACGATCTAAAACTTCAACAAAGTTAAGTAAATATATATCAAGCCAAATTCATATTGATATGACTTCAACTAAATCCAAATCAAAATATTTTAATAATTGTTTTGGTTGGTAAGTAGAACCTCTATTTATCAAATATCACTTGGCCCGACAGTTAAGTGTTGCCTCTCCCACTCTATGCACCCGGGTTCAGTTCGGGGGAGATGCATATGTTGTGCTTTGTGCGCAGGTTGTGTGGTTGGGCTTAGTGCCTGAATTTGTTGGCCCGGGCTTTGGTATCCAAAGTAGTTTTCCTCCTCCCCGACCTATCGTGACCCATTGATAACACCTAAGATAGGGACCTAATGGGTTGGGCATGTTTACCTTTGTTTGAAATTAAAAAAAAAGTTGAACATCTATTTAAACCTATCTATCTATCATATATACACTTATTTTTGGATTTTAGGGGTGAGTTTTAAAGGTGAATATATAAAGTTTGTTTAATTTCTTTTTACATTAAAACTTGGAATCTACTTTAAGACATTTGGAACTTTGTTTTCGTCATTTTTGAATTATCAAAGTTATTCCTGCAATAGGAAGATTAGATGATAAGATGTATGAAATATTGTTTGTCTTATAAGTTGGAATCTTTTTTAAATACCTTTGAACTACTAATTATTCTATTCAAAACTCAATATGATGACTCAAATCAAAATATTAACGTATTAATTATGCCAATAAATTGTGAAGCAAATCAAAAGTCATCTACTTTAGACTTTGGGCAATTACAACATTGAGTCGATCTTTTTTGGTCGTTCCTCCCCCCCCCCTTCTTCCTCTTTCCGTGATTTTCTTTTCTTTGGTTTGTTTTAAAAAATTATTTGAATTTTTAAATTTAGTGATAGTACAATAGAGATAGTCGTGTGTGTGTCTATATAAATAAAAATAAAAATAGATATATATATGGAGAGAGAGAGAGTCGTAGTTGTCTTCATTTGTACTTAGGCCATGTTCTTTTCGTAAGTTATTTTAGATTTATCAATCTCAACCCAATTCAACCCACCTAGAAAAAAATCCAATCTCAACCCACTTCAACCAACTTCAACCCACCCTTCATAAATTTAATAATGTGTAACCCAAATCACTAAAAATAATTGACAAGTTGTACCGACTTCCAACTTCTAAAAAAATAGTTGCAAAATTGTGAAATTACCATTTAGCGAAAAAATGCACTAAAAATTACAATAATTTAATAAATTATCATACATTGTCATTATTTTAACCCACTTCAACCCACCAAAAAAAAATATACCAATTTCAATCCACTTTAACCTACTTCAACCCAACTAAAAAAAATATCAACTTCAACCTACCTCAATCCACTTCAACATTTTACCCACCCCATTTACCCACGAAAAGAACAGGCCCTTATTATATGTTTTGCAATTTTATTTTGTATTTGCTTGAATTTACTTGCAATTGTTGTTTGTTTTTCATAGCAGTTCTCTATCCGTACTTTTGTATTTTAAATGTCTTCTTTTCATGTTTGCTCTCTTCCTCATGATTAAATGAAATGAAGTTTGTATTAAAATTATATGTTCTCAATACAATATCATGACCCGAACATACTACAAACATTAACATATAGTGGGATTTAAAGACATAAATTTCAAAAAAGCCCGTGCAGAGCATGGCTTTAAAACTAGTGTGTGTAAACAAAATAAATCCCCTAAATTTTTGACAAGTGTCATTCCCACAAAATTTCTAATATAATTAATTGTTTTTATTTTTTTTTAAAGAAGGAGTAAGTCAATTACAAATGGAAGATTTTTATCCGAAAAAGATTTTATACAATTAATTACAACTCCAAAGATTTTCTTTCGAAAATAAAAAATAGATAATGCTCAAAACATTATATTATACTACTTTTGATCAAATTATATTGTATTATTAATACTACTTTCAATATTATCAAAAATAATATATTTTGTTACAACATGACAATTTTATGTAAACAAAATAGTGAAGAAAATTGAGGTTGATTCACTTCAAATGTTAGGTTGCAAAAGTTTATTAGTTTGATAACATTGATAAATGAATTTGAAACAACACCATTTAAACATTTTGTGATGGTTAATAAGCTTTCATTAGAATTTTAATATCTATGTTTGCATTGGGACCTTCTTTACTTTTAAATGAATATTATACCCGTTTTTATACTGAGTTAGTTGACCAACAACCTATAAACATTTTTGCTTTCTATAATATTTGGACGAATAGTTAAAAAGAAAAAGACGTATCATTAAAAAAAATTCTTAACACGTATTATTATTATGATGTGTGAAAACTTAATAGATTTTGTCAATTTTAAGGGTACTAAAGTCCAAGTGAAATATGAACAATTTTTTTTTATCCGTAAGGATATCTTGTCTTTAAACAACGATTTAGTGAAAAGACGAATAACAAACGTGTACAAAGTTAAATTTTTTGGAGCCAGATATCATATTTCGACTTCAAGAGTGTTTTTATTTTTGTCAATTATATGTTGTAAGTCTTGCTTGATAAATAATTAATGATTAATATATTTTTTCCTGCATGTAAAAAAAATGTTGTACATATACAATGAATTTATTTAAATGATCAATAACCAATCGAATTTAATCTGAATAGAAGCGTTCATATTAAAAATTTATCAATTCATACATGACCATGAATGAAATCAACCAAAGATCGACTGCTATGATGCAAATGGGAAAACCAGTACTCCCTGTGGTTGGAGTGGGTATTAATGTTGGTGTAGTAGAAGGGAGAAAAGGTATGATGGGCTCATGTGAAGAAAATTATGGTCAAGTATGCACGCTGTCATTATCATGGCCTCATGAACTTCCAACTCTCCCAATTGAAAATAATTGTCCCTATTTTTTTTACGACCTAACATGCTTCCTCCTTTATGAGCTAAATAATCTGTTTGATTTGTTCACTTATGTCATTTCTTTGTGTGTCGATTTGTAACAAAGGTTAATGAAGTTATTAGGTGATGATCTTAATTATCGAATTTCAATCTCTATATATTATTAAGGGATTGTAATGCTATAGTTATATTCCAATGATTTTTATGATTTTAAGGTAGATTTTGATATTACGGATTTACAAGTAGATAAAATCATTGTCTCTTAAGTCATTTTGGCACTATTTTTGTAGTAGCATGGTCACAAAGATACTTATAGACAAGATCCTATAATTACAGCGATTATATACCATCATCACCACTCATAGCAGTTGCGCCTAATTGACAAATACAAACTAATCTCTTACAAGGAAAGCGAGGGCCCTCTTAGTAGCTGAGGTGCCCTATACAAAGAAAGTTCTATGGATTCGAATACCATGTGATGTGCGGGAGGGGTAGTAAAGGGAGCGTGTTAAGCTTGCTAAGATTGCGTGGCCAATGAATCTAGGTTACAAGATACACATCAAAGCACCATATACTTATACGGCTAATGAAATTTAATCCCTATTCTTCATAAGTGTTGCCGCCATCTAAGTTATAAGAATGAATAACATTATTGTCTTAGAAGCAATAGCTAGTTGATTTTTCCATCATTCAATCAAGGATATATTCAGATAATCAAGTAATTTTACTGAGTCTTAGTTTAATTTGACTTGTTCCTTTAATTTTTAAGTTTATTTATTTTGAGAAGGTGCATGCTCCTCTAGACTTGTTAGGTATGCAATTACAAGAGGACAAGGACTCAAAATGAAGGGGCCGACCGAAAGGTGCTAGTCTGAGTAATAAAAATCCCTGGAAAAATTGTTTATGCTAAATTATTAATGGCGTGGAGATCATCGCAAGGTGATGCTCGCCTCATGCGATGCTTCCAGGAAATTTGCGGAGTGGTACGTGTTAAGTGCTCACTATGGGCAAATATTTTATTGGCTATGACCGATACCTGGCTTTGTATCAACCAAATGCTTGCATTAAGTAATAAACTATAATGATAAATATTTTACTACAAAATATTTTTTAAGTGTCTTATTTTAATTT
>JACYFF010002017.1:67527776-67559931 GCA_017589665.1 Selenicereus undatus
GAGGAGAGAGAGAGAGTCGACGCACGCATCTAGCTTCCACCGCACACCAGCCCAGCCACCGGCCACCTCCCCGCCGTGCCCACCCGCCGCCGCCGGTGACCTTCCCCCTCAGCATGCCGCCGTCTGCTGCCCCCACCGCCGGTTGTTTGAAATTATTTGAGATATTTTTCTCAACTAAACAACTTGAAATTTCTACAAATTTTTGTATTACATTGTTAGAATTTCATAGTTAGTTCATATTTATGATGAAATGTGGTGTTTGTGTGAGGTTATTGGTTTAATTTGGTTCAAAATTGGGGTAAATGCGATTTAGGGTTTATGTTTGGTAGTTTGAAGTTAGAGTTTGATGTATGGGTGAAATGAAATGGTTTCATTGATAATATGTTGTAATGTGCAATGTGTGTGACGTTATTACTCTAATTCGTTACAAGAATTTGGGAAATGCGATTTAGGGTTGAGGTTTGGTAGTTTGAAGTTGAAATTTCATATGTTGATGGAATGAAATGTTGTAATTGATAATGTTGTCGAAATTTGATTGGAGATTATGCTCAATGCAATTTAGGGTTTAGGTTTGGTGATGTGAACTTGAAAGTTGATGTGTTGGTGGATTGAGATGCTTTAGTTTATTATTTTGTTCAAATGTGATGTTTGTATGAAGTTGTAGCTCATATTTGTTTAAAGTTTTCGCCCAACGCAATGTATACTTAGATTTGATAATTTTAAGTTTAAATTTGATATGTTGGTGGAATAAAGTGGTCAACTATGTATGAATTATTAGTTTTGTGATGTTGGTGATAATGTAAGTAAAATTTATGACCTAGTTGTAAGTTTTTTTTGGGGTGCATGTGAAAATGTTAAAGTAAGCGTCCATAATATATGATTGCATAATTTATGTACTTATTATAATTTTGATTAAAATTAATTCTTATCACATACCTTATGTGGTTATTGTCATTTGAGCAGAATATGAATGGTTCTCCACTTCGTACGTGGATGTATAATAGATCATTGTCTGATCGTAGTGGTTATACGCAAGAATTTCTAGATGGAGTAAACGAATTTGATCAATTTGCACGTACACAGACAGAGTTTCTGAATTGGGGGGGGGGGGGGAAGTATAGATGTCCTTGTGCGAAATGCCGAGATAGGGTGTACTTGACATCTGATGAGGTCAAGATGCACCTTATGTATAAGGGTTTTGTGCAAGGGTATTGGTTTTGGATTAGTCATGGAGAAATAGAACCTCAGGAATATGGTTTTGGGTATCAAAATAGTGAGATTCCCGAAGTTGGAGGTTCAAGTCATGTTAATAATGACTATTCTGAATCGTACATAGATCGGATGGAGGACATGGTTGATGATACTATAATAGCAAATCAAAATGTAAGGGAAGAGGGGTCAAGCACTTAAGGGGTGTAGTAACCAACTTGGGGGGTGAGTTATCGTCACAAGCTGAAAGCTACCGGTTGGTTATGGAGAAATGTAAGCAACTGGAGGAATCCAACAAATTGCTCACACAAAGTAACCAACAACTGAGCCAACAAATGATGAGCATCGATCAGCGCCTACAAGCTTTCTTTCAAATACAACAGGCGTCTGGCTCGGGATCTCAACCACCATTTACTCATCACTCGCAACATAACGAGGAAGATGGTGAGGTAGAGGAAGAGGAAGGCGAAGAGGAAGAGGAAGACCTTGGTGATTGAGTTGGTTGCAGTTTCCTTCAGCTGCTGGCTCTTCTGCTTATCTTCACGAAGTACATCATATCTCTTGCTGCTTGCTTCCCCTCCCCTTTCTGCTAATTTCACTCCCCTCCCCCTGGTGCTTATTTAACTTCCCTCCCATTTGGCGCTCACTTCACCCTCTTCTGCAAACATATGTATATCTTCATTCTCAGTTACTGGTAACTTCTGGTTATTTTGTTTGGATTTGTGGTTTGTGATATATACAGACTTTGCTTGGAACTTGTAGTGTGTGATATGTAAAGAGTTTGTTTGGAACTTGTGGTTTGTGAATTGAAAACCCTTGGTTGGATGTGATGTGTTGTGTTGGATGTAGAATTCCACCTTTGTGTGGCTTCAAATTGTTGAGAACTCTTTGAATGAAGCCCTATTCGAAACCATTGGATGTCGATTGAGTGCGAAGATCTTGTAAATTTCTTGCAGGGAATGATTTGTATGTATATACGGATTTGATCAAAAGCAAACAATTTTATTTTAAAAAAAAAGAGAAACCCAGCGACGGAATGGCGAAGGATAGCGAAATTTTTTTAGGGGGGGCAGGGGGTGACGACGGAATTCACATTCCGGAATTTCCGTCGCTGGTGGCGACGGAATGTGAATTATGTCGCCACCCACTGCCCCGCCTCTTTTCCCCGCCAAAAACAGTATGTCGCAATTTCCGTCGTTGAATCCGTCGCTAGCTACTTAGCGACGAGCGAAAATCCGACAGCCACATTCCGTCGCCAAATTCGTCGTTGATCTTAAATTTCCGTCGCTGATTAACCATATTCCGTCGCTAATTCCGTCTTTATTTTGCATTTTTCTTGTAGTGAATTTCTTGACATTATGTAATAAAGAAAGATCATAGGTCACATGATCACTAGCTCTACTATCCACACCCCAAATACTATTATTAGTGGACTTAGTAAGAAAACAAAAGGGCTTACCTGCAAAGAAGCCAGCTACACTACCTGTTTCATTGGACTTGTCCATGTCAATGGTGTGTTGTTGTAATAGTTGCATAAGCTGGCTGTACTGTTCTGTGGTAAGTGCAGGTGAATGAGTAGAGGAAACATCTGCTATGGTCTCTGTCTGTGCAACTGCTGCAACTCTCTTTCTTTTATACAGTCTGTGTCCAGGAGGGTAACCATGATGTTTGAAACATCTTTGTGTAGAGTGTCCTGGTATCTTGCAATGATCACAGAAATAAGATCTTCTTTCCTGAAAATTCTTATCTGGAAAATTCTTCTGCCCAACTTTGTAATTTCCAAACACAAACTGTTGAATCCCAGGATTAGGAATAGAAGAAAATCTTGATGGTCCTTGATTATAGACCCTTTGCTGAAACTGACTAGATGTATAGCTGTGAAATGCAGCAGAGTTGCCACTGATAGCGACTGAAGCAGACAAGGACCTTTGCTCCTCTTCTTGTAACACAATTTGATAGACTTGATCAAGATTAGGTAAGGGTTTGATCATCAGTATGTTTCCTCTAACATTTTTGTAATCTTCATGTAATCCAACTAAAAATTGCATAACTTGTTGGTCATGTATCATCTTCTTAGCAGCTATTAAACTCACACAACGATCTCCACTTGTGACATAGCAGGGTAATGTAATAATACTATTGTAAGCATCCCAGAGTTTCTTAATCTGTGTAAAATATTCAGTGACTGATAAATGTCCCTGAGAAATAACACACAAATCTCTTTGTATTTGGAAGATTTTAGTGCCATCAGCCTCACCAAACCGTTGCTCTAGTTGAACCCAAACATCCCCGGCATTGGCAGAAAACAATACACTCTGTCCTATGTCCTTTACAACAGCATTCATAATCCAAGATAAAACCATTTTGTCGCATCTCTCCCAATGTGCTGTTAAATTGTCAGCAGTAGGCTTTGCACATTGTCCTAAAACAAATCCCAACTTGTTTTTGGCTACCAAAGCAATTTCCATTGCCTTTTTCCAGTGACTGTAATTATCCCCATTTAACAGATCACTAACTAGGATGTTGTTGGGATTATACCTGGCAAATGGGTCATTCGGTTCGGGTACGGGTTGGGTCAAGTTCGGGTCGGGTCATGTTCGGGTTAAGTGACATTTCGGGTCGTTTCGGTTTGGGTCGGCTATGGTTCGGGTCGGGTTGAATTCGGGTCAACCAATTTTTGGTGAAATACGCTCGTTATGCCATAACAAGCAACTTTGTTAAAAATTTCGGGTCGGGTCAATTCGGGTTTCGGGTCCATTTTCGGGTGAGCATATTTCGGGTGTCGGGTCGGGTATGGGTCCGGGTCATTCGGTTTCGGGTTTCGGGTCTCGAGTAAGTTTTGCTAGGTCTAGTTGGGATTATCAGAAGGATGTATGTATAAAAGATGGGATGGCTCACTTAAATTTTCAGCATACATCGCATTTGTGTCAATTTCTTCATTCTCATTTACTACAGCCATATTCAATCAATCTTCACAATTTGATCAAGAATTTCAAAAGGACAATCAAGAAGTAATGAACCAATAATCGAAGTTCAAAAAAAATATGAGGGATTTGTATCAAGATACTTAGAAAGATATTTCCCAGGTATATGCTAAACTAAGCTTCGAATTTCAGAAATGCCTTATTGATTTTGCAGAATCGTGATTGCAGATGAATGAAGTTAATCAGTAAACTTCGAATCCAATAAACCGCAGCTCTGATACCATGTTATTGTGTGAAGGGAGCCATTGATGAAGCTAGAAAGATAGATAGAGATGGGGAGAAAAAAAGAAGGAGAAGAGAGCTGAACGTATTCTTGATGAATGTATTCTTGATGTATGTGAAATGGTACAAGTTACTGTTCTATTCTTATTACAACCATATATATATATGCATGTAATAATATCCAGGCTGTTATAACTAACTTTCCTAGATTCTTACTAATTGATTGCTGACTAACTTTGCTAGCTTCTTCTATCCTTATCAGATTTCGAGTCCACTTTCGGATGAGTGAATTTCGGATGTTCGATCTAATATGTGTCTGGATCGTTCAATTTGAATTTTAGATTTTAGGGCAGTTTCGTCAGGTCCTAAATGGATAAGACTTGACAAGGACGAGCATGAAGGCGAATGAAAGGAGATTTTGGGGGGAATGCAAAGGCAAGTTTAGCGTACGTGTGCTCGATGGCAACACAACCTACATCCATATGTCTTTTTTTGCCCATTTGATCGCCCAATATACAACAGAATCTCCATCTTTTCCCCCTTTGATCACGACCGTTCATCTCTACATGGCCTTGGACCCTCCAATTCCTTTTCTAGACCAAATAATTAAATGCTATGCTTTCCTTTTTCTTGTTTGATAGATTTAATTAGGCCAGCAACGACAAAGTATTATTGCATCCTACATGACAAATTATGTGATAGAACCTGGTCTATAGACTCATGTTACTATATATGTTAAGATTTATTTTTTTTTTAAATTCATCTCTTATTAATTATCATGGCTCAGCAGCCTCAGCTCATACATACACACACACACACACCAAAGAAGCTTCTTTCTCTGATATTTCGCCACATCACCAAATCTATAGATAGGTCCACAATGTAAGTGCTGCTTTTTTACTTGTAATTTTGTATATTTATTCTCAAAAAACAGGTAAGTACATGACATCAAAAGTTGGCTCTGTGACAAATACTGTGACTAATACACACAAAAAAATACTTAAAAGCGTATAATCCCAATTGTATGATATATACTTACAAGTGCTTCCTAATTTCATGAAAGCAAAACATTAATTACCCATATATTAATATTGGATGAATTACTTTCAAGAGTTTATACTAATCTTTCAGCATTTCACATTTTAATTAGCGTTTTATGATAAGGGAAAAAATAATTCAAAGTTGGCCTTTTAGCATTTGAAAATTGGCACTTCATGTCATCTATTTCAAAATGCCCTTCATTCCATTTATATTTGATGAAGTCTCTCTGTGTTTTTTTAATGTCAATTTTTATAGTTTTCAACTTAGCTAACAACTAAAGTTATTGAACTCTTATTTCTTAAATTGTTGAGCTAATTAGTTGTTGTCTAAGTGTCTAACAGTAGAAGTACACATCATCTATCCCCCACGTAATGTAAGTCGATATGTAACAAAGCTACTCAAATTATCATTAATAATTATAACTACTCAAACAACTAACACTCACATAAATAAACAACTAGTAATTTTAAAAGGGCTTCAAACTATCAAAACTCAATTTGAGAATAACAAATATGAGAACATTCATATCAACGAGGGTGGATCCACAATTAGAGCATAGGTCTTGGGTGTTGGTTGTTCGCTGTTGTAAATTATATGATAGTTTTGTATCTATAGATTCGGGATATTATGTATGATAATTTTCTAAAATCTCACCTCCTAATTTCATTGTTTTCCTTTAAAAATAAAATAAAATTGACTTCTCTCTCCTAAGATGTATCACATTACCACAAAATTTTTGCAGCGATTAATCTTAACTAGATTGAAAAATTATTTATACGTATTTTTTTTTGTAAAAGTCCTTAAAAATTTGACAACCACAGCGGCTAACAGCAATAATCAAAATCAAGGTGTGTAACCCGATCGACTCATCAAGTTCCATTGGAAATAGGATCCACGACACAAGAAAAGTACTTGCCATTTGTTGGTTATTATGGGCAGCCCGAAAAACGTCTGGGTCGAGATATGATTTTCAAACTAAGTTCTAAAGTAGTGGATGCTGCTAAAGGGAGTACTAGTAATGCCATACGCAAAAAGGAGGAGAATCCTAAATTAAATTGCCATAGACAAATAGAGCTTTGTCACATTTTCATTAATTCATAAACCATATTAATCTAGACACCTAGTTTCCGTACATCCCAGAACGAAAGACTTGATGGAAAAAAGAAAGAATTAAAATCAATCGATTTATTTATTTTTTTCCTCAAAACAAGAACGTCAAAAATCCACCCTCTTCTTTTATATTTTTAAATCCGCGTCACAAATTGGGCCAATGTTATTCTTTTCACACAGTAGATGAAACCAAGCAATGGCTTGATGTCCTCTATTCAATGCATTCCCCCCCCCCCCCTTAAAAATAAGTATATCTTGAATTTGTAAATTGTGCAGTCATCTTATACCGCTCTTTTTTCATCTTAGGGTTGTGCTAATTAAGAAAAAAGGGTGGAAATTAAATAGCCTTTAAACCAAGTCAAAGATTGCCGCAAAGCATAGCTCAATTTGCATGCTTATAATTGAGCATCTTTGGCTTTTTACTTTCAATGTCAACTTTATAAACCTGCCAGTCCCAGACATTGAACGTACAACAAAGGTTAGGATTTATCGTCTCTCATGCATCAATCATATCCTAAAATGCGTACGTAGGTCAACATGATGACAAGGCCTCAAAGTGGGCATATTCCCTGTGCTTAAAATGATACAGGAATTGATGGCTACAAATTGTTTTCTTGTTATAACTACAATGAAAGAATTGATTATTCCATGTTGGTGCCGGCTTTCATTCTGGCTGATACTTTATTTTTAAAAAATTATTTTAAAGTTCTGAAGAAAAAAAAATCTAGCACGGATCCGTAGATATATACAGAGAGAGATATCTATTCGTTCTAATATTTAGAAAAGTCAGTATATCTATTATCGTTACTTGTCATTTCTTAATGCTTGCAACTAACTGCTATCACTCTTTACTACTCTTTTACAAAGATCTTCATTGCTAATTATGACTTTTTGTCACCGCCAAATCTTATCGCTCGTTTCTGCTTAGTATTAATTTAACAGTTAAAATGAAAAGCTTAGCTAGAAAGATATATTTTGGCGTCTAGGTATAAATACATACACTTTTAATGCACTTCGTATGTAGTTTCTGACATTCATGATTGACTTTTCCTTATAAAGTAGAGTTGGTTAACGAGTCGGGTCGAGTTGACCCATTTAATAAACAGGTTGATTGTATGTCAACCTTGTAAATAGTTTAAATCTACTCAAAATAAAAAAAAATAATATGTTTTCAAGCTAAATAGTCATATCGTGTCGACTCCTGGTCAAAATCAGTTCGGTTCGTATCAGGTTCGGGTTTCTCTCAGTAACTTCAGGTCGAATTTGAGTCGGATTATCATGTCGGGTCAAACTTTCCTAACTTAAGTCCTTGCGCATTTGCATTGTACCAATACCAAACTTGATTACACATTAATTGTCCTATCTGAATTTGGCAGTTTAAGGCCCTGTTCGGCAAGTTAGCGGTTCAAGTAGCGGATAACGGTTCAAGTAACGGATAGCTGTTCAGGTAGCGGATAGCGGTTCTAATTTAACTGTTAGCGGATGGTTGTTTAGAAGCGCAGTTGAATAAAATGTATTCGGTAAATTTAGCTGTTGGATTAGCTAATTAATGTAAATTGACATAAAAGGATATAGATAATTTCCAAAGATAAAATTTCCAAAGGGTAATTTTTGGTAAAAAAATATGAAACGCTACTTTTGAATGTAAAACGTTAATACTATTAGCTTTTCAAAAACGCTAAACGTTACTTGAAATGCTAGTCAAAACACTACATTATCGAACACTAAAAATTACGTGATGAGTGTATTGACTTAGTCAAAACGCCAAACGCTACCCAAAACGTTGTTGCCAAACACGCCCTAAACCATCAGTAAACAAACAAAAGATCTGGTGGTTTAGAGAAACTTGGACGAAGGAACGTATAAAAAAGTTCAAGAAAGTACTAGCTACTACATGTCCAACAAAATTGTCCAACCTTTGGACCATAGTTCTTAGACTATTTTGCAAAGTGATCTAGATATACGCTTTCATCGTTGAGGGGTATGTATATAGTCGGAACTAATGAGACTTTTTAAATACGCTACATACTCAAGTTATTATGCTAAATGATTTACTAACTATAATGATATAATTGATTATCATTGACTTGTTTATATATATATAAAAAAAAAGGTTTTTGAACGCCAATGCTAAATTATAGAGCGTTATTTTTAATTTTATATATTTTTTTAAAAAAAATACTGTAAGGCTGAGAGCCTGAGAATGAATTGACTAGGGCAAAGAATAGGAAGAAATAAATAATTCCCGAAAGTAGAGAGGAGGAGGAGGTTAATTATATAGTGTGAATTCCCACATGCCATGTTCGACGGATATTACATCGGAATCCGACAAAATTTCAAAATTCCGACGGGATTTCTGACGGAAATCCTGCCCGGCGGGAATTCCGACGGAATTCCGTCAGATTCTCATGTAATGTCCATCGGAAAATTGGCCCGTTTCCCAAAAAAACTAGATCTGGTTTTTAAGGCGAAGTCTTCGGATCGTTTCTCATTTCACAACTCAGGAGAGAACGGAAGAGAGAGAAAGAGGGCGCCGAGGAGAGAGAAAGAGAGGAAGGAGGAGAGAGAAAGTGCAAACTTCATCTTTTCCGGTGGCCGGAGAATATGAAGGAGGTTGCGGTTAATTACTATTCACCGGTTAGTTAATTATTTTTAGTTAAATTGTTGTTTAAAAGTGAAAATTTTGAGTTAATTAGTATTTTTTTGGTGGTTAATTTGTTATGGGTGGGTTGAAGAGGAGAAGTCGCCGCCGCCGTCTTTTTGCAACTGTTTTTTGGGTATTTAAAGGTTAGTGACACTAATTAACTAAGTTTATTGAAATTATTGTGTGCTGAAATTATATTAATTTGTTATTCTATTATTGAATTTTGTAAAATTTAATTTTGTAGTATACATGTGTGTTAGTTTATTTAGTTTATTTTGTTTGGTAAATTATAGATGTGGAAAATATGGATGTGAAATATGTTATATTTGTTACTTGATTTATGAAGTGTAATTATTTGGATAAGTGGAATAAAATATATTAAGTATGTGTATTTATAAAAATTTTATAGTTATTATAAAATGTTGAAATATATTATGAATATTTGATGTATTTTGTTTTGGTAAATAATTTAAGTTTGTTAAGAATGTTTAATTTTTTGGGATTTGTTGTATTGATTAATTTTTATATAAATTTGTTATATATTGTTGAATTTTGTGAAGTTTAATTTTGTAGTGTGTAATTTATATGTTAGTTAATTTAATTTATTTTCTTTGGTAAATTTGTTATATATGTTTACTTGTTATTTGATTTGTAAAGTGTATTTATTTGGATAAGTGTTGAGTTATAAATATACCGCAAGTGTATGGCGTAGCTGTAGGTAGCAACTGGCAAGTACGGGTTGTGTCCACGAGGAACTTGGTTTCAACTACCAGAACTGATCAAATTACTCAAGCTAGGCAATCGCAGTTGTGGGTTTTAGACTAAACTAGGAGAAACGATAGCAACTAAAAAGTATAATAAACAGCAGAATAGAAAACACCTCAGTTGGAATTAACAGCACGATTATGCTAGTGAATCAATTACTAACCCAATCAAACATCCCCAAGCATGCATCACAAATGGATAGATTGTCAATTAAGCTCATCTCCTCTCAGGTCGAAGACTAATCCTGGAACTATAGTCGCCTATTCTCATAGAACTAAAGGTCGAAGGATTACAAGATTCACAATCTCAAATCCCAATTAGAATCTTAACTATTTTCATATTAAAACCCTAATCGTCTACTACGGCGCACTAGGTAAATGTTTCATCTCTCAACGCTCCCCTAAACCCCAATAAAAAGGATTAATGTTCTTTCGAACATTTCATCGAGCATGTGGCGTGCATAGTAGAATTCATAATTGCAAAACAAAGGGGGAGACGGGATTGGGTCAGTATAAGATTCAATTACACATATTCGGCGTCAATCCCAACCTAAGTTGAAAGATTTAGCCACACATCACTTCACAATCAAGAACCATAATCTCAATTCTACCAAACAACATTCAATTCACAATAAAGAGAAGAGAAGGAATCGGGAAAACGAACTTGAATTAATTCTGTTGAAAGGTAGATCGAACTTCAATGTCGATGAGTTTAATACAAAGCAATGGAAATTAAAAGCCCGAATGTAAAATCTATGAATTGCGTAAGAACGTCTGTGAAATGAGAGAAAACTAAATGAAAACTGAATTCTCCCTAAAAACAGTCCCGAAGAAAATTTAAGTCGCGACGCGGAAACGAGGGCGGCACAGGGTCACCGTGCCAAAACACTGCCGGAATCACCAGAGCACCGCACACGTGGCACGGTCGTGCCACTTGGCTAGCCGGCCTTTGTGCCGTGCTCGCATGGTGCGGCCTGGCTTTTTGCCCCGGGATATCCGTGCTTGATTCGTGAAACTCTACGCAACGCTTTTCTCGCCTTCTTGGCACTCCTTTTTGCTAAACGTTGTTCATTTTTTTGTTTTTTCAATAGAGTTCCTGAAAATATCGAAAGATGTTATATGAGTTAAAAGTGCGCTAAAGGAGGCCGATTTGACTTTTCCTTGGCACAATCGAACGTGAAAACGCATGAGAAAATGAGTCAAATAGGGGCTCAAAATGGGACAAATAGAGGTTCATCAATAAGTGGAATAAAGTACATTAGGTACGTATATTTATAGAAGTTACATAATTATTATAAAATATTGAAATATGTTAAGAATATGTAATGTGTTTTGTTTTGGTAAATGATTTAAGTTTGTTAAGTATGTTTTTTTTTTTGGATTTTCGTATATAATAAATTTGTATATTAATTTGTTAAGTATTGTTGGATGTTGTGAAATTTAATTTTGTAGTGTATATATGTGATAGTTTATTTAATTTATTTTGTTTCGTAAATTATGGATGTGGAAAATATGGATGTGAAATATGTTATATTTGTTATTTGATTTATGAAGTGTATTTCTTTCGATAAGTGGAATAAAATATATTAAGTAGTTATATTTAAAAAAATTGTATAATTATTATAAATTGTAGAAATATGTTAAGAATATTTAATTTGTTTTGTTTTGGTAAATGATTTAAGTTTGTAAAGTATGTTTATTTTTTTTTGGATTTCTTGTATATATTAAGTTTGTATATAAATTTGTTATGTATTGTTGAATTTTGTGTAATTTAATCTTGTAGTGTATATATGTATTACTTTATTTCATTTATTTTGTTTGGTAAATTATGGATGTGAAAAATATGGATGTAAATATGTTTATTTGTTATTTGATTTATGAAGTGTATTTATTTGGCTAAGTGGAATAAAATATATTAAATATATACATTTACAAAAATTGTTTAATTATTATAAAGTGTTGAACTATGTTAAGAATTTTTTTTAATAATATTTTGTTTTTTTTTGCTTGTTTATTTCGAAAAATATGAAATAAATAATATAATTTGTGTTTGATAAATAAAATAGTTACGTTAAACTTATTTTCTTGTAGCATATATGTTTAATTACGTTGTTGTAATTTAGTTTTTTGTGTAAATTTATTTCGGAATATAAAATGTGAACTAAATATGAATATGATTTTTTTCCCGAATATGTGAATAGAAAAGTGATAATCAAAAAAATATCGCAATTGTTCATGTTCCTGTGACAAGCTTGGCGTTGTATTTTGCCGATTGAAACAGGTTTCTTTAATATGTTTACTAGAATTGTTTATGTGCATCAAAGTTGTGTCAATATTCATAGATAAGTTGATTATTATCTTCCAAATATTAATTATATGATATATTACAATAATTCATTAGTTAGTGCATGGTTAAATTGATTTCTAAATGATATTTATGAAAATTAATTGTAGTACATATAACAATTAATGTTAATAGATTATCAATATATAGATAGGCCGTTGCATCGTCAATGGATGTATAAGAGGAGAAATCCTATTGGACATGGGCTTAGAAATAGTGGTTGACGGGAGTAAATATGTTTGATGAATTGTCTCAAAAACATGAGGAGTATAGAATTAATGGAGTTTATAGATGGCCATGTGTTAAACACAAGAATATACGATACTTTTAGGAGGAGCACCACAGGAAATGGGAGGAGTACACTCAAGCAACAACTCAAGGGAGTTCTCAACTGCTGCCTATGACCTCGTAAGATTTTTGGCTTCAGGAAAATCTGGACAAAAAAGATCGTGTGTACGGTTTTGGTACTGAGGGTGTCAAGTTGAAGAAATCAGCTACAATTGTGGCTGCACGCCACTCATCAATTAAGCACTTTGATCCAAGAGAGCAAGTACAACTTCTCAGTCAGAGTATTACTAAGCAAGCAGCGGCCGTAAGTCAAATTACCAAAAAATAGGGGAAGACAGAGCTTATCATGAAAAAGTTTTGAGATTTCTTAAGGGGCAAAGTGCAGGTTCTTCTAGCCAACCGAACTTCGACTCTGATGATGAGCATGACTCCCAAAATGACAATAACGATCCCACGAATTTACCCGATTCAGATTAATTTATTCGATCTGTCTGTAGATCAAAAATAACTGTGGATGTCATGAATAATTTTCAATTTAACACTTTTATTTTTCAGACCAAAAATTTCGTGTTTGGTGGTTTATTTGTGGCGGTTTTTCTTATATGTGATATAATCTTCAATTTAGCACTTTTATTTTTCAGATTGATGAATTTTTTGTTTTTTTTGTGGTGGTTCTTTTTATTTTTGTGATATGTATGTGATTATTTTTTGCGATTGCGATTTTTATTGGGTCATTTTTTTTTGGAGGGAAAACAATTTCCGTCAGAATTTCCAATGGAAATTGATTTTCCCTCCAAAGTTCTACGGCAGGCACACAACTGTGCGACGGCCATATCCGTTGGAAATTCCGTCGGAATCCGTCGGACTCCAATCTCCAACGATCCAATTTCCGACGTCTCTTTTTCGATTGGAATTTATGTCGGAGAGGTGATTTTCCGTCGCAATCCCCCCAATTTACCTAACCATAATTAGGGTTTGGTTAATCATGTGCTAGGAGCTGAAACTCATGAGTAGTCATATTCTTATTATCATCAGGCACACAAATCCAAAAAATTGACAACACGACGAATAATAATATTGTGGGGTACATTGATCAAATAATCTGGGACCAATCAATGACATTTAATTGCTCAAGAAAAGTCAACAAATTAATTGAGATATTCACAGTACTCAATATTCATTTAATGTTTATGGTAGGGCAAAAAGACTGAATTCATACATTTAATAACAGTATATAAGCAATCCATTCTATGCACAGGATATCATTGATTTTTTAACGTAATTGTAATAATTAACAGTGAAATTACAATAATATATAGAAATGAGGATTGTTTTTTCTCGAAGAAATTGATTTGATGAACAATAGTAGAGAATTGGATTAATTATAAGCCGTATGTTAGCTAAGCATTTTATTAATTATTGGTTATTAATTGTTGCTAACTATAGTAAAACTAAACTAAACTAAATTGCTAATAAATAGTAAAATTATTATTTTTTGATCAAAAAAAGAGGGGTCATTCTATATTGGAATTGAGAAAATCAAACATATCCTCGGACACCCTATCTGCTATGCAGTCAGGGGCCTCCAATTCCCAAGTTCTGAGACAAAAACTATATGGATGCATATGGGCAAGATCATATGCAACCCAATTACCCCTTCTTTTAACAAAGGACCACGAACAGAAACCAAAAGAACTAACGAGAGCTAAGATATCATTACCCAGAAAACCCACAAAAGAGTAGTGAACTTTATTTTTCTCGAGCAATTGGATGAGGGAGAGGCAATGTCCCTCCACCACAATATTATCGAAGCCCGCCTCCAGAGCACGACGCATTCCCAGTAAACAACCGAACGCCTCCTGTACCAATGGTTCAGTGAAGCTCGGGCCCTGTTCAGTTTCGGCCAACAACACGTGCCCGAGAGAGTTTCTAATGACAAATCCACTAGTTTCTTGGCCACTTTGAATGATTAGATATATTGGTTAAGAATGGTTAACTATGAAGCAAGAAGCTAATCACACTAATAGGCAAGTAGGTAGTTATTTCCGCTAGTTTCTTGGCCACTTTGAATTAATTATTTATTATATCAGATTTGATGAGGGTCGGAATATCTATAGAAGTAAGGTTACCTATATTTGAATCTTCTCAAACTCTGTAAAAATAGGACCCACACTTGAAGATGTTGTTCATATATATCATATTGGATACAAATTCAAGATATTCTATTTAGATTTTGAGGATTTTGATCAAGGAAAGGAATATGTACATGAGTTATGAAAACAGCATTAAGAATGAAGTGGATCGAGCTGATCTCTCTCTTCTTCCTGATGCCTTCCTTACTTCATTAATCCACTGTACATCCTTATATACACGACTAAGACTCAAGGAAAGAAAAACAAGAAAATGAGCATCCTCTTATAATAGATTTCCTAACCAACTAAACCCAGCTGGCATACCTCATAACTAACTCATTAACTAACTCTCCCTTTTTGTCCAACACTCCCCCTCAAGTTGGGAGGTAAAAAAATATTATGAACCCCCAACTTGGATAAAAGAGTATGATGTTGAGAGACTGATACAATTTTAGTGAAAATGTCTGCAAGTTAAGCTTTTGTAGACACATATGTGGGCTGAATCAATCCTATTTTCATCTTGTCTCTGATGAAGTGACAATCCACTTCAATGTGTTTTGTCCGTTCGTGAAACACTGGATTTGCAACAATATACAAAGCAGCCTGGTTATCACACTTAAGCAAAACAGGAGCTAAATTTGGTAGGCCAAGATCTTTGAATAGTTGAACAAGCCAAGTAACCTCACATGTTGTAGTGGCCATTGCTCGGTATTCTGCTTCAGCAGTAGAACGGGCAACCACAGATTGCTTTTTGGATTTCCATGAAATTGGAGAATCTCCTAGAAGGACACAGTAGTCTGTTACAGACTTTCTTGAATCTGCACATTTGCCCCAAGCACTATCACAATAAGCAGTGAGAGTTGGTGTGGACTTGGAAGAGAGTAAAATGCCCTGCCCAGGGGATTGCTTGAGATATCTGAGCACTCTCAAAGTTGCACTAAAATGTGATTGAGTAGGGGACTGCATATATTGACTCAATACTTGAACAATATATGTGACATCTGGCCTTGTAATTGTCAGATAGATTAATTTGCCAATCAACCTTCTGTATTTGTTTGGTTCAGACATGACATTGCCCTCTTGATTCAATGTTGAATTTGGGTCCATAGGTAGATAAACAGGCTTGGAGGTAAACAGTCATGTTTCTTTTAGCAGGTCCATAACATACTTCCTCTGGGAAAGAAAAATTCCTTGGTTTGACCTTGCAACCTCAATGCCTAAGAAATATCTTAGCTCACCAAGATCTTTCATTTGAAACCATTTATGTAAGTGATCTTTTGCTTGTTGAACCAGGGTTATAGAGCTTCCTGTAATAAGCATGTCATCAACATAGACTAAAACTGCTGTGTATCATCCATTTGTCTGTTTGGTGAATAGACTGTAATCAGCTCTGGATTGTCTAAAACGAAAAGACAGTAAGCTGGAAGTCAACTTTGCAAACCATTACCTAGGTGCTTGCTTTAGCCAATACAAAGACTTGTGAAGCTTACAAACTGTTGTCATCTGTGCAGACTTGACTGAGTATGAATCTGTTCTGCACAATATTGACTCCCCCTGCCATCGATATCCTTTGGGAAGTTTCATGTATACTTGTTACTCTAGGTCACCATGCAAAAATGAATTGGTGACATCCATTTGATAAACATTCCAACCCTTCATAGCTGCAATTGCAAGCACAGACCTGACTGTTGACATTTTTGCTATTGGAACAAAAGTTTCTTCATAGTCAACCCCTTTTTGTTGCCTACATCCTTGAATGACAAGTCTAGCCTTGTGTCTTTCTATTGTGCCATCTGATCTGTATTTGGTCTTGAAGAGCCATTTGCATCCTATGGCTCTTTTTCCTTTAGATAGCTCAATTAGGCTCCATGTTCCATTCCTCTCCAAGGCTTGAAGTTCCACATTCATAGCATCACACCATTTTTGACTTTTGACAGCTTCTTCAAAAGTTTCAGTTTTTTCTATTTGTCAAGGGTTGAGAGAAAAGCTTGATACTTTGTATTGAGATGTGTGTAGGGAACTTAATTTGCAGCAGGGTAAACAGTTTTGTTTTGAGTTGTAGCTGCAGTAGTTACATAGTCTGACATCCAATAAGGTTTCTTTGTTTGCCTTGCAGTCCTCCTTGTAGGCACACTTGCTGTAGAGACAGGCTGGTTTTCTTAATTGTCAGTGTTTGAGTTATCCTGACCTACCCTGCGTTGAGCTAAACCATCTGAGGTTGATATCCTGTACTGTGTGGGTTCTGCTGAGTCAGAAGATGTAACCATGAGATGATAATCATCACAATAAGATGTTGGTGTCATATTGATTGGAGTTGGCTGCATATAAGCTTGTGCACTCTCTTTGTGAAAGGGAAAAATGTGTTCTTCAAATTTCACATCCCTGGATACCCTGATTTTGTTGGTGTGTAGCTCCCATAATTTGTATCCCTTTTGTCTTGGTGAGTAACCCAAGAACACACAAGGTACCCCTCTTGCTTTGAATTTGTCATGTTCTTTATATGAAGGTGCAACAAAGACCAAACACCCAAATATTTTCATATGGTCATAAGTTGGGGAATGACCAAACAGCATTTCATATGGGGTTTTATTATTCAGTACTAGAGTTGGAAGCCTATTTATTATGTAGGTTGCTGTTAAAACATAGTCTCCCCAGAATCTGAGAGGTAAGTTTGCCTGAAATCTCAAGGCTCTAGAGATTTCTAACAGATGCCTATGTTTCCTTTCAACACGACCATTCTGTTGTGGCCTCTCAACACAAGAGGTCTGATGTATAATATCAAGATTGCCAAAAAAACTGTTGACAAGAATCACTATGAAACTCAAGTGCATTATCAGATCTAACCACCTTAACTGTGGTTTGAAATTGTGTAGATACAAATGTCATGAATTGCTAAAATGTAGACAAGGCTTGAGACTTTTGTTTGAGTAAGTACACCCATGTTGTTCTAGTACAATCATCAACAAGAGTCAAAAAATATCTGAAATTTCTATGTGTGGGAACTCTATATGGCCCCCATATGTCCATGTGTATCATCTCACACACTCTTGTACTTCTACTTGTGCTAGGCTGAAAAGGTTGTCTTGGGAACTTTGCCATTGGACAAGTGACACACACTTTATTTTCTATCACCTTGAGCTGAACATTTGGAAGCTGTTTCAACTTGTTCAAAGGAGCATGTCCCAGCCTCTTGTGCCATACTTCATAGGATTCAAGAACCTTTGAACCATCAGCAGCTCCTGCAACCAAAAGCTTTTCTTTCTCTGTTTCTAACAGATTTTTGATAATGTTCTCCATCCTGATATCCACATCATTTAGTGGTTGATCCTTGAGGAAATGCAGGCCTCCATGCTCTCTACCAACTCCCATAATCTTCCTGGTAGCATAATCTTGTATTATACAGAATTGAGGATGAAAAATAGCTATACATTTGCTATCGTTTGTCAATTTGGGAATTGATAGAAGATTGTACTTGAAAGCTGGTACATACAAAACATTTTGCAATATTAACTCAGCAGACAATTTTACTCTACCTATAGAGGAGATTTCAGATGTATTCCCATTTGGTAGTGTGATTTTGAATGTTCATTGATCACTTTGATGTCACACAAATGATCTGGGTTATAGGTCATATGATTTGTGGCTCCTGAGTCAAGTATCCATTCTGATCTATTAACCCCAGCATGAGAACATAGGATCATACCTGCAAAGTTTGTGTCCAATTCCTCCTCTGTGTCAACTTCACATTTCTGACTATTTTGAGGCAATAACTTTAGAAGTTGCTGAAGTTGTTCAATTTGAGACTGAGTTAAAGAACCATCACCAGTCTGCACATTAGCTGCAATCTTGCCTTCATGAATTCCCTTGGATTTCCCTTTGTAAGGCTGATTTCTATCAAACTTCTTCTGAGGAAACTTCTTGGCTTTTGGATGCCAAGATGGATACCCTATGATCAGCCAACACTTCTCTTTGGTATGGCCTTTGTTGCCACATTGAGTGCAATTTTTTGCATTATTACTGCTACTGTATAATGCAGTTGGTTCAATTTCCAAATTCCCAATTTCCAAAAGATCCTTCTGACTTTCTTCTTGTTGAATCAATGAGCATGCTACTTCCACACTTGGCGGAGGAGTCATAAGTAGCAATTGACTTCTTTGAGGACCATACTTATCATCTGGACCATTTAGGAATTGAAACAACCTCTGTTCCTTCCTTTGTTTTGTCAACGCTTTCAAGAACATTGTAATTTCATCAGTGATAGTAGTGATTTTCGGTAATTCATTCATGTCTTCCAATTCTCCCCACAGACATTTAAGTCTAGTATAATACTCACTCACTGATGAATGGTTTTGCTTGACTTCATATATTTCTTTATTGATTCTATACTTTCTTGAACCATTGCTCAATGAAAACCTTTGTTCAAGCTGTACCCAAATTTCTCGTGCAGAGTTCAAGAACAGTATAGACTTGCCAATAGACTCAGACACAGAATTTTGAATCCATGCAATGATCATACAATTACATGTATCCCACAATTCAGCTTTTAGATGATCATTTGTAGGTCTAGAGCTAGTACCTTGAACGAATCCTAGCTTTCGTTTAGTGGCAAGTGCTATTTCGATATTTCTCCTCCAGGATCTGTAGTTCTTTGCGCCTACCAACTTTTCTTGAATTGCAAGGGACCCAGGACCTTCTGACGGGTGCAAGAACAATGGGTTCTGAATATTTGCAAACCCTAAATTATTTTGATTTCTTGCGGCAGACATTCTGATATAGGATCTGTAATTTGTATCACTGTAATTTTGCTCAGTCTTGATCAATCGATCAAGAAATGCAAAATAATTCTGGTTATTGATCTATGATGAATCAAATCATAAGATCGAAGAAAAAGAAAAAAATGTGATTTTCTGCTCTGACACCATGAGGATTTTGATCAAGGAAAGGAATATGTACATGAGTTATGAAAACAGCATTCAGAATGAAGTGGATCGAGTTGATCTCTCTCTTCTCCCTGATGCCTTCCTTGCTCCATTAATCTGCTGTACATCCTTATATACACGACTAAGGCTCAAGAAAAGAAAAACAAGAAAATGAGCATCCTCTCATAACAGATTTCCTAACCAACTAAACCCAGCTGGCATACCTCATAAGTAACTCCTTAACTAACTCCCTAACTCCCTTTCTGTCCAACAGATTTAAATTTCAGTTAGGTGGGTCTAGTTCACATCGTCATATAAAACCAGACCGTACCGGTTTGCTTTGACCGATTCGACCGTGAACCGAACCATGTTTCGGTTCGAAAGCACCCATCAACCCGCCAGCATAGTGAATCGGTCATAAACCGATCAATGTTTGGTCCAACCGGCCGTTTGTTCCGGTCAGACTGGTGCTTTGAACCAATTCAACCTGTATTCCTGCCTACAACAATATTTTTCAACCAAAAAAATGTCCTTAGTAAACTTTGTACACGCAACCTCCCATATTGCGCGGTTATAACAAATGCTAACATACCTGCTTCCACATTGCTACAACTCCTCTTTATATGGTGAAGGAAACTTTTTTGTTTTAATTTAGTTACTGGTTTCACTAAGCTGCGTTAAGCTTTTTTTAAGCAACTAGCTGATGGACCTTGCCATATATTGTTTTCAATCCATTATCATTACCCCTACCCCCAAAACATATAATTCATTAGGTTTCAGACAAAGGACATTTCTTCCCCTAAAGTGGGCTATACTTTTCATGTCCTCATATGTATAAATGTAATAGATATCTGGAATATGATAATTTTTTATCTAAAATTTCAATACGCAATCTTCAACTTAGCTAAATATAAATTTAATTATTAGATTCTTATACATTTATGTCTAAAATTCATATTCATACTCTATTTCATGGACATGATTCCAAGAATTACGGACAACTGGTTTTATTCGATCTAGCCAGCTGAACTGATTTGATCATTGACCCACTAGCTTAATTGGTTCACTGACTTATTCGGTTCTGATAACCTTGCAGTATATCAAATCAAATTGAAGCAAAATTTCCATTAATTCATGAACTTTTAAGGTGGGGGGGGGGGAGGGGAGGAATCTTGGGAGGGGAAGGCTCCTTTGATGGGACACAAGAAAAGGAGATAGAGAAAGGGAAAGAAAGAGGGGGGAGGGGGTCATCTCATTCTGAATTCCAAAATCTCAAGTCATGTGATGCTGGCATGGCATATATGGTTTGGATTGGAAGAAGTGCCCTCCCTTATTCCACTTCGTCCCCACTTTCTCTCTCCCTCTTTACCATCATATACATGTAACATTCAGCATAATAAAACATGTGTCAGATATGATTTCTTATGTTAAAATGCTCTAAACACTGTATATAATTAAGATTACAATCTACCAAAATATTATTCAGTAATATGTGAGCCAGGATATGATTTCAAAGTTTCTAGGCAATCTTACTACAATATATGTACTGTGATGGTAACAGTACTTAGGCATAATATTCAATAACAAGACGACGCACCAATGTGATGACTAATCTGCATGCTCATATGAGAACAAAGGATTCGGCTAATTAATATCCAATGAATTTATTATTTTACAGTTAGAGAACTCAACAGTGTCATGGTTTAAATGCATGCCAAGTGGCTCAACATGCAAGCTAAAGTTGATATATCTACCTTCCTTTTCTTTTCATACGCTGCAACCCGTGGCCAATGCATGTCAACCTAAATACATATATTTTCTATTGGCTATGTTTTTTTAAATTTATTATAAGTTCTTATTATCAACCATTATCAATTTTCAACACAATTTAAGTATTATTCAACAGAAATTTTCTTTAATTTAGTAGATTTTAGCAACTTTCAGTACTGTTAAGTACTTGTCGAAAATATCTAATTATATTTTTTTTTTCAATAATTTAGTATATCTTATCATGTTTAAGTATGTTTGAACATGTTTTTTTAGCATATTTCAATAAGTTTCAACATTTTTTAACAACTTTTAGTATGTTGACGTATTTTAATAATAAGCACCGATAAGTATTTACAAGTCCAATGCAAAAGGAGATGCTTGTTACATTTGACAATAGCAAATTAGAAAATTGAAGACATTTATTTAAACCAATTATTGATTTCTTTTCTGATTTATCTTAACATTTTGAATCTTTGGATGCAAATTTACAGTATTGTCACAAAAAAAAGAAGAAGTTAAGCATATCGAACTAGAACCTTGAAACATGCTCCAAACTTAGAAATCACTAATTAGATTTCAAATACAACGGTCCACACATCCAATAATATCAGACGTATATATTGCCGACATGCTCGTGTGAAATCACAGAATATAATTGTCCATGCCTAGCTACCATCAACATCTAGCTGGTTTCTCTCAAATTTATGTACAAGACAATTCAAAAATGTCATAATTTTAAGAACATGCCAAGTGATTCAACATTCAAATTAAAGTCTAGCTATCTTGACTTCTCTTATGTAGATCTTAACTTCTGTTATGTCTGTATTATATCCTAAAGAGGCTCTCTATCCATGTCGAAACGTTTCGTGTCTTCCATACTTTTCATAACGAACCACTAAAATTTTTGGTGGGAAATACTCAAGTGTATATATGATCTACGTGCGTAAGATACATCCCAAATGGAGAAATATATACACATATCACTGCTGTGAAAAATGCGTTGATGCAGACTTTGAGAATTTATGACTAAAAAATGATGACCCAAACTTTCATGAAAGAGAGAGAAAATCGAACCTGGAAATTGTCTGCTCCTAATTATCAAAAAAGCTTCAATTCCTCTCTCTGTCTCTCTCTTTCACTCACTCAAATAATACCGCAAGTAGAGGCACTAATGATTGCTAGAAGGAAAGAAAAAAAATAATAAAAAAAATTGAAGCTGCCATTTTATTGTATTTAGTGAAAGACTGAAAAAAAAAAGTATACAAATAGCAGTACAGTCAATTAATTTCACAACACAAAAAGCACCACCGCCCACCTTTTTTTTTTTTTTTTCTTTTTACAACCTTCCCCAATTTAATCAACAAAAATTTAAATTAAAATGAAATTATAAAAAAGAGGAAAAAAACATTTTAAAAAAGAGGCACAGAAAAGGAAAGAAAAATCACATGGAGTAGTAAGTAGCTTTATTCCTCAATTCCTGTGAACCCATATACCCCCACCCTCATCCCAACTCAACTATTTTCTATTTTAATTTAAATTTAACTTTTTCCCCTCTCAATTTATTTATTTGGCAAAACAATAAACAAATTATATCAAAATTAAAATGAAAAAAACCCAAAAATAAAAAATGACTGTTGCCCAAAAATAGCTTACACAGTACTTGCCAGCTTGCTCACCCATGTGTATGTATGCCCACAAATTAAATTCACACTGGAATCTGGATGACCGGAGCCGACCCGTTTTGCCGTCGCCGGAATACCCGTGCCGCCTTTGCCTCTCTGTCTCTCTCTCCTCTGACCCACCCAGAAACTCAACCCATGATGATCGATGATCAGTCAAGTGTACGTACGTATACTGTTGTCACAAACACCCATAACAATTTCTCTTGATCCAAAGCTCACCCAAAAACCTTATTTTATGCCTCCCAACAACCTGTCCTTCCACTCTCTCTCTCTTGATTCTCCTTCTCACTCCGCATGACCTGTTGTTGTTGCAGTAGTAGTTGTTGCGCTTATTGAACCAGCATTAGAATTAACGTTGACATTAGCATTAGTAGCACCAGCAGCATTATTAGCAACAATCTCATACGCAGTACCCTGATCATCGTCATCGTCCTCATCGCCGTCATCGTCGCTGTCTTCGTGCTCGGCGTTGTCGCTCCCGGGATTGGGCCACTGCTGCTGGGTTTGGGCCATGATTGGGCCCAAGTTGACATTGCTTGATGGGTGCCCATAGGATGAAGTAATGTTGGTGGAGTTGGTGTTGGCGTCTGTGTTTGGATCATGCTTGTTCTTTTCACGGTAAAGAGCGTCCAATTGGTGGAAATAAGGACACGTTTTTGAATCCTCAGGCCGTTTCTTGTTGCTCTCCTTCACCTTCTTGAAATACTTGTTGATGTTCTCCCACTTCTCCTTGCATCGCTTCGCGTTCCGGCTGTAGCCCAGCTTCCTCATGGAGGCTGAGATCTCCTCCCAGAGCGGGCCCTTGGGTCCGCTCTCCTGGTACTTCTGGTCCAGGTTGGTTCGGAGGTTGATCAAGGCTTGGACCTCAGCCTTTGGCCATCTGGATGAGCTAGGTGGTAATGGGCTCTGAACGTCACCCCCCGTGCCATTGCCATTGTTGGTCTTCTGGAGATCCACATTGTTGCTCATCACCAACTGGGTCTGAGCTGCTGGGACAGCCTGTTGCGGTGGAAACTGTGTCAATGGTTGCGGTTGGGGCAATGGTGGTGGGGCGACTGGTACAGGATTATGATGAACTTGAGCCTCTTGTTGTACTTGTGCTTGTCGCTGTACTTGTTGTGATTGGGTTCCAGTTGTTGTGCTGGGAACATCCTGTGGTTGTGGTGGTTGTGCTTGTGTCTGAAGCTGTGCAGGCAACTGTATAGGAATATGCTGTTGCTCCGACAACTTCTTAAGAAATGAGATCAAAGCGGCATCCTTAGCGGCCGCCATAGATCTCTCCTGAATCAGGATCTCATGCTCTCGATTCAACCTCGCAATCTCCTGCATCTTCCGAGCCTCCTCCCTAGCCATCCGATCATGCTCTCGCTTCTCAACCGCTTCCAAAAACCTCTTCTGAAGGTCCTCCTGCTTGTCAATCACATCCTTCATAAGCCTTTCGAAAAAGTCCTTCCACTTCCTCTTCCTCTTCCTCCTCCCCATCACCTCCTCATCCGACGACGTCGACGACGATGACGACGGCGTGGCCGAGGGTGACTCCGACGGGGCAGAGTGCTCCATCTGGATCGGGCTAGGGTGGGTCGGCATTGTCTGCTGCTGTTGTCCTTGAACCCCACCTGGTGTGTGCGCCGCTTGATTTGCAGGCGTAGGGTTGTTGCTGCTGACATTCTGGGGTTGTGGTTGTTGAGGTTGTGCGCTGATGATTGAAAGCGGAGCAGGAGCCACGTGGACGACGTTGATCGGCTGAGGGCTTGATGGAACAGTGGCACCAGCCGGCATTATCATTGTGACTGGCACCGCCACCTGCGGCGCCGCTCGAGGCGGAGGGAGGACAGGGGAGGAGTTAGGATGGTGCTGCTCGAGAGCCTCCAATTGGTCGAAAAATCGGTAGGTTTTGCCCTCGGATTTGCCAACCCGGCCTTCTTTGGTCCTCTTGTGGTACTTGTACACATTCTCAAACTTCTCTTTGCATTTCTTTCCGCTTCGATGATATCCAAGCTCCGCCATTTTCCTATATATATTTAGCAGTATATATTACAACTCTCTTAATTAATTTAATCCCAAAAAATTCTAAATTACACACTCATTAATTAATTAATTACGCAAATTGCACCTCCCCTTCAATTACAAAAAATTCAATCTACCCAATTAATTTTAATAATTGGCATGAAAGGAAAAAAAAAACAAGCCCAGTTCAGAAATCTAACCAGATTCACCAACTTCAACTTCCAGTACTACTGAATTTACACAGTTAAAAAGCTGAACATGAAAGAGTGAGAAAAATAAATTCCAAATATATTCTCAAAAAGGACTTGAAAATTGTACTTATACACTGAAATCTCCTGCAGTTTGAAAGAATTAGCTAGCTAGAAACGACTCAAAAGCAAATCAAATCGAATTTAAAAAGAAAAAAAAAAAAACACCCCACAGTGAAAATGGATCGATGAAATCACCATTCATCACCCCAACAATATAATGGGGGAAACCAAATGGAATTAAATCAAATAAAAGAGGAGGCAGAATGGAGGTAGGAATTGAAAATGATGGACGTAAGTGGAAGTTCATTAAACCTGGAGACTTCTTCCCAAAGGGGGCCTTTAAGAGAGGAATCGCGAAAGGCGGTGTCCATATCGGACCTTATCTTGAGCAAAGCTAGAGTCTCTTGCCTTGGCCACCGGTTTCCGCCGCCGCTTTCGAACAATTCGCCGCCGCTCTTGTCGTCGTCTCCACCGCCGCCAATACTCCCCGCTGCCATAATTGAGGTGGCGCTGCTCCCTACGACCGCCTTGCCGCCGCCTTCCCCGGAGCTCCCCACCAACCCTCCTGACGACTCCAGCATGTGTCTATCTATCTATGGGTGTATGTTGTATATGAATCTCTTTGTGCACCCTAAAACTGTATAACAGAGAGAGGGAAGAGGAGGGAGAAAAAGGGTGGAGAGAGAAAGAGAGAGAGAGAGTTTGTTTTGGCTGACTGCTTGGGTTGGGAGTTGGGACTACTGCTGCTATGTATCTCTCTCTACCTCTCTCTTTCAATCTTTCTCTCTCTTGGATTCTAATTATTTTTTTTTTCTGAAATTACAGCTTAGCTTGTTTCTCCTTCTTCTTTCTCTCTCTTCCTTCCTAGAAATAAAAATAACTAACAAACAGAAGGGGGGGGGGAGGTGGAGGTGAATTAAGGGGTTTTTATAAACATTGCCTTGTCTTAATATGTTTTTTTTTCCTTTTTATTTTTGTTTTATTTTCATGTGGGGATCTGGCTCAGGCTGTCTATTTTATTTATTTTTCTTTTTTTTATTTGCCGTCTTTTTAGCTTGTTGGAATCCTCACTTATTTTTTCCCCCCCTCTCTCCTCCGCTCGATATGTAAAAAAAATGACGACCTCCCAATCCCATACGGCCCACTTCTCAGATCATGCACATCAAATTGCTCATTATTAGCACCTCTCATTTTACCTTTTTCTCAACCAAAAAATAATCACAAATCCAAATTATTTGATGCCCTCCACTTTCTTCTTCTTAATTTTAATTTTCTTAATTCTGAAATCTATCAAATTTTACGGCGAAATTCTAACCCATTTTATCTCGAGTATTTGTCTATATCGTATTTTCACCTATAGATTATTAATGTATATAATGCTCTACTAAAATATATGAATAATTCTACTACCGTGTATAAAACATCACAAGTACATGTATTGATATGTATTTTTAAAAATATAGTGTAGTTTCTTGTTTATTTTGCGTTCTCTACGCAAGTTTTTTAACAAAATAATGGGAGGTGAAATAAGATTTTTTTTATAAAAAAAAAAGAGAATATTGGTATTGAATAATGTTTTTGAAAAATAGAAGAAAGAGGTGGGAGATAGGGACAGGGATGGAGGGTAATAAGTTGGTTTTTGTATGTCCAGCTAGAAATAGTTAAAAGTCGGGCCATGTAGGTCACCATTTGCTTTTTCCGGGCTATTTTGGATTTCAGTGGCTATGGCAATAAATAATTTCTTTTTTCTTTTCAAAATTAATAGTTTTCTCCTCTTTTCTAAAATAATTTTTAAAAAATGACAGCTTTGCCCCTAACATGAGAGCCATTGACCTTAATCATTGAACCCTCTTTAATTAATTAAATTAAGCTTAGATTAGATTAGATTAACTGCGAGATCAGGTGACGGATTTTCTTAATTGTAAAATGTCATGCCAGCTGATGGGTTTATTTTCAAATCTGGGGGAAAGATATATGTGGACAGCATTTCTGGTATACCAGAAATGCCCTTGACAGTTTGCTAATTATTGATTAGTACGGCGTATTAATTTTGAAAAAATAATAGTCTTACGTAAACTTTTCAACCATGTTGGGTAAAAACTATGGTGCTCCTTCTGCCACGCAGGCCTCCATGGGCCATGTTGTGAGTGTGACTGTTACCTATTTAAAAAATCCCATTTTTACCCTAATAAGACGTAAATACAGGTTGGTTTATAAAATTTTACATCCGATAAATATAAATTTATTCAAACTTTACAGCTTTTGAAACCGTTTTAGAGATTTTTGAGATTTGAATGCTTTGTTGATATTTTGCACTTGCACGGTTAAAGTTACTTGCATTCGAATTTCTCCAAAATTTTGTAAAAGCAAGACTCACAATGAGTGTTGTTGTTCCCAGGACGGAGTTATATTGAGGCAGGAGAGTCAATTGACCGCTCAGCTTTTTGAAAAAAAAAATTAAATATGGAATATTTTTATGGATAAACAAAATAGATATATATTAATTAGTTCATATACATTTTGCAAATGTGTGTTTGACAGGATGGTCAGCTGCTCTTTACTTATTTCAGGGGGTCACGAGTTTGACTCTTATCACTCTCCTTCTACGGTACCTTGCATGTTTTTTTTTTTGGTTGAGTTTTGCCCATTCATTTTTCTAATTTCTACCTCTCGATTCTCTAATCTTGCTTTGTTTTCCTCCTCATACGTACACTATCTCTCTGCCTAGGCCACTGCCCACGCACTCTTTCTCTCACTCTCTGCAGTCTGCCAATTCCAGTCGCCGACCGGCCGATGCCGCCGGCCGCCAGGCTTGCCACTAGTGTTGCCACTTGTGCCGGCAGCCGCCTCTACTCTTCCTAACTCCTAAGTTCCAAATCCCAATTTGAGGTAACTCTAAAAAATTCTCAATTTTTATTTTTAATTTTGTTATTTTGTAAATAATTATATTTATTTTACTGATTTTAGTTAGATTTATGTTAAATAATTGATTAACTTAGTGAATTACTCATGATTCATGAATTGAAAAATGAGGATTTTAACCTAATTATTTTATTGGTTGTTCTTGGTTGAAGAATTAAAGTTGGGCTAATTTTGTTTGTAATTGCTTCCTTGTTTATGTTTAGTTTACTAATTTTTATTGAATTTGTGTTGAATAAGTGGTTAATTTAAAGATTTATTCATCAATTAAAAAATTAGGTTTTGCCTTTCTTGATTGAGAATTTAGGTAATTTGTTGATTGTTATTTGTTTATTTGTGTTAAATTTATTGACTTTAGGCAAATTTGTGTATTATTAATTTTGCCCCCCTTGCTTTGAATCCTAGCTCCGCCCCTAGTTGTTCATATTTAAAATGTTAGTATTTATGATAACATGAGAATTCAATTCTCTAAAGATTGGATATATTTATCATCCTTTGTAGATGTATAGGCATTGGTCATACCTCTTTTTTTTGGCAAAAAAGAAAATTAGCATTTACCCTGAAATGGAGATCAAAATCAAATTATGTCACATAATTTCTTAATTTTAGTTTTGGTTTTATTAATTTTTTAGAGAAGGGGATAAATTCTAGCAAAATAGTAATAAAGTGTGTCTTAAAAATTGCTAGATGTAAAGTATTAAAATTCTAAATTTTGCTTTCAAATTTGTGATGAAATAGGTTGATAAAAATGAAAATTTGATGGTGAAAGACAGAGTGGAGGGGAGAGAAAATGGGCCCAAAATATGATAATTATTATTGTGTATATACAAGATAAGAAATGTAGGAGGTGGGATCCATTAGTTGAATTAAACTGCTTAGCTGGAGGTCGTCTTATTAGGGAAACCCATTTATGGACACAAGTAAATAGTGACCAATTCAGTTAGTTTGCAACCTACCCTAATAAATGGGGGGCACATATTAAATATTTTTCCAAATATATACATATATGTATATAAAACATTTGTATTAATCTATAAATAAATAAGTATATACTATAAGTATTTTGTTTTTATACATAACATATAATCCATTATCACCGATTGTTTACACAAAATGTATTTAGAAAAAAGTATGGTCCAGAGTCTAGAAAAGTGCTATTTATTTGGTTCTCAGAGACCTTATGGTTGATTGATAATCTGAAACAGCACCTCCTAGTAAATGCTTATCGAACAATCTAACATATGTCAACCCTTGTGCAGTGGCCAACGCTCGATCCACCTAACTGATATGATAATTGATACATACACATATATATGGTTCACAATAATTTATTAACAAAAAATTGGTATATAAATGTCTACAATGGCAACAAGATATTGATAATTTTCTATGAGAAAACCTATTTAAATTTATTTTGATTGGACATTATTTACCAAGAGTATCTATTTCTAATGTATATGGCCAATAATTCATGAAAACAATTGATGGGTTTTGAATGAATTAAATTAATTAAATTATTATCTAGGGGTTGAGACATATAACGTGGGTAAAGGCAAATTTCATGGAATTCTAACATCACCATGCCATTTGGTCTTGTCCCCCATATTTCCATTATATACCAATTGAACTTGATATGGAGCATCTCTTCTCTCCTCCCCTATTTGAAAGAAGGACGTCATGCCCTAAACCTATCTTTGTTTAGGGTCGGTGCTTTAATTTCTTCTTTCCATTAAATTACATTCTTCCTCGAGTTATTTATTTTTGTACTTTTTTAATTCTTATTATTTGATTTGATACAACTATTCTTTGATTCTGTTTGTGATAATGAGAGTATAAAGAAATTTGTGTACCTCCAAAACTCAATGATTGGGTGCGTTTTTACTTTACAAGGTGATTATATATTTGTATCATTTTTTTAGTTTAATTTATTTAATTTCTTAAATTTTATGTATTCATCATGAAAAAAAGGTTGCAACACAAGCGACATAGCAATATATGTACAATACATGTTAGCTGTAGAAGATCGAATAGATATAATTCAATTTTTTAATTGAATCTATAATAAACTGAACCGTTAACTTTAGTGCTAATTCTTAATTGGAGATTGTGAATAATTTTTTGTTACCCCTCTCTTTCTTTTTGCCTATTATTTTGACTAAAATACCTTTTTCATAAATTAAATTACCGCACAAAATGTTTAATTACGTGAGACGGTGATTTACATAACAAGATTAATTTTGGACCCTACTATTCTTTTTGTACTTTATACTAAGAAAAATGTTTTCCTATTTGCATCGAATATCCCAACTTTGTTCATGAAACCAAAGTTTTTGTTTCTTATTAAGGAAAAAACTAAGATTTTGTTATTATTTCATGTAAAAACTAGTATTTACATAACTTGCGTTATGCATAGCTGACGACTATTAATGATTGTTGACTTTTTTTCGGCACTTGATAACAGTTAACAATAGGAAAAATACTCTTGATAAAAAAAAAAACAATATGAAAATTACTAATTTAACTTAAGTATTGTAATTTTTGTTGCCAAATGAATTGATTCTAGTTTATGGTGATAAAAGCGAATTGAATTATCATGAATTATATATACATTAACCAATTCAAGCGATATAGCAATATATATTTTTCGTCATGGAATAGACCAATAACTGGCAACCTTTGGGAATAGTCCTGTAATGCAATATTTGGTTTCCATGAAAAGTAGTACTAAGGCCGCCTTTTTTTCGTAATTTCTATGTGCAAAGATTTGCCAAACCCTAAAAAAAAAGGCTAGTTTTTTTTGGGGTGGGGGTGGGGGGGCATTGAGCATCTGTTTTATCAGAGTTGAGTTATTGTTGGTCCATAAAAGTGTAGAGCTTTTCTATCACATATTTTCTACATCTTTTCAAAAGTCGAACTCGAGACCTAACTTAAGAGGAGTAAATGTCAAACCAGTTGAACTAACCTGTGATGGTAGAAACTAGTTAATTAATTATAATGAAAACATTGGTGATATACGCATCTTAGTCAATTGGTTTAATTTGGCCTAAAATTATGTGCTGTATGTCCTAAAATCATTACTCATTTTTATCAAGAGAAACTAGGATTTTTCAAATCCGTGTGAAGTGCGGATTGTCCATTAAGTAATAAGTAACATAAAGGGTAAAAATTGACAAATTTAAAGTGAAAATATTATTAGTAATAGACTATTACATTTTTTCTTGCTAATGAAATGAAGCTTCTATATTTTTAAAATGCATTTAACCTTAATGGGATGGATGATAATATTCAATAATTATGATTAAATTAAATTTGGTGGTGAAAGTAAAATCAAGAAAAGTTGGAGTAAGATAGTTAGAGTTTTTCAAATACTCATTATAAAACAAATAAGCAATAGGCTTATAAAATTGTATTTATTTATGCGTCAAACAGTCATGAAAACAAAACTACATATACATTGATTATTGAGCATATATAATTATTGACTGAAAAAATAACTTAATAAAACAAATCCTCATTACAATCTGTAACAGTTGCATTGCATTGAGTCTTCATTCGTGACAATAATTGTTATACTAGTGCTAAAAAAAAAAATTAATAAGAATTGGACTAGCCTTTAAACCCCTACTATGCACGGTTTGTTTTAAAATTTCATCTAAAATATTTTTAGAGATATTATTTAAATTTTTAGAAATAATAATATTAACATATCTGTAATTTCTTTTTTTTTTTTCTCCATTGAAGTAGTTGAAAAGAAACTATTAATTATGATGACTTTAAATCACATATTGTCTAAATTTTTATTTTTAAAATAAAATCTTAATAAATGCTTAACATAACATGTGGCACGACCATCGAGTTCAAATTCACTT
>JACYFF010002017.1:67564649-67584643 GCA_017589665.1 Selenicereus undatus
TAATAATAATAATAATAATAATAATAATAATAATAATAATAATAATACCTATTTATGCACAGTTATTTGCTGGCAACTCTCTCTTTCAGCCTCTCTCTGTCCCTCTGTAATATTAGCTGGACGGACCAACTTAGAGAGAGAAAGAGAAGCATGAAAATGGAAAAGCAATGTATATAATATGCCTACATAGAAGTTTTTCTCTCTTAATTTATGCAGACAAGATGGATGGAGGCAGGAGATTTATCAGTTGTTTTTTTTTTTTTTTTTGGATCTTGGAATCTCATTTCACTTAAATTGAACTACTGTTGGTCCAATAAGAGGTAGAACTTTTCCATCACAGTTTTTCTTCATTCATAAGACTTGAACCCGAGATCTTCTTTAAAAGAAACAAGTACCAAATCACTTGAACAAATCTATATTGGTTATCAGCTGCTTTTTATATATGTACATTGTCTCATACATTTTTTCTTTTATGTTCTCGTCTCTATTTTTTTTCATAAAAAAAAAAGATGACCTCTCATTTTTGCCTAAGTTTGAGGGGGGTTAGTTTAAATCCATTGTCAAGTCTTTTCGAGACCCTAATTTCATCATGTTCATGCAATGAATCAATTAAAATCGAGATCGACAACATCCTTAAACTTCAGTTAGGTGGATGCTACTCCTCCAGCTATGTTGAAAGACTATTGAAGTGGTTGTATACATTTTACGAGGTCACCATGTGACCTAATGTTTTTATATGTTGATCGCTATTCATAACTATTTTTATTGAAAAAGTGTTGCCCAAAACAATCACCTGAAAGAAAATGTTCACAAAAATGTATGAAGAATATTGTTTGAAAATAAGTAAATTTTAGTAACAACCCCTTACAAGTTATATTAGAACAAATAAGTAGGAAATTATAGGGACAAATTTTTAATTGCATGAATTTTAAGTAATGTTTCTAAACAAAAATAAAAAGATTATGTTGAATTATAGCATGAAAAAATTAGAAATTTTAATTCAAATCAGAATTTATTTTACTACTCCTATTATTTCTTTAAAACTTATTATTAATGAATTTTTTAATATAAAAAATTGAAGTCATGGTTTAAAACCATGGGAATCTAGCTAGCTAGGGTACTTTTTTTTACAAGTTGATGAAGTGTATGGAAAAAGAGGGGGTGAAAATGAGTGTAAAATAAAGAAAACAGTACAGTTGATGTTTATATTTGCATGCATACGTCTATTAATTAGATGACTTTTAGTGGAAACAGGGAGGCCCATGGAATAGTGAGATTATGGCCAATGATAAAACATCTCCCATTCGAGTGGATATGATTCATTTATTTTCTAAGGGGGAAAATTAGGCCCCCATGGCATCTTCATTATTATACCATTAATTTTTTAGTCTCTATTTATCATTGTCAACTTGCATGTTATGTTAATGTGACCCTTTACCTCAGTAATTGCATGATTTGACATCTCAGTCGTTGCTGCCACATCCTAACCTAAATTCCTATCCAAATGCTCCGGTCATGTTATTTCGATCTATCAGAATTATTTATTAATGTTTATTATTAAAATATGTTAAATTAAAATTAAACATACTGAAATATGTTGTATTTTAAAAGTATTAGATTGATAGATATAGATAATTTTGAAATAAATAATTTAATAAATAAATATTTATATTTTATATGTCTAGATCCGCTACTGAATATTAATTAACATGCTGTAATTTTTATCATATAAGGGCCTATTTTTCATTTTTGTTACAACATCGTGTTTGCATGCATTGAATCATTGTAATTTTCGTTGTTATATTCTGAATGATTGTACTCAACCTTATCATCCTAAGGTAATCAAGACAAACAGCTGGACCTATTCGGTGAAGACTTTTGGCAAAACCAAAATTAAATAAGAAGAAAATAGTAGCATTCAATTAATCTACTCAATTGCTTAATTAATCAATAGATTTGTTACTGCCAAGGTCAGTATTGAGATCTTACAGACGTAATGTATATTATACGGTTGAGTATTTAATTTGGAATAATTTTAAAAAATACGACCATTGGGTTGTCAGGGAAGACAATGTGGGGAATTTTACAGCTGGCAAAAATTTGGGTTTGGGTTGAATTCAGGTTGGATAAATCGAATAATGTTAAAATTTAGATAAGAAATTAATGTCTAATATCAGATTTTTTTCCTAGGTCAGATAATTCGGACAATGCTAAATTCGAGTCAAAATGAGTTCGGACAATAGAAATATAAAAAATGTTTTGTCCGGATTCAAAATTCGGACGAAAAATTCATGACTGTATTCGGTTTTTTCAGGTCGGATAAATTCGGATATTTAGATATTCGGATCAGATAACTTTTTGCCAGCTCTAAGAAATTTAGTTTAATTAAATGGGGTGGGGAATCTGAGGATTATTTGTTGTTGGGATCACAAATTTCATGCCTTTGACAGGCTCCATGTTTTACTTGTCGCATAATTTTGGAAACTCTCAAAAAGTTGGATTAATAGTGTAAGTCTCACAAAATAGAGATGAAACCAATTCTTTTTTCAAAAAAAATGCTTATTAAATTTTTTATGTTATGATTAAAATTAATTAAAAAAGTTAAATAATCATCTGATATCCTTTCTTAGCTTACACGATAGGCCATGTTTAGGTTTTAATTATTTTCCTTAATTTAAGTATGAAAGATTCAAGGAAAAAGGGGAAGGAAGGGTGCCTTAGTTAATAGTTTGGGATATTGGTGGAAGAAAGAATCATGATAGTTGATGTTACACAAAAGGCAAGACTAGGCTAACCTAAGCTAAGCTAACCACAACGTGCACATTACTTCCTTCACATTTATTCCATCACTATATACTTGATCCCTTTTCAATTATAATTAAAATTTACCTATCCTCCACTATTATAATAAAATAAGATAAAGCTAATATTAGTACCTATTGATACAGTTTTGAAAAAGGATGCATGTTCAATTCTCACCGTCAATATAAGGCCATATATATTGGCGGGCATTTGTAGGAATATGCGCTCAAAACAAAGCTGATAATCAATAGTTATTCAAAAAAATTTCAAAAGAGATATACGTGTCCAATTCTCATTGCCAAAAGTAAGATTATGTTGATCGATATTTGTCGAAATTTCTATCAGTTCTCTTAACATCTTAAAATGTGCGCCAATCCTAACGTAATACCGATCGACATTCTTAAACTTTTAAGCCAAAAAAAAAAAAAGAAGCGAAAGAGAGAAAAAAAAAATGAAGGAAATAAAAAGGGTAGGTGTCATAGCGGCATGATATATGCCTCACGAAACAGGTCATTTACGTTGTTACAACCAACCAAATGAGTGGGGCCAGGAAGTAACGCAACTTTGGCTTACCTTGCCTTAGCTTAGCTTAGCTTAGCTTAGGTTGGCTTACCTTCCAAGTTGTTACAAAGCATGCTGTAAGATAATGCAACTATAAAAAAAAACATTACAGACTGTGAAAGGCTGGCACTTGGCTGTGAAGATAATGTGTTTAGGGTTGTTACTTTCTCCTCCTCCCGCTCTAAAATTCCCTTCAATTCTTCCACTAACTTATATTTTCCTTTTTTTCATTTGCTTTTTCTTCCCCATTCTCATTCATATAATTATTGACTTTTTGGGGAAGGGGGGGGGGGGTGTTAGGGGTTGTCACTTGTGGGAAGAGATTCTTAGGGGACGTAGGGTCATGGAAAAGGTCGTGGATATAATAAAATTACAGTTTTTTTTTGGGGGGAGATACAATGACAATTACTAAATTTTTGGTATATATATATATATATATAAATTAAAGTTCATTGTACATGATCCTAGCCGAAAAATATATGGAGATAAGAATTAGTGTGCAATAATATACATGAAAATGTACAAATAGTATAATAAGCTACGTATGTGGGCTAGACTACACATTTTTGTACGTATGGTATATTATTTAAAGGAAGTAATTGAGAACTTGGACTCACTCCTTTTTGTTGAGTTTTAAAAAGTATTTTAACCTTAAGGAAGTTATATTTATTCAATTAAAATTATTGGATGTTTGGTTAATCAATGCTTCTAAAATTTCGATAGGCTTTTAAATTTTGAAAAAAAAAATTAACACTCTCGTATTTAAATAATAATAATAATGAGTCTTCTGTAAAAGAATAGTCACATACTCACATGTTAAGAATTAGTACAGTGGATTAACAATAATGAAGGGAGAAAATACCATTTGGGAAACCCAAAAATCTTATATACTCACACAACTTTCCCCATTTAGTATTTTTTGTTGAGAACATAATCTTAAATGAAGAAGAACTAGATTAATTTAAGATAAGGCTAACAAAAATATGTCCGACTTGATTGTCCGAATTTGTTCAACCCGAAAAATCAGGTACGGGCGCAAAATTTATGTCCGAATTTAAATTTCGGACAATTGATCATGTTCGAATTTAAATATAGGTCGGGTTCAAATTTGGACATTCGAGTTCAACTTGTCTGGATTTTTTAGCCATTTCAGGTTCAGGCAATCAGACAACCGGGTTCGGATATCGGACAACTACGTTTATGTGCAATTTTGATCCACATTATCTGGAAACTTTTATGAAAGCAATTTCGGATAACTGCGTATGGACATTGAAAAATCGGGCACGAGTTCGGTCACACAAAATTTCGGTCAGAATCTTCAAAAATCATTGTACAAATTCGGACATTTGGACAATTGGGTCCGATTCCGGGTCTAGTCAGAGTGTCCGATTCGTAATCCAAACAGAATCCAAATATAAAATTTTTGCCCGAATGTCCAACGTCCAAACTCGAATCAACTCGGATTGAAATTTTTGTCAGTCCTAATTTAAAGCTTAGCATAACAAATAGGTTATAGGTAGTGAATACGAATGTGGCAGGATCAAGATCAATTTAAAGATCACGATTATTATAAACAGGATAAAAGCCGCCTTTGTTCACGAATATAGACAAATTAAGGCGATTGCATTATTCAATAGCGGGGTCCTTTAATTAACAAGTTTGAAATGACTCAAAATAAATTTGAAAAGGCTTATTCGACATTTTTGTTCGTTTTCTATTGTGAATAGTCTGCGCTCAGTCATCAGTAGTACGTGATCGAATTTGATTTGAATTTACAGTAGTGAAATATATGTAACTAGTGAATGACTCACAAACAAACGGTAAATGGCTTTCTTTATGATTATAAATAGCATTTATAAGTGTTAAGAAAATAATAATTAAAATTTGAGCTTAGTATATGTTGGAAGACTCTTTCCCAGCAGCAGCAAGAAAAAAGAAAAGAAACAAGCTCAAAATAAAAGGTAAATTCAACTGAGATGGCAAGATTAGTTATAGGATTAGTTAGCAAGATATTTCTTACAACCAATGTATATAAGGCATGATTCATTATTCAAGGATTATCGAAACGGAAAATAAAAGAATAATTCTCATATACTCTTTCTCTCTGTCTCTCCCTTGAATTCATTGCAAGTTGATTGTATGATTGATCAAAGACCGAGGATGTGTCCATGACAGAAACTTTGACATGGTATCAGAGCAGGTACTCGATCGTGATTTGCCACCGTCCTCGTTTGATTAAAATTGTGTGCACGTGTTAGGCCTTATTAGTAGCCCACACGTGAGGGGGCGTGTTGGAGTATGAAAAGTGGGTATTCTCTCACATTGATGAAATATAAAGATATGAAAGAAAGTGGGTGTTGTCCCACATTGATAAATTGAAGGGCTTGAGCAGGTATATAAGCTTGTGAGTTAGTCCACCCATTGTCAATTGGTTTTGGAATGGAATCTCATTTGAGCTTGTATACATGACTCGTTTGGTGAAAGCCCAGTTGATATCGTAGCAAATATTATATACACTCCCACTGTAGCCCAAATCTGGAAAGATTTGTCACAAAGATTCAATTTCAACTAGGGCACCAAGACTTACCAGTTGCAAAAGGAGATGAGCAATCTTTATCAGGGTAATATGCCTGTTTCTGCATACTTTACAAAATGCAAACAGCTTTGGGATGAGTACATAGTTTTGGTGGAGCCATGTGCATGTGTATCTACTGGTTCTGCTATGAAACTTATAGAAAGACAGCAGCTAATGCAATTCTTGATGGGTTTGAATGAAAGCTATCATGTTGTAAGGAGTAATATCTTGATGTTAAATCCCTTAGCATCAGTCAGCCAAGCTTCCAGCATAGTTTTGCAAGAAGAACATCAAAAGGAGATTAAGAACACTATTGCTCCTATTCAGGTTGATACTGATGCTACTGCTTTCTTGGCACACCAGAGAAGGCAATTTTTGAATAGATTTATTTCTCGTGTTGATCATTCTAGTTTCTAGTATTCTCAGTCTTACAATGTTCCTTCTGGTGGAAGAAGAACTAATGTGCAATGCAATTATTGCAAAAAGTTAGGACATACTATAGATAAGTGTTTCAAGCTGCAAAGGCAAATAAATTAGTCAAACCAAGATAAAAGGGTAGCTGCTATAGCTCAGCAATCAGACTCTACTTCTGTTCTTCAAAATGCTGCCCCCAATCAATCCTTAGGGCATCACACTTTGACAGCAGAACAATATGAACAGATTTGGGCATTATTGAGCAAGCAGAATATGGAAGTTACTACAAATGTACCAAGCCAACATTCTGGATTTTTGGCTAGTAAGTCATTTTGTTTATTATCTACAAAACTTGAGATAAGCTGGATAGTGGACAGTGGAGCTACTGACCATATAACTCTACATTTACATCTATTTAAATCATACACCCCTGTGAGACAAGGGTGTTTTATAACAATGCCAAATGGAAAAAAAGTCCAGATTAAGCATATTGGCAGAGTTGATTTGGGAACAGGCCTTACTTTGCAAGATGTTATGCATGTTTCTGAACTTCAATTTAACTTACTCTCAGCAAGTAAGTTAGCCAGGCACCTGTCCACTAGCATTGTGTTCACTCCGACTTCATGCTATATACATCACCCTTTGAAGAACAAGAGGGTGGCCCTTGGTGAAGAAAATGGAGGATTATACTTGGTCAAACCTTTTACTGCAACTTCTCATGATCTCTCATTTTAGCAACAGCAGAGCCAGTCCACTTCCTGTCTTTCTGTCTCAGAACTTTGGCATTGCAGGCCGGGATATCCCGCTTCTCAGCATATGATACACATACAAGGATTGCCATGCAAAGCACCTACTAACATTTGTAGTATATGTCCCCAACCAAAACGACAAAGAGCTTCTTTTCCTATGAGTACTAGTAGAGCAAAAACAGCTTTTGAACTTCTACATGTGGATATATGGGGTCCATATAGGGTCCCTACATATGATGGTTACAAATTGTTTTTGTCAATTGTGGATGACTATACTAGAGCTACTTGGATATTTTTGATGACACATAAAAGCAATGCTTTCCATTTATTGGAATCTTTCATTACATTTATTGCCACCCAGTTTTGTGCTCAAGTGAAGATTATTAGGTCTGATAATGGCCAAGAATTTAGTGACTAGCATGCTTTAGCATTCTACAGCAGCAAGGGTATTGTGCATCAAACATCTTGTGTGGACACTCCACTGCAAAATAGAGTGGTAGAAAAGAAACATAAGCTGTTGTTGGAAGTGGCTAGGGCTTTGATGTTGTAGTCTAAAGTTCCCACCAAATTTTGGGGAGATTGTGTTTTAACAGCCACATACTTAATTAATAGATTGCCCAATTCTGCTCTTGCCTTTAAAACCCCATACGAACTCCTATATAACAAGCAGCCTAATTATGAACATCTAAGGACTTTTGGTTGCCTATGTTTCATATCAACTTTGAAGAATGGGGGAAGCAAGTTTGACCCAAAAGGTCATCCCTGTATCTTTCTAGGATACCTCATGAGCAAAAAGGCATACAAAGTATATAATCTTATGACCAAAAGAGTCCACTACAGCAGGGATATACTATTCCATGAAAAATATTTCCCTTACTCACAGTTGTCCTCTTCTGATATTGTGTTACCTAATAGCATATTTCTAACATCTGATACCTCACTCCACCAACCTGACTTCTCAGTTAATCCTCCAGCAGTTAGAACTTCTACTAATGATTTTCCCCCTCAGAACTAGCTTTCTCTTGCATCTCCACAAAACAACTCTATTTCGTCCTCCCAACACTTGCCTCCTCCTCAAGCTCCCACTAGACACTCTACCAGAACTTCCAAACCTCCATCATATCTGCAAGATTATGTCTGTGCTCCCAAACCAAAATCTCAATCTTCTATCACACAACATTGGCGTAACTTAGTTACCTTTTCTGCATTAACATCAGTACAGCAACAACAAATAAATCAGCTTGACCATTTACATGAACCGACTACTTACAAAAAAGTTGCTACATCACCTCACTGGGTACAGGCAATGAATGCTGAAGTTGATGCATTACATGCCAATCATACTTGGACTAAAGTAGATTTGCCTCCTGGAAAAAGGGCCATTAGCTCAAAATGGGTCTATAAGATAAAGTTAAAGGCTGATGGATCCTTAGAAAGGTACAAAGTAAGGCTAGTTATTAGAGGAAATACACAAAAGGAAGGGATTGACTACACTGAAACATTTTCCCCTGTGGTGAAAATGACAACCATAAGAACAATTATAGCCCTTGCAGCAGCCAGGAAATGGCCTCTCTACCAACTTGATGTTAATAACGCATTTCTACATGGGGACTTGCATGAAGAGGTATATATGAAGATGCCTAAAGGCATCCCTAACCTTGCCAACAAGGTTTGCAGATTACAAAAGTCCTTATATGGGCTTAAACAAGCATCTAGATAATGACATGCAAAACTTGCTAATTTTCTCAAAACACAAGGCTATACGCAGTCCAAGAATGATTATAGTCTTTTTCTCAAACAATCAGCTCAGCATCTGACCATAGTAGGTGTGTATGTTGATGATATTCTCTTAAATAGGCTCAGACCCAACTACCATTCAAGACCTTAAGCAAAGCGTAAACACTGCCTTTGGTATCAAAGATTTAGGGTTTCTTCATTATTCTTGGGTTTTGAAGTCACTCACCATCAGGATGGGATAACTCTTACTCAAAGGAACTTCACTCAAGATCTACTCAAAGAGTCTGGTCACTTACATGCTAGATCAACTGCCACACCACTACCTATAAACTACAAGCTCACCCCTGACACTGGGGTACCTATAGAAGATCCTACCCTATATAGAACTTATATTGGAAAATTAAATTTTCTGTCCAACACAAGACCAGATATTTCCTTTGCAGTTCAGACTCTCAGTCAATTTATGCAACAACCTACTTCTTCTCACATGGAAGCATTAGATCACCTCCTCAGATATATATCTAGAACTGCTGGCCAAGGCATATTACTTAGGGGCACTGACTCTCTTCAACTCACAGCATACTCTGATTCAGATTAGGCATCTTGTCCAACAAGTAGAAGATTAGTAACTGGATATGTTGTTCTTCTGGACAAATCTCCCATCAGTTGGAAATCCAAGAAACAAGGAACCATTGCAAGATCTTCACCTGAGGCTGAGTATAGAGCAATGGCACAGGCAGCTGCTGAAGTTACATGGCTTGTCAACCTTCTGCAAGAACTAGGTGATTCCAACCTTAAGCCTGTCACCTTACATTGTGATAATCAGTCTGCCCTCCATATTGCCCGCAACCCTGTTTTTCATGAACGTACTAAACACATTGAAATTGACTGTCACTTCACCAGAGACAAAGTGTTAGAAGGATTGCTACAACTGAGCTATCTGCCTACACATTCACTGCTGGCAGACGTGTTAACCAAGATACTTCCCTCACAGCAGCATTGGACACTTTTGGACAAGCTTGGCATCTTGCATCAACATTCCAAGCTTGAAGGGGGGGTGTTGGAAGACTCTTTCCCAACAGTAGCAAGAAAAAAGAAAAAAAAAAGCTCAAAATAAAAGATAAATTCAGATGAGCAGGCAAGGTTAGTTATAGGATTAGTTAGCAAGATATTTCTTACAACCAATGTATATAAGGCATGATTCATCATTCGAGGATTATCGAAACGTAAAATAAAAGAATAATTCTCATATACTCTTTCTCTCTATCTCTATGTCTCTCCCTTGAATTCATTGCAAGTTGATTGTATGATTGATCAAAGAGCGAGGATGTGTCCATGACAGAAACTTTGACAGTATATGCGGAAGCGATAAATGATGTAGATATTCAAGAATATACAACAAGATCAAAAAAGATAATTGTAGGCACATGATTTTTACGTAGAAACCCAAATCGGGAGAAAACCAGGGGTGACAACTACGACACAAAATCCACTATGATAATGAGTGAGTGTAAAAAGTTTTCAAAGTAAATGCCCAAAGTAGAAATTAATAAGAGAGATAAAGATCTCAAAGCAAACGCCCAAGGAAGAGATCAATTACAATGAAAATCTCTCAACACTAACTCTTTATAAAATGTGGAATAGAAAAGGTACCAAGGTTAAACAACCTAGTATTTGTGGAGAAACCCCAAATTAAAGGTATCAAGGATTGAACCCTAACTGCAAACATATGTCTTAGCCACCAAACATCATCTTTAGTGAAAAGGAAAAAGATATTCAATACAAAATATAAAAATAATATAGGTTTCATAAAATAAAATATCTCCAACCACACGACTTGAGCCATGGGTGCCAAACAATAATCTTTAAAAAATGTTGGAGTATGAAAGTTGGTATTGTCCAACATTGATAAAAATACAAAGAATATGAAAGTGGATGTTGTCCCACATTAATGAAAATTGAAGGATTTGAGCATGTATATAAACTTGCGAGTTACTCCATCTATTGTCAATTGGTTTTGGGATGAAACCTCATTTGAGCTCATACGCATGACTCAAAATTGCCTAATCGATATATAAAATTTAACAAAAAAGAAAATAATTTAATTGTTTTCAAAACCGACAAAGAAATTTGGGACAAATCCCAACAATAAGTTAAAAAAAAAAAAGGCTAATGTGACTCTACCAATGTAATATCAGTATTAGGTTGATATGACTCTACCATTGTAAAACATATTTAATACAAAATTCACATACCTTCAAAATACCTTGAAAATTCATCTTATTCTAAGATGAGCAATTAAACTCAAATAAAAAAAATAAATTAGTATTTTATAAGTAGCAATGCATGATAGTTGTGCTACACAGAATTTAAGGTAGCATGGTATAATATTAACAAAATATCAGAGTAAAAATCATTGTAAGGTATCACAATTTTACCCAAATATTGTGAAACTTCATTCTAACATTGAAGTAGTAAATAGATATGTTTTTTTTTTCCCAAGTATTATTAAGATAAGTAGATAAAATCATATACAAAATTAACTCACAGATAAAAACATTTCAAAATACAATCAATAATATACCACTAAATACGTGTATGTCTACTACAATGCTTCTTTAAAATGTATATGATTGACAGAAGTTGTAAATTTTAACAGGGTACAAGAGATCTTGTCGTTATTAATTAGAGATTTTTGCTAAAGTCGTGAAAAATAAAGTCTTGGAGAAATTAAACAGCATCTTTCATTTTCTATGATTTGATTAGGTTTTGTGTAGTTCATTCACATAGTACATGCATGCATGAGGCAAAGGGTGGATGAAATTAAAGGATGACGACAAGTACGTACAGGGAATATAATCATAATTTTTAACATCCAAATTTGTGGCTTCCACAATAATTTTCCCCGAATAATACAGTTAATTACAAAATTAATATATTCCTTTTTTTAATTTAACATCAAAAAGATTAAACCGGAGTTAGAATTGTACAATTGGACTTTTGATTAGACTACCTATGAAAAGCAAAACATACGTGGTGTTGTCATGTGGACCCATCAAAGTAAAGAAGCCTTGAATATAAATGGTTCAAAAAAGAATACAGTTGGCAAGGAAAATATATCATCCAATAGCCCAAAGATATGCGCTCTATTCTTACTTTTAATGCAGGGATTTTATTGGTGAACGATTTACAAGATTCGCTGTAAACGCTTGTTGAGTCCTAGGGATTACCTTGACTCTAATAGATGATCGATGTCCAATCTAACTAAGTTTTTTAAAAATAAAAAAAATTCTAATTAAAATAGAAATAAGTAATATACAGATCAAATTCAACCAATTAAGTCATATCAATACTTCGGTTGTCCTTTTAAATTTGCCAACATTCGATCTCGGAATGTCTTGAAATACTTATCCAAGTGACTCGAAAAAACCTAGGATTACTCATGAGCCTAAGTCACAACATCGGTTGAAGATATTCCTCCATCAGGTTGTTGAGTTGGATATTTTGGGTTGTTAGGTGGTTACAAGTTGTTCCAACTTCCTAACCATTTTTCCCGCCTCTTCTTTTCATTTGGTTTTGTAGATAGTACAGTGTATAAATGTATGGATGCATGCTTCATGGACAATCAAGAAATATACAACACTCTTTCTTTCTCTCTCTTTTCTCTGCGTTAACATAGTATCAGAGCCACCATGGATGACCTCGAGTTTTTTTTATTTTATTTTGATGTATCTTAATGTATCCTCGTTTGATTGTTCTGTTTCCAGATAAACATTCTTTGCCTTGATAGATCAATAATTCTCATTGATCAATCATTTGATTCAATTTTCTCATCATCATCGATTTCTTTTTGATTTTCATTGATTCGGAATGGCAGCTTCTGATCTTGATTCCTCACATGAATTGTTTCTCCATCCTTCAGATCATCCAAATTGCTCTGTCCTCCGAACCTCTCACTGGTCTGAATTTTGGACAATGGAAACGATAAACACAAGTCAGGTTTTGTCAATGGATCTTACATCAAGCCTACTACAGGACCTCTCATCTCTCAATGGCAACGATGTAATGCAATGGTCATTTCTTGGTTACTTCATTCTATTAAGAGAGACATTGCCGCTAGTGTACTTTTCTGCTCAACTGCTAAACAGATTTGGGAAGAGCTTGAGTTACGGTCTGGTCAAAGTCAGGGAACAAGGATTTTTCAAGTCCAACGAGAGATTAATAATCTTACCCAAGGTAGTATGTCAGTTTCAGATTACTTTACTAAATGCAAAATTCTTTGGGATGAATATGCTTTGTTAGTCAGTATTCCTACTTGTCATAGTACTGAATGCCCTGTTGGCCCTGCTATGGTCAAATTGCTTGAACATCAACAATTAATCCAATTTCTCATGGGCTTAAATGACAACTATGTTTTTGTGAGAGGCAATATTCTCATGACAAATCCTATGCCCAAGATTGGACAGGCCTTAAGCATGGTTCTCCAAGAGGAAAGACAAAGGGAACTTCATATTTCTGCTCCCATTACTTGGAGATTCTTCTGCTTTGCTTTCCCATACTAAAAACCATTTTGTTCCTTCAAAATCCTAGCCATAGCAAACATAAACTTATCCAACACCTCTACAATACACTCAGCAGTCCCCATCACAGAACAATGCTTATGCCACTAGAAGAAGCATCATCTTATGCAATTACTGTAGAAAAATTGGTTATACAATTGAAAAATGCTTCAAGCTACAAAGGCAAAGGGGTACTGCACCTACTGATAGAGGAAAAAGGGTTGCTGCCACATTTCACCATGATGATACTGCAAATGGTTCAGATCCAGATCAGTCTATTCCACCCCTTACCTCAGCACAGTATGCAAAACTCATTGCACTACTGAACAAGCAAGATCTTGACATAGCTCATTCGACATCAAAGGAAGCAGCAACTGCAGCTATGTTAGTAGGTAAAATGTATTGTCTTTCTACTTCAAAGCCTGAACTAAACTGTATTCTTGATAGTGGTACCACAGACCATATTACCCCTCACCTACACTACTTTTCTTCCTACCAACCTCTTGCACAACATTCGTTCATAACCATGCCTAATGGCCACAAAGCTAAGACCCATCATATTGGCACCATTCAACTTACTTTTTACTTAGCCTTATGTAATGTTCTGCATGTCCCAGTTTTTCACTATAATCTGTTATCTGCAAGCAAGTTAGCTCAACAATCAACTGCTCATGTTATTTTTACCCCTGCTGCTTGTTACATCCAAGACCTTTCAATGAAGCAGCCTTTGGAAATTGGTAGAGAAACTGATGGTCTGTATCTTGTGGATAGAAGTTCCAGCATTTCAAGTGTGGTCAGCAACTCCATTCATTCTTCACAACACATATCTCCCCAGCCTTTATTTCAATCAAGCAACACTCCTGTATTTTCTTTTTCCTGTCAACTGTCTCCTCTAGAACTATGGCATTGTAGGTTAGGCCATATGTCTTTTGATAGTATGAGACATATCAATATTGTCTCAACTTGTAATTCCAAACATCAATCTATATGTCAAGTATGCCATCAAGCTAAGCAACATAGATCTCCATTTCCTATTAGCAACTCTTGCACTTCACACATTTTTGAAACGTTACATGTTGATATTTGGGGCCCCTATGCTACTTCTACTTACAATGGCTATAAGTATTTCATAACCATTGTTGATGATTTTTCAAGAGCAACTTGGATACATCTTCTATCTCATAAATCCAATGCCTTCCTTATCCTCAAATCTTTCATCTCATTTATTAAAACTCAATTTGAAGTCAATGTTCAGACCATCAGATCTGACAATGGCCAAGAGTTTTGTGATAATTCTGCCCTTGCCTTTTATGCATCACATGGCATTCTTCACCAAACTTCTTGCACAGGCACTCCCCAACAGAATGTCATTGTAGAACGAAAACACAAACACCTTCTAGAGACAGCTCGAGCCTTATTTTTTCAATCCCAAGTTCCCATCACTTTCTGGGGTGAATGGCTTTTAATTACAACATACCTCATTAACAAAATGCCATCCTCTGTCCTCAATCACAAAACTCCATATGAAATTTTGCATGGTCAACCCTCTTCATACACACATTTAAAAACCTTTGGCTCCCTATGTTTCATTTCTACGCCTAAACACAACGGAGACAAATTTGCCCCTAGAGGAAACCCAATTGTCTTTTTGGGTTATCCTTATGGGAAGAAAGCGTACAAAGTTTATGATCTCAAATCCAAGAAAGTTCTTTCTAGCAGAGACATTCACTTCTATGAAACTTATTTTCCTTTTCATCATATCACTGAATCATCTCCCTCTTCTCCATTACCTTCACCTATTTTCTTACACTATGACCACACCCCTAAGTCATCTAACACCCCAACTCCTTCTTCTATTACTTCCACAACTTCACCTCTTTACCCACCTCATTCTTCTGCCTCCCCATCAATATCATCTCCCACTTCCAGCAGTCCTCATCCTTCTTCCACTGATCCTTCCTCTTCTATGCTTCCTCTTTCTTCTCATGATCATTTTCCTCCTCTAAGGAGGTCTGCTAGGCCACACAAAACACCAGCTCATTTGCAGGACTACATATGTTCAAGTGCAATCTCCAGCAACTCTGCTGACCCATCTGTTGCTTCTCACCTCTCCAATCTATGCTGTTTTGTGCAGTTCCATGATTTACCTATTAATTCTCCTGTTCATCTCAAAAGTTTTCTTTCTTTAACTGAACCAACCTCTTACAAACAAGCATAATTAGATCTACTTTGGGTTAAGGCAATAGAGTCTGAAATACAGGTTTTACATGCCAATAATACTTGGACTGAAGTTGAACTCCCCCATGGCAAAAAGGCTATTAGCAGTAAATGGGTTTACAAGATCAAACTTAAGGCTGATGGTACTATTGAAAGATACAAAGCAAGGTTAGTAATCAGAGAAAATACTTAGCAAGAAGGTATTGACTTCACAGAAACCTTCTCTCCTATTATAAAGATGACCACAATCAGGGCCATTCTTGCTATAGCTGCCCACAAGCATTGGCAAGTTTCCCAAATGGATGTGAATAATGCTTTCTTCCATGGTGATTTATATGAGGAAGTCTACATGAAGATGCCTGAAGACATTCCAAACCCTTCCAATAAGGTTTGCAAAATAGCCAAATCTTTATATGGTCTTAAACAGGCATCTAGGAAATGGTTTGCTAAACTTGCACAGTTTCTTAAACACCAGGGCTACCTTCAATCCAAAAATGATTATTCCCTCTTCTTGAAATCCACTGGTCCACATTTCACCATCGTGGCTGTTTATGTTGATGATATTTTAGTCACCGGTTCTAACCCTGATGAAATTGTAGTACTTAAGAACCATCTACATTCTACTTTTGGCATCAAGGATTTAGGCCAATTGCATTATTTTCTGGGATTTGATGTGACGTATCTTCCTAAGGGTATCTCTCTATCTCAAAGAAAATTCACTCAAGACTTATTATTGGGGACAGGTTTTGCTACTGCTAAGGGTGTTGCAACACCTTTACCACTTCATTGCAAATTGGCCCCTAATGAAGGAGAACTTTTCCAAGACCCCTCTTATTACAGGACTATCATTGGGAAGTTGAATTTTTTTGACTCATTCTTGACCAGATCTTTCCTTTGCTGTTCAAACTCTTAGCCAATTCATGCAAACTCCCAGGCTTACACATTTGCAGGCTCTTGAACATACTCTACGATATTTGAAAGGCACTTCTGGGCAGGGTATTCTTCTCAATGCCTTTGCAGGTCCTATGAGATTGCAGGCATTCTGTGACAGTGACTGGGCTTCCTACCCTTTTTCTCGAAGATTAGTCACTGAATATATGGTTCTATTGGGTTCTTCTCCCATCAGCTGGAAATCCAAGAAATAACCTATTGTTTCCAAGAGTTCTGCTGAAGCCGAATATAGAGCTATGTCACATGCTGCTGCTGAAGTCACCTGGTTAGTTAAGCTTCTCTCCGAGCTTGGACTTTCTCAACTTTAGCCTGTCACTCTCCATTGCGATAACCAATCCGCTCTGCAAATTGCTAAGAACCCTATATTTCATGAGCACACTAAACACATCAAATTAGACTGTCATTTCACTAGGGACAAGGTCCTTGAAGGTCTATTATAGCTTGCCTACATTCCAACTTCTCTTCAACTGGCAGATGTCTTAACAAAGATCCTTCTTTCTCATCAACAAAAGGAGTTGTTATCCAAGCTGGGACTGGTTGAAGATATCTCTTCCCCATCCTCAGCTTGAAGGGGGGGTGTTGAAGATATTCCTCCATCAGGTTGTTGAGTTGGATATTTTGGGGTGGGTACAAGCTGTTCCAACTTCCTAACCATTTTTCCCGCCTCTTCTTTTCATTTGGTTTTGTAGATAGTACAGTGTATAAATGTATGGATGCATGCTTCATGGACAATCAAGAAATATACAACACTCTTTCTCTCTCTCTCTTTTCTTTGCGTTAACAACATCCATCCACAGTCACTGTTGAACCCCGAGGGTCATTCCTGGGCCCAGCGAAGGAAACCACACTGCAGCCCGCTAGGAAAATATTGGGATGAAATTACAATTTTACCCCTGACAGTAAAGACTATAAATAGCCACCTACTTACCTCGAGAAGGGGGCAGAGAATTCTGAGGAATCATTCATCACGCACAATCACAACAAAGAAGGCACTCATCATCATCCCTGAAAAGACCTACTCCTTCTTTGTATTGTCTTTTCTTGGGACCCTGCACTGACTTGACCGTCGAAAAATTGTTTCTCTAATCCTAATTCAGGGTTGCCATTTTTGCAGTTTCAACGCTCGTGTAGTAGATCGCCAGACGTCCAGTCCTTGTCATCACATAAGCTCGCTCTCATTCGACGTCATTGTTGAAGAAACCAAAAAGTCCCGAAACACCAACTAACACACTTATGTATACGTTGCTTAATTAAGAATTATACACGCATGTAGTCATCAAAGCATTGCCAACTTAAATTGTTGTCGGCTAAAGGAAAATGTAATATGACAAACTTCTATTTTTACAGTATTAGACTACTACTGTGAGAGATCAACTAAGTTGAATGAATTATATTTTTCCATATGATTCATTATATTTTCAAGAAGAAATACTGTTGAAAAATAACTCTTCTAAACAAATCAAAAGCTGGACAATAAAAAAAATAACAAATGAAAAAATGAAAATAAAATAAAAAAATAAAATACAGGCCATGAAGCAAATGTGGGCATGTGGCACTAATATAATTGAACGTGTCTAATGTTATATATGAAGGTTAAAAAAAAGTGCAAGGGTTGAGAGAGAAAAGGGTGGGGGAGGTCACTTGGTTGGTTGATAACATGGTGAGCATGTGAATGTTCACTTAAGATCATGTGTCATCCCATGTGGTTTTACCCCTCGAGTTTACCTGTCAAGATTCAAGAAAGAAACCCCATATATATAAGTTTTCTTATGTAAGAAAAAAGTTATTTCATAATTAAAAAAATTCCACAACAAATTGATCATGCAAATTACTTGGTTAGATTGAGGGCATGAGTGCATGTTCATTTCGACTTATGGGAAGTAATTATTGGTATTTATTGCTGAAACATATTGAATCAAACTGAAACATGCTAAGTTATATTAAAATCATGCTAAGTGCATGGTTGAAGAAAATCCAACTAAGTATTTCTAATTAATAAGTACTTAACAGTACCGAATTGTACTCAATGACACTGAATTTGCTGAAAGTTGTTGAATTATATTGAAAGTTACTAAATGCTGATGATAAGTACTTATAATAAATCGAGAAGAATATGCCTTGACGCATAAAAATTGATAGGAATTTTAAGACTGCCCGTTCAAAAAGGGGGGAAACGAGGGAAGAAAGAGTGGCCCTTTGCTTGCAGTTGAAGTTGTCCTGAGGAGTTAATCTTCTCCCACTGTCTCAGGTTAATTACAAATCCAAAACACTTAAAGCAGCCATCGAACAACTACAAAAGAAGTGATTGTCATTATGGAACCCACAGCCACATGAAAAGAGGGAAAATAATATTTGACTTATCAAAACCCTCCATTAATCCCCCATGGATCTTGCCCAAGTGACCCTAACCCCACCATATTTAATGCTTGAATTATTGATTATGACTTTCATTTTCACCCTAGACTTCCCTAGGAGGCGTGGGGCGGGTTCGGGACGGGTTGAGCTATACCCGCATCCATATCCATTTTCAAAAGTCATACTCATACTCATCAGGTTTTGGATTGTTGTACCCGTACCCATACCCATACCCATCGGTTTTTTCGGGTTTACGGGTTTTTTCGGGGATATATATAGTGCGCAAAGTGCCACTCATATTCAACCCATACTTGCATACACGGTATATTTGATTTGCAATTTCAAGCGACGCTACTAAAATTTATGTCTGATAAACTCACAAAAGTTAAAAATGTAAAAAAAAATAATTTTTCATTTCTAAATAAATAAACAATATACACTTAGAGTTTCATGCCAAACATTTATTTTTGAATTTTACTGTATTTTGGTTGCCTTTTTCTAGCAAATCGGGTACACAATCGGGTACGGATTTTAAGAATCCATACTCATACCCATACTCATTTTCAAACGCAATACCCATACCCGCCCTATTTTTTTCCGAAGCTTTTGTACCCATACCCACTATAAATGGGGCGGGTTCCGGGCGGTTTTTTCGGGTTCGGGTGTAACTCTCATCCCTAGACTTCCCTCTTTGCGAGGTTTTTTCCCTTAAATTTAAATAATTTTTATGATGCTTAATTTTACTACGTTTCATCCTAAATTAAAGTTATGTTTAATACGTCTTATATGCTGAATTAAACTGAACTATGCTAAAATCACACTGAATGTATGATTTGCACTAAATTTTATGTAGGACTAGATAAATTGTTGAAACTTTATAACTTTTAAAAAATCACCCTAAAGTGATTCATCTCACTAAATCTTATGTAGGACTGTCTTGCCAAAAAATATGCACACAATAAATTGACCTAATTAATGATTCTAATACACCTTAATTAACACTTTACACCCAATGAGTGGTAACGAATTGGCATGCCACTATGGTTTCACTCAATTTTATGTGTATCTATCTAG
>JACYFF010002017.1:67585043-67691019 GCA_017589665.1 Selenicereus undatus
AAAAAAAAAAAAAAAAAAAAAAAAAAAAAAACAATAAAAAAAAAAAATATATATATCTAGGTTCTATATAGATTGTTTCAACAGTCAAATTTTAAGATATTAGTTTACTTAGGAAATAAGGTTATTTTTTCCAGATGAAACACCAAAGAAAAACCTTTCTTTAAAGATATAAGTAAACACAAATTTTTGGGTGAAGATTATCTTAAATAAGAGTTATTGTGAGAGAGACTCCCTTAGAGTTGACTTTTTTAAGATGTTAAGGTGACTAATAATGCACTTTGGGGTGACTTTCTAATTTAGAAGCGACAATTAATACATCTATTAGTAATTTTTATTGCAATCACCCTTAAATGCATTATCAAATACCCTAATTATTATTAAAAGTCACTACAAAAATATATGCTTCACAATATATCTTATATAAGATGGTCTCACAGAAGACTTATTGATAAATAAATTTTCTTCTTTTTTAAAAAAAATTGATGTTTACGTGAAATTGAGATTTAAATGACAATAATCACTAGTAGGTGACAATAATTTTCTGAAATCGAACCAGTACTTAAAATCAAATGACAATCAATCCAAATGAGGTTCCAATTCAAAAGCAATTTGGCAAATATAGAGTGACTCGTAAGCTTATATATACACTTGAATCATTTTCATTTGATCAATGTGGGATAAATTCTACTTTCACACTCCAACCGAATAATTGATGGATGTAGGAAGAGACCAGTACATAAGCAAAGTCCAAATTAAAGTAGCCTGTGTATTCTTTTTCAATATACAAGAAACGTGCAAACAAGTTATTATATCATGATATATTTATCCTTTTGAATTATATTACTACCTAAATTGTTGTGTACGTATTAATTCTTTTGTTAGACAATTGTTATTCATAAATACGTGAGTTTATGATGTAATAGAAACAAATGTTCATCTAAGTCTATTTATTTGTCTCTTTACTTGTACGAGTGGTTACGTAGATAAGATTGTTTACGTTTATATCTCTAAATCCCGCGAAAGCGGAATTCATACTAAATATTACTATTGTTGATCCATAGTCATTGTGACAGCAATGATGTATATGTGTAATGTTACATAGGAATGAAAAGTTCAGACTTTGTTTGTTAATTAGTCATTAGGACTTATTCATAATTATTTATGATTTGTATTAATTATTTTAATTAGTTTTTAAGGAAAAAAGTATGACAAAGTTACCTATTTCTTTTTAAAAAATTGTGTGACAAAAATATGGATTTCAAAAACTAATTCTAAAGATCATAGGTAATGCATGGCTAATTAAGTTTGGTCCAATAATCTATTTTTGGACTTAAAAATCTTCAAAATGTTGATGCTTAGCAAATATTGAATGATCAGCATATCCAGTTCATCAATATCTATCCTTTTGTCCCCACTCTTGACTCTCAAGCAAAATGGATGCAAGATAATAGATAATGCTAATTAAACATATATGTATATAAGTGCAAAGCATATATCATACTTCTAAGAGTATACACTCCCACAAGATACATTGTATATCCAACAAAAATACACATGAAAAAAACATATATACACAGCAAGTGGGAGTCTACGCTCTTAGATATATGATATATATTACCGTATAAATAATTCAACATAATTATTGGCATAGTGTCTTGATATTCCCTACATGAAAGCACGTCCGGATGCAAAGTTCAATAGCAACAGAAGGTAGGCCAGATAAAACTAGACCTAACAAAATCGATCCAAAATTCAAGTTAATTGTTGCTTTAATTTGTCCACCAGCTGGTTTTAATTTGTTCCCCCTTCAATTTTTTATCTTCTACTTTTGAAAATTTAATTTCCATTTCAGTAACAAGCATAATGAAAGAGTACCAAAACTTCTTGTCCCTTGTTTGGCATTTTATTTAATGATATCATATGCCCCAAGACCTAAACAACAGTTTAGGTGGGTGAAGATATTACATGAGTAACTTAAACCTAGGGGTTTTGGTATTACTCTTGATGGGGTTAGCTACTATCAGAGAATAATGCAGGTTATTGAGAACTACAAGCATTTCATTTCATGGATTGTTAATTTTCTCAAGGCTTGGTTCATTGAGTAAATAAGAGTACAAAATGGTGTTTTTTGACTTTTTCTTACTCCAATTTTTGGTCTCTGAATTTGCTACGTATACATTCAGACTTTACTTATGCAAGGTTCACATTGGTGTCATTACTTTTGTTAAAGCTAGCAAATAATAAAATTAATTACCCATAACATTTTTTTATAAAATTTTATCTGCTAATTTTACATCATACAATCAACAATCCATAGCATATCATAGTTTTTTAAATTATTTGATTTATGCTTTTTTAACAATAAACATTCACGCACCGCGAGCTTCTGTTAAGGACGCCCATTGGGTTCCTAAATCTAGGCCGAATATGTCGAGTTGTACAACCAAATAAATGAACTAAACAACAGCTACTTTGAGTGTGACAAAGATTAAAAACCCAACCTTGGGGATATGATAAATGGTATAATTGGTGTTACTGAGTTTCTACTTAGTCGGCATCTAATTTATACTTAAGAGACAAGTAACATGATAAAAAATTGCAAAGACGGTTACTCTCTTAACTTAAATTTATATTTAAGTGTTTATACTTTTATTAGTGTTTACTTTCTCTAGTCAGGAAATAATAAAAAATCCTCTTAATTAAGGACTTTTATCCTAAAATTTCATATTTAGTTTTTCATAAAGCTTCATATTCCTAATGATACATAGTTTATTTTCATATGTCTAATGATAAATTCTAGAAAGTAACATTTAATTAAAGATTAGAGTTTAGAAAATTCAACCAAATCCATCTCAATCCCTTCTTATTACGAATGGGTCCCGTAACACATGATTGGACTTTAAATTAAGAGACACGCCAAGTAATTTATTTTGAAAACGAACCTTTTATTTTATTTTTTTGGCCCCTCCCAAATGTATATACACACAAATTAAAATAATGTACAGCATTTATAGAATTTTCTTCCTTTTTCCCCCATTTGAAGGTGAAGAAAGTTCCAAAGGGGGAGGGCCCAAGAAACAAAACGGGGCACGTTGAACAGTGACGATTGCCTGGGCAAGATTAAGACTTGGGCGGGCCCACATGCTCTCTGGTAAATAACCCAAAACAAATAAACAAGGCACAGTAGAAAGAAAAATCAAAATGGATGAGTTTCATACGGTTTGGTGTTGTGGGTCACTATTAATATCATTTCTAATAGCCACCGCAGATGGAGAGAGAGTATCACTGGTCGCTACATCTGACAAATGGATCGTTTGATTCGGATACGAATTGGATTAAATTTGGGTTGGGTTATATTTCGGATTAAATGATATTTCGATCGGTTCGGTTTGGATCAGGTGAACTTCAGTTCGGTTTGATTTTGGGTTAATTAATTTTTGGTCCAGTACGTTTGTCGTGCAAAATAAAAAAGCAACTTTGTAGAAAATTTCGGATTAAAAATGATTCGGTTTGGGTCAATTTAAATTTGAAGATAATTTTCGGGTGAGTATATTTCAAATGTCGGATTGGATATGAGTCCAAATCTTTCGATTCTGATTTTAAATTTTAGATAAATTTTATCAGATCTACTAGTCGTGCATTCCCCACTTTCAAAAGGTGGCGGGAATGCAAGAGATGAGAATTGAGATAGGGGTGGGTGGGTCATGGGTAGGGTAGGTATCTTTTTCACACATCTAATTAAAATTCAATTCAATGTCCAATTGCATGTGATTGATGCCTCCCTCCTCTCGTTACTGGATAAGCCTTTGTTTTTTTAAGCACCGCGGCCCGTTTTCAATCTTGTATTAACTTTTATGTACCACAATACTCTTGCATGTTATTTGTAAAAAATAATCACCTTTTACGTATAACAATGATTCTAACGTAGCATTTGGTTGAAAGTAATGCAATCATTATACAATAGAATCAATCATGTAATGCAATTGTCAGTGTAATGAAATGGGATAATAACTGCATTACAATATTTGGTTAAATTTTTACAAATGTAATGGAATGAATTCATCTACAAATAATACTTAATTTTACACATAACGTGAAGTATTTACAATTCAATTCGCATTTTATGTTTGCCTATTTTAATTATTTGTAGCTTTGTTAATAATTATCATCCAATATCTTATCCTCATGATTATGTTGTTTCACATGAGACTTACTTCACTCTATTTCTTCTATATTACAATATGTAATATTGTTCAAGTTTACCAAGTAGAGAGAAGAAGAAGATGATGATGATGTAAGAGAGGGAGAGAGAGAGAGAGATGATTTCTAGAACGTACAAAAATACAGTTACAATAATACGATAATGATTTAGGTTAAACTAGATCTAATATGGAGAGGAGAAAGAGGGGTTTGGGGGCTTCAAACCTTAAAAAAATTGGCGTCAAAATAATAAGAGAGGGAAGCAGTGGAGAGAAAATGGAGAGAAGCGAGAGAAAGTTCCCAAATATAATAGTTTATAGTTGGGTAAACTTTGATTTAAAGATAAATCACAATTATTTAGGAAAAGTCAAGTATTTATAATTGCATAGATTGAGGTAAATGTGATTACAATACAATCTTGATTACATTCCTTAATGGTAACCAAACATGGTAATAGAATCACTATTATCATTTTGATTGCATTACCACTTTGATTACGTAGAACCAAACAAGTCATAAGTGTTGATAGGGCTGGCAAAAAAAACTGTACCCATCTAAAATCCATAAAATTCGCCCCAATGGGTATGGATATGGGCGATAAAAATTGAAAAAAAATGGGTATGGAACGGATATTGCTAAAATAGGTATGGGTATGGATATGTGTATAGGTTGTACCTGTCCCATACCCGTGTTATACCCGTTTTATCAATATCCGCCCGTACCCATTTCATCCCGCCTCATATAAAACACATACCTGTTTGTTTAAAGTTCTAATTTATTACTTGTACCTGAATATTTTGCTAGTTGCTTTGAGTTGTATTATATTCTAAACTTCGGCAGAACATTTTGTTTAAAACTGTAATTGTCAAGTGCTAATTTATTGTTTTCATTGGCAAATTTTTAGTTGTATTTGATGTGATTTGATATGTTGCCGGAAGCTTGGTGTTAATGTGACATATTAAGTATTTGATATCGAATATGAGTACAAAATTGGTTTAATTCTTTTTTATCTATATGTACCCGAATAAAACCCGCTTACCGGCTACACCCAGTGGGTATGGGTATGGGTATAATTTTACAATATCCGATGAGTATGGCTATGAGTATGGATATTAATTTTGAAAATGGGTATGAGTGAAGGTACGGCTAAACTTGCCCGTATCCACCCCATTGTCACCCCTAAGTGTAGATCTAATTTTTATAGGATTTGAAGAGAGTTCAATGTAGGCAGTTTCACTACTTTAAGTATTTCTGCAATGGAACTTTATATATAATATATAATACTACTTTTTTTTTCCTTATACTATATTGTTGTGTTATGATTTAAGATGAGTGGATCTTCTCTCATAGTAATAAAATATATAACTTTAAGTGTGTACGTAAGTTAATGAGTTATTATCAATTGATTTTGGGTTGAAATTTTATTTAGACTTATATGCATTGCCTATTTATTTCAAGCCCAATTCATCTTAAATTTAACATGTATGTTTTTTCTTGTAAAATAATTTTATCTAAAATAAATATTTTCTTTTAATTCCTTATTTCTATTCTTTTGGATGAGACTTTTCAAGTGGGATGTAGAAAGGGTGGGATGGAGCATGAAGGAATTAGATGAAAGTGAGATTAGCTGGGATTTATGAAAATGAAACCAAAAGAATTAGAAAAAATTTTTACAAAGGAATAGGAAAGACTGAAATTTATGAAAATTCTTTAAAAAAAAAAAATCAGTTCCCTGAACTTTCAATCATATAGGCAAAACTAGACATGATCAATGGGTCTGGCCCTACCCGACCCACCCCAACCTTCAAAAATGAGGGTCAGGGTTTGTCTTCGACCCGCCCCGACCTTCAAATTGAGGGTGCTCAACTATGATGAGGGGTTAGGCTTCAGTATAGGTTTGGACCCTCTGACCCTATCTGCTGACTCTTACTTTTTAAAAAAAATTAAAAAAATTTTAAATCAAAACAAGATATTTGGAGTTTCATTTGTTCAAAATCTTTTCTCTTTCTACTTTCTCGTCTCCTCTTAGCCTTCCTGGCTCATAACATTCTAATACTTCCTCTCTGATGTTTGGAATAGTCGTTTTAATAACTAAATTACACATTCGAGCGTTTGTAATTGTGATACACCGGAACATTATATTATCATATGGCTTTTTATTTTGTGGGATAATTAGTGCTGAACTTTATAATAAAAAGAGAACTTATTGAATATCTCATTTTCTGTATAGGGAATGTTTGAGGGTCATATTTGACCCGATAGTCCGAGGGCACCCGCATAGTCAAGGTTAGGGTAAAGGTCAAGGATATATTGACCCGCATGAGGGTCGGGTAGGATTAGGATTAAGAAAATTCTATCTGTCGACCCTCATAACCAGACCCTCAATCCAACCCAACTCTTAATTTGATCAGGTCTCTAGACAAAAAACTGAGGGCCTAAGTTAATGCGACAATCATCATAACTTCATAAATCCACTTCACTAGTAATTTATCAAATAAATATAAAGAAAAAAAGGGGTGAAACAAAAGAAGGACCGACCAATGAAAACCAAAAGAAAGAAATAGGCAAATAGCACAGCAAATTCGAAAGATATGCTGCTGAATTTATCTACTTATCATATATAAAGTGGCTCAAAATGTTCTTATTGGCTATTTATTTCCAAGTGGGCTAAAGGCTTCTTCCCTCTCAGTAAATAATATAGAACACCCAAAGTTTTAGAATAAAGTTATGACTTTACAAAACAAAAATTTTTAATCCCCCCCCCCCCAAAAGGAAGTAGACATGTGAAAGCAGTGATGGGAACCCTCAATTAAAACAAACTCTAGAAATGTGTACATATATCAACTCGGGTGATGATATACGTATTGTAATAAGACATTTTCTAAATGTCTTACCATGATTAAAAGCAATATTTTATATAATTTAAAATCGCCAAATTTCCAACTATTAGAATCAATTATGAATGGGAAAGTCCTAAAATTGTCGGTTACACCGACAGATACAAAATGATACCCTGAGGCCTGATCGGATCAACCCCATCATCGCTGGCATATCATACGCGTGATTTTTCAATTGTGAAAAATATGTATAAAAGATCATTTCTAACAATTTATAAGTTATAACAGCCTTTTATTATTCAATTATACATTTTTTAAAAATCTAATATATAATCATATGACTAAGTCCAAACAAGACACTTAAGTGGTGTCTTGTAGGAAGACGGTGTCTTGCAAGAAGGCACTTATTATTTTGCATATCAACTAATTAAACATATAAATGTTTGCATTAGTAGGAAAACATTATGGGGTTACATTTCATCAATTTTGTTCCTCCAACAAATTGCCCCCCCCCCCCCCCCCCGGCCCACCCCTCAACCCAAAAAAATGCAGTCGTTTTTCAAAAGTCCAAAGAAGTATTTGGTATTTAGCCTCTCTAATAATGTATTATTATAGAGATCATAGTGATATGACCTGCAAAAATCATTATGATATCTATCAAGTAACCAACTTAACCAAAAGATCAGTACGATATTTTTTGTTCATCTCAAAATGTAAAATATAACTAGACAAAGTTTTCTCTGCAAGATATATTTATTATATAAAAAACGGTTGAAATTCAAAGTCAGAAGTTTAAATGAGACAGACACCAATAAGATCACTAACTAATATGATCAGAAGTCAATACAAAACTTAACCACATATATATATATTTTTTTTCACTTGATTAATTACACCTAAATTAAAGTTACAAAGAAACTAGCTACTCGTCCATACTTCAAGTTGTTATACTTTATTAATTAAAGCCAAAGCTAGAGATTATATAATCATACACATAAATACATCAAGTCAAAAAGAAAAAGAAGCCCATAACTTGTGTCTCTTGTTGAAAGCAATAAGTCTTCATCTACTTTAATCTTCAACTCACAAGAAAAAGAAACCACATCCTTTATTTTAAAATGGGTTTTTTTTTATTATATATAATTTTTGGGGGTTTTCTTTAGGGGTAGGGGACCTACTTTATTTTCTGAAGTTTTTTGATTCTTCAATTTCTGGGTAAAAGCTCTGAAAACCATAGAATCAGCAAATTGTACTGCAAGTTGAAGTTACATGCTACTAGCTAGCCAATAGTCCCATTGCTAACCGCCCAAATTCTTCAACAATATCTCCCTTACAAAGTTCACACCTAGACTTGATAAGTGAATCGTTCAAATTGACTTCGGATTTATTTTATTGAGAATTATGTGTAATAATTATGTGTTATGTTCTGTGAGCTACTTTTCAGTTGGATTTATTTGAGTTTGAACCGTGTTTGAATTTATAATGTTTCAAATGAGGATAAGTATAATTTGAAGGAATATCAAATTGAGATTATTGTGGAAAAATAGATATTAAATTAGGCCCTTTATGCATTTATTTGGATAATTCTCATCAATATAAAATTGGGATTAACTTTTTTGGTATTGTGGATGAACAAATATTAAGTCAGGCCTTTAATACCTTTGGTTGGATAATTCTTGTCCATATAAATTAAACTAGATTTAATTTTTCATGGGCCAGCCCAATCCAAGTATGGGTACATACTACTCATAATCTGTTTACTCAAATTCAAACTTTTTTTAAAAAAAATTCTGGATGAGTTATTTCATATTTAAGTTAAAAATAAGTTTAATTTTGATATAGATATTAGATACCCACTATATGATGCGGTTCAAGTTCATTCAACCGTTCCCCATTCCACAGGAATATATCATTGACTGCGACTTGCAAGTTGCAACCTTGGCTCATCACCAAAGCTTTTGATCAACTCGAGTTGGACCCCTTTTTCCCTCCTTTTTGGAGGGGGAGGGGGTCTTAAGTAACCCATTCAAAGACTCATCGCGCATGCAAACACTCTTACCAAGAAGGGATTGGCGAAAGAGCAAAACGGAAGAGACCTCCGAATCCTGATTACCAATAAGATTTGAACCCACACTTATTTGATAAAATAATTAAATAATATTAGATGGTTTTCCTAATTGGTTAACTATAGCCTTACTTTTAAGTTTGACATTTAACTCTATTCTTGAACCGGCCTTATTCTCAATATAAAATTACTTGACTTTTTCAAGATCAATAACATACACAATGCAAGCCTTGAAAACCTTATTGGTGGTCAATCGTTACCACCTCAAAATCAACCTTGTTAGGAATGGCTTTGAAAACCATACATCAAAAGTGGGCAATCAATGGCAAATCAAGGTCAGAGTTTGCTACTCCATATCCAAGTCAATAAGCTCAGGGATCAAAAGGTCTTGCTGGTGCCCACCCTAACTGGACATGAGGGGAAAAAAAAATTCAAAAAGAGTGAGACACGGGGAAAAAAAAGGAAAAAACCAACCAAAAAAAGATTGATAAGACTATCTACCCATAATCAGTTCAAAGTTGCACTGCATGTGAGAAAAAAAGTGAAGTAAGACAAGAGTTTCATCATGTCTGACCTAAACTTCTAATTTTAGGCTAACTACAGCCGCAACAAATGTGGAAATCTTTTCAATAATGTAGGTGTCCTATCACATAGAACACACAGATACCAGAAAACAACAGATTCTCTCAATAATTGTCAAATGCAAGCAACACAACAGAGCTCTGAGACACAGTTTCTGGAAATCTTACGTGTTGCTGTGGGAATCTTATACGTTGCACGTTGTTCGTTTCTGATTCTTCTTGCAGATGCACAACCTGTTACTCCGAAACTCAGAGAAGATCTGTTACAGGTCAATATATTGTGATCTTTTACCATGATTGCGAATATGATATATATCAACAGCATTTATATTCCAACAGTCTGTTTCAGATTCAGTAAAATGCTGGACGATAAAACTAAGCGTTGAAAAATTCCTATGAAAACTAGTAATATCAAGATGCGTTGCAGGATAGACTCCAATCAAACAAGCAGTGAAACCATTGGCAAATGATAGTGTGGAACTTAGATTTGACTTCAAAGGGTACAGATATAAAGCATGAAAGGCCATGAAACATGTCTCAACTCTAACTCCCTCTCCGGGACGTTTCCAGCAAATCTGTAGAGCAATCTCAGGATTCATAAGGTCTATGTTACTTGGACTCTCCATTTTACATTAAGTACCGCTACCGGGTATTCGACAGTGTAGGGTAAAGAGACCATTTTTGAAAATGCCTGAGTAAAACATGCAGACTTTTGTTGGGAAATGGACAGTTCGACATGGATACTGCAGAATCAGAGCAACAATAACTAAGGCCAACTCATTAGAAGACAAAAGATGAGTCTAGCAAGGACTCCAAAGATCATTGATTCAGTGCAAAAAGTGCGTTAGTTTACAGATTACAACAGCAGGGAAAATAGCACCAAATGACAAATATTAAGATGCATGAACTAAGCAGAAAACAGTAATATGCAAACCCCACATTCGTTAGACGCTGCTGACAATGACCTGAGTTTAGAAGTAGTGTATTTGAAAAGCAAAACATACCAACTGACCAACAGTGTATCCTATACGTAAGCTTATGCCAGTACGGTAAAAGAGCTAACATCACAAAATATGAAATTGAATCAGAAAAGTCATGGACAAAATTCCTCTGAAATCTGAGATAACTTGTGCTTTTCAAGACAAAAAGCACTACTATGCACCTTTAACTCAAGTTCCCCGGGTCTTTGTTTGACTTAGGAGCAAATATAAGTTAGAACAAGTACAAGACTCTAAAATCACAGCAAGAAAACATGCCCTATAAAACTGAAAATTATGATCATCAAAACACACAGAGAGATCATTGATCAGTAGTGTATCAGGCAGGAGACGAAATCATTCCACAAAGAACAGTCCAAAGAAGAAGGCAGAAAAAGATGGACGGAAAGAAATCAATAACTGGCCAAATCCAAGGTGCTTCAAAAGCAAAATTTAGAAAAGCCCAAATTCAGGAGATCTTGTAAGCAAAGCCTACAAAAGCCCACTGCAAAAGAAAATGAAAAAAATGGCACAGCAACATTTGCAGGACATATTCATCCCCTCTTATCAAGAAATGATACAAGTTTGGCCAAGATACCAGTGAGTTTGAGGTCGTCTTTATTGAATTTGTATTCAAACAGAAGCTGCGAACTTTGGGCTCAGACATTTCACTTTCACCTAAAGGAACCATCAAATTCTGTATTTACCTGAACAATCCCACACTTTGCCAAGTTACGTACAGAACTACAGATCTTAAATAATAGCATACCCAAAAGAAAGAAAGAAAGAAAAAAAGGGCAACATGTACTTCTGCAGCATACCCTGACAATAATACAGGAAACTTGTTCCATGGGAAAAAACAGCTTAAACATGATATAAGACCAAGTAGCTCACAGGTGCAAATCTGATTAACATTGTTCCCAGACTAAAAAGCACACGCTGCCATTCTATCAGCTGCACAAGAGCTATAACCAAGCATTTACAATCTTGATATATCATGAAACATTAAATGTTGCCAAGGAAGGCAGACCAAGATCACCATTTTGAGGAAAAGGATAACAATGACCAGGCTAATTAGAAAAGACGACGAGATGGCACAATTTTTTTTTTTTAAGAAAGACAAATTTATTTTAGAAGCTATGACTCAGAACTCTAATATTTGATAAGGATTTCCAGATATCCCCAACTTATCACAGCACTTGATCAAAGGTTCCCGATCAAATATGCCAGTAATCAGAAGAGGTGTGTTGCCACCACTGAATTAACACTTCAGGCAAGAACTGATATCACTGATGACATTTCATAGCCAATTCCATCTGCTTCAACTTTAGCGCCATGCGCTCATTTTCAAGTCTCATTCTATCATTTTCCATCCTTAGCTTCTCCAATTCTCGGTCCTTTTTCTTGCTAAATCGTTGCCACTTAAGCCGCTGTTTTTCTAAATCCAGCATCTCCAGTTCAATTTGAAGCTTCTGCTCTTCCAGCTGAAGTGACCGGGATTTCTGCCACATGTTTTGCTGCCGAGCAGCTTTCTGGCCATCAGGCAAAGTCGGATGCATATTAGCATGAGGGCTTTGCAATTCAAGAACCCTGTTGAAGTCCAGAGTCATCGAGTGAGGATTCCCAAAAGTGAAATCCTCGAGACCCTGACCTTGTTTAATCCTCTTAGCTGAATCCCCATGAACCCCATAAACACTCCTGCCATGATTCTCTTCATATTCTTCATGATCATCTGTTTCAGCATCATGGTCATCTTCATCATCATCATGAGAGTGCCTCCTGGAATCAATGTCTTGATCATCTTTACTTCTCAATGCCAACTGCAAAGACCGTTGCAATGCTGGATCATGGGGTAAATGTAGCCTGTTCCCATTATGGTATGAACACATTTCTTCATAGAACAAATGCTTCGAGCTCAAAATTTTCCTGACCTCATCTTTTGCTTTCTCTGATAAGTGATCCATCATGTCTAGGAGTGGTGGATTCTCAACAACCTGACAAGATGTGCCCCTGCCAAGAATATCATTGAGTTTCTTATATCTCTTATTGAGGTCATTAAATTTATCTTCACACTGCTGCGGTGAAACATAAAATCCCCTCTCAGCCATCACCTTCGAAATCAATTTCCACTTGCCCTTCTTCTGCAAATTAAACTGTTTTCTTCTTCCCCCATGACAGCCATCAGAGGCTGCATCCTCACCTATGTACGAAAGAGCCGTGATCAGCAGCCTAATCATCGAATCAGTCCATTTCACACGCCGCCAAATCGACACCTTGTTTCCATGGTTCACTTCACTTTGACCATCCATTTCTTCATTAAAATTATGTTCATCTTCATCACTTGGCAGATGTTTCCCTTTTTCGGATTGGTCATAATCACGCATAGAATTGTGATGTTCACACTCTTTACTTTTTCCCATAGTTAACGGGAAAGCTTCACACATTGATGCACGGGACACCAACCCTTGCTGAGGCTGGGGAAGATGTTGTTGTTGAAGGCCATGGGGATGTTGATGATGATTTAGCCCCATTGGCCCTTGCAAATCAAGGCCTCCAAATACAGGACCACCAGGATTCATGTTCCCTGATGACAAATTTCCCTCCATCTCTTCTTACAGGCTCAAAATCAGTATAGAAACTATATTCTCTGACCTTCGTTTCTCAAAACCCTCAAATCAAAAATGATCACTTCGCTAATTGAAACCCATTTCCCCAAAATTGATTCTGCATAAAATATAACAAACCCTGAACCAAAGATAAAGCCTTTAAACCCTAAATCCTTATCAGTAGCCTCTAGAGCAAACTATACACCCGAAAATATAATCATCCCAATAAAGTTTCGATTCAGAGGAAATGCCAAATGCCCACCAAGCAAAACACAGTCCCCAGAAAATTAGAGATCATCGTCAAATCCTCAGAAGCTCTCAAATCAACAAGAACAACACTCACAAAACCATATAAACAGCAAGAAAAACACAAAGACAAAGACGAATGATCTAGAAGAGAAACTTATCTGAGCCTCCAAAACACCTCAAAGATACCTTTTCTGCTGGTATGAGAATCTGGGCAGGAACTAAAAAGGGGGGAGATTGGTGTCCAAAGTGTCGCAAATACATGGGATGGTAAATTTTTAAAAGAATAAGGGGGGTTTTGAAATGGGTATAGAGCGAGCCACTAGCATAGCATAGCATAGCAGGCTTTCCAGATGCAATGTATGGGAAGGTAGGTCGAGAGACTCGTGTGTGTATGTTCAAAAAGCAAACAAAAAGAGAAGACTGCAGTTAAGATTGAGCGCACTAACTTACAAATTCTGGTACAAATTGCGAATTTTTTTATTGGTGCGATTTGGTGCAGCAGGGACGAATTCTAACGTATGGATGATTCTTGTGGAAGCCAGGTGCTGTATGGTGGCTGGAGGATATATACCAGTAGAAACGGATGAGTGTGGACACAAGTAGGGATGCAGACATGGAGTACTGCCAAAACTCGATTAAAAATTAAAATCTACCCCTGTTAGAACATGGATGGAAAATAGATTATAAGAAGGCTATGGGGATGAGTATCATTTTTGAAATCGGTATTATATATCTACTCTTTTTTAACTTATTATAAGTTTTTATTGCTAATGAGAATTGACTAATGATAATAAATATTTAAATTATGAATAGAAAATATGACTATGTGTTGATAAGTGTTGATTAATATTAGGAGTGGACAACGGACTTGATATTCATTGGGTTAAGTGGTCGACCGATTTAAAATAGGGTTAATAAAGAGTCGGCTCCATACTAGACCGGGTCATTAATGGGTCAGCCCATTAAGGCATTTTAACGGGCCGGACTAGGGGGCCTATATTAACGGTCGGTTTAGTGACCCCTTATTTTTTTTAACCTAATCGACACACTAGTTTATATGTTCCAATTAGTTGATCTTATTAACAACACTGTATACATAACAATAATTATTATAAACTGTTGTTTTGAACAAGTTTATTCCGTTTTTAAACGGGCCCAAAGCGGGTTGGCCATAGGCCGATTTGACTTGACCCATTTATTAGCTTGATTGTGTATTTCTAACTTTGAATTTAGACTAGTTTAATTTGTTTGAAAAATTACAAATACATTAGTTGAAAAATTAACTAACCAAAAACACTTCTTAAGTGGTAATAGGCGGGTCATGGGCGGGTCGAGGTCATTTGGCCCATAACCCAGCCCAACCTATTAATAAATGTACTGGACCCAGTCCAACCCGTTTAGTTAATGGGCTGCCCTAGTCCGGCCCAACCCAGTCCGTTGCCCACCCCTAATTAATATTGATCAGTGTTAATCAGTGTTGAATGCTAATGATAATTGATAAGTATTTATAATAAGTTGAAAAGAGCATACTCTAATATAGGTATGAATTTTTAAGTTAGACCCACTTTACATATGTGATTCATCGGTAAAGAGTGAAAAACAAAATTAAAACCTAATTCAAATGGTATACAAAAAATATTACTTAATGGCATAATCTTTATAACCCTTTTTTTTTATATGTTAGAGTTTATCCTCGAATTTTCAATTTGTTTATTTCAATTTATCCTCAAAATCAGTAAACTCGATTTACCCCGATGAGTATGGGTATGACTGTAATTTTTCAAAATTCAATGGGTATGGATATCGGTATGAGTGTCATTTTTGAAATGAGTGTGCGTGTGGGTGTGAGACTTGGCCTAAACCTGCCACACACTAGATATAAGGTATTGTCAAGCAAACTCGAAACTCACTTAACTATTTTGATTTTTGGATTAATTAGAGATCATTTCGGTTTCATCTTTGGTTTTCAATTTCAATAACTATTTTAATATTCCGCTTCTATTCCCATTCAAATTTTTTCAAAAGTGAGATAGAAGATAGTAAAAAATCATGTCAACCAAAAATTTATGCTAGTGGTTGAATGCCCAATAATAGGGTTTATAATTTATACTCTAACATGTTCCATAATGTGAATGTCTTTGAGCTTGAAGTGTGAACTTAACAAAGATCCATCGTTATTTAGCGCATTAAACCAATATGAGAGCTTATGAGATTCAAACATAAGATATCTCATTCAAAAAGGGCGTGATACCGTGTCTAAGAATTATCTCAATCAAAAATTTAAGTTAATGGTTGCAAACTCATGCATAAGTTTTATATTCTAATAGAAAATTTCCTTCATATACTTTTGGTTATGAGTACCTGACTACATTCCATGAAGCTAAAATGACCTATAAAATGATAATATTATATTGGTGACATTCTAGTTTGACAATGAAAAAAAAAGTGGAAATCTACTAATTGAGGATTTGTCGGAATGAATGTAACAAGTATCTCTCTCTTTTTTTCTTGTTTCTTTTTTTGGGGGAGGTGTACGTAGGTAAAGGAAAACTCACAAGTCACACCCACAAAAATGTTTCTCTTCAACTTACCGCGCCAAAGCACAACTATTGTCACATGTAACCATTGGCGAGGTGAATGTGATACATAGGGGCATTTGGTAACAAAAACTGTTTAGAAAAAAATAGTTATTTGGAACTGTTTTAACTGTTTTGATCAAGTCAAACAGCCAAATAATGTTTGATAAAGAGCTGTTTGCAATAGCTATTTGGCTCCAAAAAGCTCTTTTTGAAAAACTATTCCCATTAGCCTTTTGAGAAGAGCTTTTTGTAGAAATGACAGAATTGTTCATACGTTTGGAAAACTTACATGCATTTGATTCAAAACTAATTCATAAATAAGGGTATAAATGAAAATTTATCAACATATTTTTTGAAAACAGCTAGTATTTACCAAACAACTTTTCTAAAAATAGCTAATTCAAACAGCTAATATAAACAGCTAATAGAAACAGCTAACAGCTAACAGCTGTTTACCAAACAGTGCCATAATCTTATGCAGTTTTCTTGTCAAAAATATTTTATTAGCTATCATATACTGTATTTGAAAATTTTGATCATGCCATTGATGATCACATTGCAATTAATTAAGGGAATATTGAATGTAAATAATACAAATATTGGAGTGGTAGCAAAAAAAGAACTTTGTTGTTGGTAACTAGAAGTGTCAACTTCGACCCTGCTTACTTTTAACATATCACCACTAAGTTATACGGTGGTTGACTCGATAGAGCAATGATATGGAAGGATTTTTACATACACAGATGCCAAAGTAAAAGAATTTAATTGACTTTAGGGCTTATACGCGCCTGAAAAATAAAAATATAACGGTAAAATCCATTAAATTCACCATCCATGTCATGCTTCGTTGAGTCAACCATCGTATAATCATGTACTAGTATGTTAAAAGTAAATGGACACCACCTCCGAAGTTTGTTTACTTGCATCCAATATTCCACAATTAAAAATACGTCCCCAAATAACCTAAAAAAAAGAAACTAGATTTGTATAAGCTTTTCCAACGAGGAGAAAACATCATAGATTGAAAAGAGCATTGACACAACTTTCATTGGACGACAAAGCAATATGTGCAAAATAATATGATAAATCGATTTGAACTTGACATAATCAATTATATCTATGTTCAACTACAGAGGGGACTAGAGTAATCAAAATCCAAAGAGATAAAAGGAGGAAGAGGGTGCAAATTCCAGAGTCAATCTTTTAAGTTCCTCCCACCCACTAGCACCCAAAATTCAGTTGATTGTATATAGACCTGGAAAAACTAACCCGAGACTTGAAATTTGAACCGAATGACCCAAACCTATACTTAAACCAACATTCGAAATAAGCTCACCTGAAAGTGGACCCGAATCCCGAATCAACCCAAACTGAACCATATCCGAACCCAAATTTCAGACAAAGTTGTTTATTTTTGCACGGCGAGCTCATTGGAACAAAAATCAGTTTACCCAAATTCCACCCGAACCAACCTGAAATGTCGCTTGACCCGAGACATGACCCAACCCAAACTTAATCCGACTTGTACCCGAACCGAATGACCTGTTTGCTAAGTCTACTTGTATCCTTCACTTTCTAAATGAGATGTATGGGGTTTTAGTACATTTTTGTGAATAAAGTAAACAATGTAGTTTCTTTACTACTACAGATTACCCAAAGGAACTTGGAATTACATGGAAGCCGACTGGTTGGTTTCATTGCTTTTGTTGTAAAAGTTGGCAATGACGGAATTTTGTCTTTACTAGAAAATTTGCGAAGTTTGCCTTTACTAGAAAAATTGTGAACCCCAGTTTTGAACCATCAAATTTCAGGCATAATTAAGCCAACCTAAAAATCGAAAAACATAATAAAATTAGAGGATAAGGAAAATTTGGGGGCCATAAGGAGAGAGCAAGTGCCTTTACTAGAATGCGATTTTATTACTTTTACGCATCCCCCGGGGGCAGTTTCACTTTCATTGTACGCAAATAAGATTGGAACTAAGTTTCCTAGGATGGTTGTGAATCAATAAAAGTTTCTTACCGGGACTTGACCCCTCTTCTGCACCCAAAAAAAAGAAGAAAAGAAGGCAAGTGATGGAGAAAAGGGTTGAAAAAGATACGAAATCAAAAGTTGCAAACCTGTTGCACTTTTGTAACACATTGTTGGATTCTCCTCGAATCATACAACATATATTTTATGTCAGCATAATTAAGTTACGATGACACTCTTGTGCACCAAACCAAAAAAAAAAATACAAATGAAATATTCTTTTCAAAATGCATAAAAAATTCATTAATGGCCACTTTTATTCATCGTTTAGGAAGATGTTTTTCAACTTAGGGTGTCCCAGTAGAACAAAACTTGTAAATTTAACAAATGAGACAAAGAATTGAAGGCATGACGTAATATATCTCAAATACTGTATGTTTTTGGTCAATGATTGATACATTGAGCCTCCAAAATAGTGAATTGGACATCTAATTTTGGAGCAAAATTACGACAATTGTGCATAAAGTTATTGAATTTTGATACAAATAGTACATTTGACAAGTGAACACCCATTATCTCAATTCTCCACTAGAAACATAGATCATGCAGAAATGAGTTGGGAACGACAAAATTTGAGCTACGGAAAAGTAAAGTTAGACCAACAAATTAGTGGAACAAAAACAATGAATAAACCATCTAGGTCAACATTACAGATAACAGACATAACTTTCTCGTTTTGACTATTATCTTCATTACAGGGGGGGAACTAGGACATAGATATATGTACACACATGCATGCACATGCACTAAAACAAAATACTACAAGTCTAACATTTGGCATATGGGAAGTTCACATTTTTGGTATTAATTTCTAACCTAGATCCAAGCTTATTAAAAAAAAGAATTTTGATTTTCATTACTATTATTTTATCTTTTCAATATTCTTAAAAATATACATATTAAAAGATTCTAGCACACGCTCGCGAACATACACATAGATGTGTGCAATATTTATTCGTTCATCTCATACTATTAGTACATTCATCTCACCATCTCCTTTCTCTTCATAATTTTGATTCTTTTGTAGTTTTAGTTGTTGCTATTCTTTCAATTTAAACTAGGGCTCTTAATTTTAGCTGTGAATTTTGATGGATTGTTTGGATTTGATTGTAGCAGAGACTATAAATCATTCAGATATGATATGATATACAAGAATCAAGCAGAGAGGTTTAAATTATGGATCCAATTTTATGGATTCTTTTCAAATTATGCACTATGGCGGCAGGAATGAAATAGTTGGCATTGATTATAAGGAAGAGGTTTAAGTTCTCAAAATATCGTTGTAGATCTATGCAGTCCAAGAAGTCCTCGTCCAGTTCTGTCAGTAGTGTTTCACAACATTCTTATTCCATGGGAAAGATTATTCTTTGTAGGTGTATGCACATATGATATTTATTTTTAATAAATAAATAAATAATATTTTGTATGTTAGTGAGCCTGAAAAGTCATTGAATTACGCTTAAAAATTCATTGAGTTTTTATAATTTAATAAACCTCCAAAATTTTACAAAGGGTTGCTAAATGATTGACTATAATTCATATATGTATAGTTACTATATATCATAAAACCAAAATCTCATGGATCGTGCGGATCAAGAATATTAGTTTATAGTAATCCAATAGGCATACTCCTGGGAGACAAGTGGTTCTGTCGAGAACTGTTGCTATTGTTGCAGTTTTTTTTGTCACCCTTATTGTTACGTCCTTTGGTGTTCCAGGTTCGACAGTTACCATTGTTCTTACCCTTGCCATTGTTATTCTGATTGCGAGAACCGCCCCCTAAATGCGAACAACCAGAACTAACAATACTGACAAGGGTCTGATGCACAGGAACATCTCAATCCAACTAAACTACAGTCTTTGCTCATAGAAAATCCGTTTAGATTGCAGATCATCAAAAGTGTCACTATTGGGAACCATGGAATAGGTAGGAACAAAATCATGATAATCAAGCGGTAATCCAGAGGTGGTAAACTGAATTAACTCGAGATTAGAAACAGGACTCTAAATTGTAGCAAGAGAATCAGCAAGAGTTTTAATGTGACGTAAATAATCTTCCATGGATTGATCAGGTCCTTTGAGACATTAGTCATCATACATTTAAGATCTAATGCTCTAGTCAAAATAGCAGTATTAAAGAGGAAAGCAAGATGTTGCCAGATTGCTAAAGCATGCAGAATATTATGTACGTCATATAATGTCTCCTTAGAGATTGAAGCAAAAATCCATGCTTGAATTACTGATCAACCCAAATCCAATAGGAGTACGCAGAATTAGGCTGAACAACACTAGGAGCAACCATAATAGTGGGTGACGGTTGAACAACGGTGCCATCGATCATGCCTTGGAGCTAATGCATGATAAAAAGGATGTAAACTTCGTCTCCTACGACAAGTGGTCATCAACCGAAGCGAGGGCAGTAGTAACATATGTTGTGATATTAACTGTCCTCAACGACGCATTGCCGAGGTGTGGCTGAAAGGTCGTCGGATGCCACAGCCCATCGACAACGCCCGAGAAACCGTGGTTGTAGGGCTCGGTGGAAACTGAGTGGGGCACAGTGGAACCAAGCGATAGCCACAACGATGTGGCAACCACCAAAGGAGGAACACTAGGCTAAGCATGTGGCTAGGCAAGGCCAACGAAGGAAAGGAGTGGGACTGTGGCGGTGGAGGAAACGAGAGGGTTTCCTTGTATAGCGAAGGAGGCATGGGGTGATGCGATTGAGTGAAGGCCAAAGAAGGGACGTGCGACTGAGCAACGGAACAGTGGCAATGGGCGGCGGTGGTGGTCGCTGCAACTGCAAGTGTAACGTCCCACATCGGTGGTTGAGTAGAACGAACCACCCTTTATAAAGGTGGGGATACCTCAACACATCGAATCACCTTTTGGTGAAAGGCTTTAACGCCCGTTAGCCAAAGGACAAAACCGTGCAGGGGCACCCTTCTAGTCCCCAAAGCGGACAATACCTTAGTGTCGGGACTCCTGGGCTGTTACAGCTGGTATCAGAGCGGGTTCCCGGGTCGATGTGCCAGCGGGGACGCTGGGCTCCCTAAGGGGGGAAGAATGTAACGTCCCACATCGGTGGTTAACGAGAATGAACCACCCTTTATAAAGGTGGGGATACCTCAACACATCGAGGCACCTTTTGGTGAAAGACATTAACGCCCGTTAGCCAAAGGACAAAACCGTGCAGGGGCACCCTTCTAGTCCCCAAAGCGGACAATACCTCGATGTCGGGACTCCTGGGCTGTTACAGCAAGGGAGGTGGGAAACCCGATGCCTCACCGAGAGCCATGATTTGAACACCAAGAAGCTCGGTGATGGACAACGCAACGCACACCGGAGAAAGAGAGGAGGGCCACGACACGTCTGAGGCGGCGGTTGTTGCGACGGCGGAAGTAGTTGAGGTGCGTGGTCGCCCATGAAGCTGGCTAGGGTTAGGTTTAGGGTTTTTAGAGAGGAAACTTGGAGAGGAAGAAAAAGAGAGAGAAAAAAGAGGTAGTCGGTTAGGGTTTTTTTTTTTTTTTTTTTGGAAAGGTTGAGGAGTGAATGGCTCTGAGATCATGTAAAAGTTTAGGTAATTGGAATAGCTCACCCAACCTAGTAGCCTAGATGTATATTTATATAGATGTACAACTTATAAAAGTACAATAATATCATTACACTCTATTATAATTAGGCTTGTTGGGCGCCGATGATTATGTTTTGACTTTCAAGGTTAGAGGAGAGAGAGTCTGGGGATAGAGAAAGAGGTGGGGTGGGTTTTACTAAGCCTTTGTTGTTGCATTTCCTCTTTTTTCTTTTGTTTTCAATTCAACCTTCAAAAAACAATTCAAAAAACAAAGTACTTGTTGTAACTAGTAAAACATGTTCAATAGGGTCAATTTTTATTACGTAACCTATTATATACGGTAATAATGGTATTACAATACATATTTACAAAGTTTGGTGGCAGCTTAGGAAAGCAAAAAAGTTAATGGCATTTTTGAATAATTTGTAAATTTTAGTGGTATTTTTGGTTAAGAACTCCTGTGTGTGATTTTATGGAAATTGAGGCCATAGACGACCTCGGCCATTACTTGGGTGTCCCGAATAGACATTGTCATGTTTCTTGGGCCCACTTTCAATATATTGTGGATTAGGTTGACAAACGCTTGGTGGGCTAGAAAACTAGATGTTTATCATTCGCGGGTTAGGGGTAGGCCATACATACTGATCTAATCTACGGTGTCTGCTATTTCGACGTATGTTGTGCAAGTAACTTGTCTCCTGATGTCCATATGTGATAAGTTGATAGGAAACGAAGAAGACTCTTTTGAACAGGCACATCGGCTGAACGGAAGGTCCTATTAAATTTTTTATATCAATTGGGCCTTTAATAAATGAGTCATGCACGTAAGCTCAAATGAGGTTCAAACTCAAAACCAATTGGCCAATGGGTGGAGTAACTCACAAGCTTACATACATGCTCAAGCCCTTCAATTTATCAATGTGAGACAACAACCACTTTCATATCTTTATATTTCATCAATGTGGAACAATACCCACTTTTCATACTCCAACACGCCCCCCTCACGTGTGAGCTACTAACAAGGCCCTACACGTGCACACAATTTTAATCAAACGGGAACGGTGGCAAATCACGATCGAGCACCTGCTCTGATACCATGTTCAAGAACCAACTCAACCAAAAGCTTAAGCTGATGGATGAAAGCCCAGGAATTGGTTTATCCTCTAACACGTCCCCTCACGCGAATTCCCTTTGGGCTTGAAGCGTGAATGCTGCAAAGGCTTCCCCTACCTTGTGCAATATATCAATATGGGGGTTGCTGATATTCGAACTTGAGACCTCTCGCTCAGAAAGGCTCTGATACCATATTAAATTTTTTATATCAATTGGGCCTTTAATAAATGAGTCATGCACATAAGCTCAAATGAGGTTCCAACTCAAAACCAATTGGCCAATGGGTAGAGTAACTCAGAAGCTTATATACATGCTCAAGCCCTTCAATTTATCAATGTGGGACAACAACCACTTTCATATCTTTATATTTCATCAATGTGGAACAATACCCACTTTTCATACTCCAAGAGGTTCATCTAGTTGGAAGGGATGTTGTAACCTAACCAATAGAATATGATGGTCTAAGCCTAAGATCCATCAATTAAGTGTATCTTTTTTAGCGAAATTGGGCTGGCGAGCTTTGAATGAAGGACCAACAGTGGGACAGGGTTGAATGACTTGATTGCTCTTGGAGTCACCTATGGAAAGTTAAGGATCCTCAGTGGATCAAGGTTTTCATGTGGCTTGCCATATAGGATAAAATAATGCACAATGTCAATCGCTCTAAGAAGGGTTTGACTTCTAATCCTTGGTGTTCAGTTTGTGAGACACACCTAGAAGACACTGAGCATGTTTCGTGATCCTACTTAGAAGCTTGCAAAGTTTGGCATCATTTTTTGGGCAAGGCCTGGGTAGCTTATACTTTCATGCTGAGTTTGTGCTATGGGTAAAGCATAATATTAGTGACACAGTGAGTGATCAAGATTGGCCAACTAAATTTGTTATTTTTCTTTGGTATTTATGGAAATGCCACAATGAGATTTCTTTGTTCATTTGGAAGAGATCTCACTTGATAAGATTAGTTTCTTGCAGAATCGCTTTGAGGAAATCATATGTGCATTCAAAGAGGGAGATAGTTAAGGTGGTGTTAGCACTGTGCGAAACAAAGAGTTGTTCATCAAATGGACAACTACAATTGAAGATTGGATCTTGCTTAATACAGATGGAGCCGTTAAGGGTATTCCAGGATCTGCTGGCAGCGAAGGTGCTTTCTAGGGGGTTCGAGGAGAATGCTTGGGCGGTTATGCTAAAGACATGGGGGCTTGCACTTTTGTAAAAGCTAAGCTTAAAGCTATTCTTCGTGGCTTGAAGATTGCCAAAGATCAAAGCATTCAAAAGCTTTGGGTTAACTTAGACTGCATAGTTTTAGTGAATTTCATCAAAGGAAATCAACAACTCGCTTTGGAGCATTATTCTCGAATCAGATAGTGCAAAGATCTTATTTCTTGTCCTAATGGGAGGTCCTTGCTTCCATTGTTATAGAGAAGCCAACGAGGCCGCGGATAAATTATCACATATTGGGTTTATACTAAATACCAATTTCATGTCTTTTGACCCCTTGATAGTTTGTTCATGGATATTGTAGAAGTCGCGTGACCTGTTTATTTTCAAGCTCGTTAATAAAATTTTTGGACCCACTTCCACCCACCCCCCCAAAAAAATGTTTTAAAATTTAAATTCACAAGAGAAGCTAATATATTGATATAATTTCTTTATAATTTTTTTGGTGTGAACCTAACGATTTGGAGCAACTGGTGCAAACTGTAATTTATGTAGAATTGTAAACAGAGCCTGGGAGGGCTTTTGTGCTGACCTTCTTCAAATTGCCTTCAGAATCGCCAAACTTTGAGTCTCCCTCCATTCCTCTCTCTCTAACTCGGCCTCTCTCTCTCTCTCTCTCTCTCTCTCTCTCTCTCTAACAATTATGGCGACGGAAGAAGAGAGCGCAGTGAAGGAGCCTCTGGATCTGATACGTCTCAGCCTTGACGAGCGTATCTACGTCAAGCTTCGTTCTGATCGTGAACTCCGCGGCAAACTTCATGTATGTCTATATCTTCCTCCACCTCTAGTCCTCTGTCTCTCTCAAATTCAATCGCAGCTTTATTAGTTATCTGTTTGTTTTGGGTTTGAGATTTTGCAATCCATTTCCCTGATTTTGTTGCCCAAAATTGGAATTAGGGTTTTTTGCTCTTGTTGCTCATTAATTACTACTGCATCTTGACTCTTTGTACACACTTTTGGCTTCCTGGGTTTGTTCCAGTTTGTGTCTTCGTCATAATATTGTATGCTGGTAGTCATTTTGTTACCAATTTTTGTGATTGCCTATCAAATAAGACAAATATTTACGGCCTTTTCTCGCCCCTTAATATTGTGGCCGAATGCATTAGATAAGCCTTGAATTTTTGAAGTGAAATCTGTTGATTGTTCTGAATGTAACCTTTAGTCTCTATTATTTCTTCTAGTCGAATGTTAGAAAAAGGGCTTTCCTAGCACCCGGGTTTTGAAATGGAATTACCATCTGCCGAGAACATCTTTGGTAGACTATCGGGCTTTGGAGAAGCATTATAGATTTGATGCCTGATTGTAGAATTGGGTTTGTCCTTAAGCGTTTGCAGCCTCTGTAGAGGGAGCCTTTTGATGAAACACTCAACTGGTAGACATTCCAAGTTATGACAAAAGAATCGTTCTGCTAGAATCCTTTTAATGTGTCTAAGCTCAGACGTATACTGTTGACTAAGGGAGTATTATCTTGTAGATGTTGTGCTATTGTGCTTTGTGTTGACTGAGCTGTATTGCATCATAGGAAGGCATTTATGTTTTGTTCTACCCCCCCCCCCCCCTTCATGCATTTGTGGCTAGCTGAGAGTTCTTAATTCAAAAATGGATAAATTTTAAGCAAGCCTCTAGATTCCTGAGCAAGGGTTGGGGTGTTAGTTGGTGTTGCTGTGGCTTGTTTGGTATTATTGCTTTTTGAACATGAGAAACCTTATGATACTGGAGCAGCAAATTGACTACTAGAATCTGAAACAGTATCTGTTTAAGTTGGCCATTGCTTTCCCTGAAAATTTTAAAATTGGTTTGCTCACAGTCCAAGACACTTAACAGCTTCAGCAGTGCTGTCACAGCAGCCTTTAACATGATTCAATTTAAAAGCACTCAAACTTTATGGGCTCGGCCTTGGCATGGATAAATAGTCAAGCCTTTCTTGCCCAGCCTTGAGCTCGTCACAAGCTGGGCTTGGCAAGCCAAAAGCTGAGTGTGCTGGTGAATAGTGGTGATCTTTTTTCCCCCTCTTGGCAATGAGACAAGTGCTTACTGCGGAGCACATGTGTTATGTTTCAGCTCTACAGTGAGTATACTGGTGTATAGTAGTGATAGGCTCCTTCTACATCTGTAGTGGGCTACTGTTGTTTTCAAAATTTGTCTGCTGTGTGGATCATGAGAATAGTTAGGAACCTTGATATTATCAAATGTGGGTTGAGGGGTTAGAGCATTAAGGTCTTTTGCTCCTTGCTGCTTGGGCCGTCGTTGCCCTATTCGCAATGCTTACCTCCCCCCACCCCCCCGGCAAAAAAAAGACATGGAAAAAATCAACCAGTTTGCCCTGCCACAATAATTCTTCTCGTGCTCCCGTAGCATCAGCATTGTGGTTGAGGAGGCATACAATGTGGTTGGGCAGAATGCTAGTAACTCCTGTTTGTAGGATATACAATGTAGCTTTACTTGCTTACTGTCGGTTTCTGCCGATCTTTGGCAGCATTTTCTGATGATTGGTGGTTAACAAGCTAGGTGTACCTTAAAGCTTGTTCTAGAATCTGGTTCAATCGAACTTTTCATTTTGGATGAGAATGCTAGTAATTTGTGGTGAGAATTATGTCTTCCATAAGAGTGTGTCTATGTTGAGCAGCTTTACGAGTCTTTATTCCCTGCCAGTAGCATTAATGCGTCTAAATAATGTGAGCTTTGCTGTCTTGATTTGCAGGCTTATGATCAACATCTGAATATGATTCTTGGTGATGTTGAAGAGATAGTCACAACTGTGGAAATTGATGATGAGACTTATGAAGAGATTGTCCGGGTAAGCTCTTGATAAGCATGTCCGTTATGCCAACTTCTACGAAAGCAAATGATAAAAATTCTTAACTGATGCATTTTCATGTGTAAAATCGCTTCTCATTAAGCTGTTCGTGAGTTTCATTGGATGTCATAGGGGAGCAATTAGACTGAATCTCAGCCTTAGATGCCTGAGCGATAGGTTAGGCTGCTAGCATTCCATCAAAGGAACTTATATGTTATTAGTGGTGTCTTTTGACGACACTCTTCTAAGGGAGGCTTACTATTCTAAAACCATTATATCTTCTGCGCTCTCATAGTTTATAATAATTGGAGTTTTGATATGTACATGGGCTGCCAGCTGCAGCTATGGCCATGTGAGACACCTGTTGTGCTTATGGAAGTAGCTTGTAAAATTGGTAGTATTCATATTATATAAGCTAGGTCAGTTGGTAAGTCATTAGGGCTTTCTGTGGCCTGAGTTATGAAACCCATCTTCATTTGCATATGTGCTGTCCATTAAACACCCCCCCCCCCCCACAAACCAAAAAAACCATGGAGAAAAGAGGGTAATGTTCAATATCTCGACAATGAGCACCTGGAAATCTGCACCTTTTTGAGGGCGCAAAGTAGTTGTGAACTCCCCCTACAGTATGGAGTTGACATTAGTAATATGTATAATTAAAGAACTTATTGACTGATCTCATAATGAAGGACCAAGGGTACGATGATATCAGCCTAAGGTGTCTAAGGTATAAATATGCTCCTTTTTTCTGCTGCGACAATTCTAAAGAGAAGATTTCTTGTGACTGATCCTGTGATTTCTACTAATTATGAATTTGTCAATGCAAGATTCTTGCAGAATTTGTTAATGCAAGATTCTTCCCTTATTTTCTTGGCTTATTTTACTGCAGACCACAAGGCGCACTGTTCCGTTTCTCTTTGTTAGAGGAGATGGTGTTATATTAGTATCACCTCCTTTGAGGACAGCATGAATATCTGATATTTGAATCCATTCTGATGTTCCCATTTTAGATCTGGGATAGTTTGTCCGGCTTATGCTTCATTGTAGGACAGAGGAGCATATTGTTACTTTCTGAGTGGATTTTAGCCTCTCATTTCCTCTCCTTTTTTTAATTTTAAATTTTCTTTTCAAATGTTCTCCCTGAATTTGGCCTCTCTTGCGTAGATGATGTCTTTGTTAGATGAAATATTGGCGTTGGCATGTATCTATGTTAATGTGAATGGAGGACTTTTTTTGCTGACATCAGCGTAGGACAAGTCAGTGAGTATAAAATTGGCTGATTGTTGATTTCCAACCACCAGATCTATTCCCTGCTCCCAAGGGCAAGCACTCGCTCTTACAAGATCATGTTGTGCATGAATATTCTATTCTTGTGTTTTTCATAAAATGTTAAGCAGATACTGTATCCCCTTTAAAGTTTAAAGCAAAATGCCTTTCAAGTTTTTCACTCGGATTTTCAAGAGGCTTCATTTTTCGTTCTTACATCTCTTTTCCATCATCTTTTTTGCCTCCAACCTGTTTCCCTGTCACTTCACAGTCAAACATTTTCTGTAGAAAACGCTTCCATCCAATCCAATTGAGACAGGATTACATAGTGAAATGGGAAGCAATACACCTACCCCCCCCCCCCCCCCAAAAAAAACCCCATCTTTATACCATAATTTTGGGGTCTCTTGTGGGTGCTTTATCCTCCCCCAAGCCCACGGAAGGCTGATTTGTTTATTAGTCAAACAAATTAGGCATTTCGGGTCTAAAAAGGAGAAAGAAAAGAGAGTGATGTTTGTGCAATCCCTTGATCCTTCCTTTTGTGCCTGCTTATTTCGCTTTCCTTGTCAATGCTTCCTATACACCATAAACCCATTCTCCCAAGAAAAATCAAGCTATAAAATCGTATGAAGATGAATCCTCATTGAGAGCTCCCCCCCCCCCCCCCCCTTCATAGGGCGCTCATAACAGGCCATTATTGCCGATTGGTTTATTATGCGGTAAATTGAAAACTTCGCATTCCATATCACATGATAATTCCCTAAGGGGCATTCCTATGGACAGGAATGTTAGTGCTAATTGTCGGGCAAAGTTAAAAATAATACACTATTTTTAGCAGTGAAAGTTCCCGCACTGATTAGTAGAGAAAATCCTCATGGAAGGAATTTACGTCCACACAACATCAAAGTTATTCAATGAGGACAATCTAATTCATTGGCATCTAAAGAGAAGTCTTCACTTAGAACTCTATTTTACCCTCTCACTTCAGTGCCGATATGCCATAGCCTGCTACGGACAGTCCCATATGACCAATTGATTGTAAGTTGCTCATTCCCAACACATGCTATGAGCGAAAGACAGACCTCGTTTTTGTCAATGGGCTCAAGTCAATACCTCATACAAGATTTACGATAATGTTGGGTAGGCTATTATGCAATGCAATGCAATACAATACAATATTGGAGTTACAAATTAGCAATCGCATTTGATTGTATTGTTTGGCACTGTACTAAGACATAACATTAGTGCTAGTTAGCATCAGATGGCTCCGTTGTTACAGTATGTAATCTAAGGTACAATAGCATTGTACACGTTGCGGTCCAAAGCTCAAATGTACTGCGGGAAATGCTCAGCCCAAACAGAGACATACTATCCAGTGAATTGCGCCACACATACAATTATTGTTTTGGGGAAATAATATTAAACTAATGGACACAAGACACTCGCAAGAGTTGGGGGCGTTCGTTTGTCACGTGTTCGGTTCAATGCTTGCTAATGACAAGTCATTGAGGTTTTTTATTTTTAAAAACTTTTAACCTTTCTATTTATTTTTTAAAAAATTGAATTTTTTTATTTTTTTTCCATTAGTCAAAGTTTGGTTTTAATCAAATTCTATCTATCAAAAATTATTTACTAAATAATGATCTTTTATTTACAAAAAAAGTAACCTATTATCCAATAAAAAGTGTTCACTAACGTATTCTAGTAATGAATAAACATGAATAAACATAGGTTACGGCTCATAATTTTATTTATTTAGTTGTCAACAAAAAATTTTGAAAACTTACACCAAACAGTGCTCTAATGTATACCAATAGTCAAACAATAGCTCACTTAGTGTTTTATTGTACACTAATTAATATTCTATCACACACTAAACATTATTGTATTATACACTAAATACTATTTCATTCTATGTTAAAATAGTGTAAAAATGAATTTGTATGTATATATTTGATGATTTAAAAAAATGAATATTTATGCACTAAATAATGTTCTTTCACACACTAAATATTGGTTTATCATACACTAAACATATTATATTCTACACTAAAATAGTGTAAAAATGAATATGTATACGTTCGATAAATCTTCGATCATAAAAAATCTAGCACAATTCAAAGTATTGAACCTCACAACATCAAACTCCATAAAAATTATTCCAATTTTAGCATTTTGTGACTTTTGTCCATCAAAAATTAACTTGTTATTCACCAAGAACTACATGAATACGTTTATCACCGAAGAGTATTTTATTGTCCATAAAAAATATTCTATTATACACTAAAATTTTGTGTAAACTAGAATTTGATTAATAGAATATATTTAATAAACTAAGTAAATATTACAAAAAAATTAAAAGTAAAAGTCATTGAAGAAATGAAGAAAAATAGGCAGCACCAAAAACAAGTGGAAAATGCTGCCAAAAAACCCAAAAAAGGTAACGAATTAAAAAAAATAAAATAGATTTGTGGCCTATGGGTTATAAACCCATGATATTGTAAATCAATTAATACCATCCCTACCATCTGGGCAGCTTAACCGACACATGTCATAATGCGTATAAAAGTATTAATTTATTGCTGCATGGCTTAGATCTTCACAAATGCTAACGTTGTGCTCCAGCATGTACAATCTTGCTGTAACAGTGGGTGCATAATATAATTTGCGCAGATAGCTCTGCACCTTAGTAGACATTAGAATTTAAACTGTGTTTAGGCCAAAGAGAAGTGAACTTGTACCGTCCCTCTTTGGCTCTGTCTGTCCTCTTCATACACTGCCTCTCGTAATATATGTACTTGCTTGTTTTTGCCAAGCAAGCATGTATCATCATGTGCACAGCCGCATAAGGCATGTGGGAGTGAATATCCTGCAAAATTGCCAGTGCTTCAATTGAAATTGAAGCAAAGGATATCCTTTCAACCTTTGCGCAGTTCACATAATCACATATCACAGATTCATTAGGTTTATAAACCTCGGCTTTCTCAACAGGTCACTGAATCAGCTTGGGGGAAGATCTAATTATAGTAACAGTTGACTTGCCTTCGTCCAATTCTCAAAAAAAAAATAAAAAAATCCTTAGAAAGTTGGAATTTGTTTAGAGCCTCAATGCGAATTACAAGCAAAAACCAGGAAATCTGTGCTCTGCTCATGGGATGACCACCGATGATACAAGTACGTAAAACTTGACAGGTAAATCTTGGAAGAAGACAAACAAGCAACGAGAGCGCACAAGGTCTGGCAGAATGATACAAACTTTTATTAGAAAAATTATGCTTAAGAATTGACACTGCATTGATTCCACTGTATATTTTGTAAAATACAACACCAACACAAAACAATCAGAGCAAAACTGTGCAAAAAAATGAGGCAGACGGTGAGAAATAGAATAGACAAAAGAACTCAATAGTACAACTCGACTTATCTACGCCGTTGGGACCTTGTTGGAGAACTGACTACTTGTGTGCCTTGGTAATTCTTCCTCGGAGAAACCACAGGACCTCTGAAGGATGCATATGCAGATTTTGCAGGCTCTGGAACAGAATCCAGGGGAAGAGACTCTGCAAAGCATGCTGTATTTAATCGCGTCCTCTCAAGCTCTGATGCAAGCATATCTGAGCTACACTGCTGTGCAAGGGCCTGAAGCACCCAAAAAAAAAAGATGATGAGATAATGACGTTCCTATTCAGGAAGATCCCCTGCCCCTTTCTGGCAAAAATCAACCCTCCCCTCACCATCATCAAATGCCCCATATTTTCAAGCCTGTCACTAGTTGCCCCTGAAAACATCGGGTATAGTTTCTCGAGTTAAGGCTAACCAAAGGGAGAAGATGCGCTAGAGGCGATCAGCAAGCTTGCCAATGGCCTAGGTTAGGCAGTTTTCTGGTAGGTACAAGGGGGAGGGGGAGTGAAAGCCCAGTTACTTGGGGTCACAGTGCATTGCCAACCTAAATGTCCTACCCAGATCCCCATATTCCATGGACTCAAGTGCCTAGTAGTGCTTATTGAAAAGCATTAAGCATGTATCTAGAGGCGTATTTTAACATGGCATACTCTATTTTTCTTAAACATATTACCCTCAGATATCTTTGGAAAAAGGTTCTCACTTCTGTATAAAGTGCATTTCTTGCATATCTACATTTTGAAGTTCAAATATTCATATCCAAATAATTGTTAAGAGTTTTTATTTCACTTGCCAAATAAAATGCACTAAACATGGAGAGAGAACAGGGGTGAGGGAGTGGACAGAGGGGGGTGGACGCATAGGGGTTGCCATCCGCCAAGCAGTTCTCAACAGCTGGGAGTCGAAGGCATGGGAGTGGTGTTGCTAATGCTGGACGAGGCCATTCAGGTTTAGTATTAAATCAAGAACCAATATTCAATTTATCATCTGTCGCTAGATGTATTCGTTACCCAAAAAAGAGTAAAGTAATTGAGAGAAAAAGAGCAGAGCAATTGAGAGATCAGGAAAGAACTAGAGGGTTTATGCAATTGAGAGTACAGTAAAATCAGGTGTGGTTGAATTCCACAAAGTTAAGTAAAATTCATTTGTGAAACTCTCTCTTCAATTCTATCATTATGGCCATCTTCTTTCCCCTTTTCCTTTTATAAAAATTTGGGGAGAGAGGAAGAGGGGTTTGGTTGAAAGCCTGCTTTGTTCTCTATATCAAAGTAATCGAATCCACTTACAATGAGGTCATCTGGTGACACACTTATTCCCTGCTGCCTATCATCTGCTGTGCCATCCTCACCCCCTCGTGCTGGCCGGCGATTATGCGCAGGTTGCTCAGCAGCCTCTGTCACACTCTCAGTAGCCTTTTCCAGTAGCATCCCTTGTAATGACTTAAAAGATTCCCTCGCGTTCGACGTAAAGTAGGGATTTAATACCGTCTCAAAATATTCAAGCTGCACAAAAGAAAATTCACCACATGCATCGGTAGATGAGCATGTAAGACGCATATTAAGTTAAGTTTCATGGAAACAGGAACTGAATCTTAGAAGTACATGGCGCACATCTATCTAGACAAAACATACAATAGAGTACCAAAGGAGGTGTTATGGAGCTGCTTGGAGACCAACCATATCAATCATGGATCAAAACTGTGGCAAAACTGTGGCCATTCCATGACGAAATGGCCACATCGGAAAGGGTTTGAAGTTAAACAAACTGCGTTTTCGCTCTGCCAAAACCGCAACATGCTATCCGATCACCATGTTAGAGCAATTTTGCAATGCAATACTGCAACTGAAGCATATTTTAAACGTTTCGTACCAGTTGCTTATACATGAATTATTAAAGATACGAACGAGACAGGTAAAATGAGTGCTAGGACATTCAGTGGAGAAAGAGAGAATTTTTTTCATTGACATTGAGTTACTTTAGCCCTTCTGTTTTACAACTATTATGGATGAGTTTTACAAAGAGATCCAAGATAAGACACTATGGTGCATGCTATTTTGCTAATGATGGTGTTGTAGTTATGAAACTAAACAACGAATTAATAACAAGTTAGAGAGGTGGAGAATGCTGTAGAGTCTTATGCTTATAGATTGGGCAGATCAAAGACTAAATACCTAGAATGTAAGTTTTGGTGTGAGGGATAAAGAAAGCATAGAAGTCACCATTGGCAATATTGCTATACTGAAAGTTGAGAACTTTCTATACTTTAGTTCCAACATATAAAGCAACGGGGGTACCGATGAGGACATTATTCAACGTATAACAGTGAAATGGCAAAATGGAGGAATGGGTTTAGAATGTTGTGTGATAAGATCCACTGGGATTAAAGGGGCGGATTTAGCATATGGCAGTTAGACCAGCCTTGTTATATAAAATGGAATGTCAACTCATCAAGAAGACTCAAGTTCCAATAATGATGGTTGGGAAATGATGATGATCCAATGAATACATGACCATACAAAAGTAGATAGGACGAGGAATGAAGTGATTTTGGAAAAAGTAATAATAGGACCAATAGAGGACAAGATATGGGAAGCATGATGTAGATGGATTGAACACATCACCAGTACGGATGCACCTACACAACGTGCGAGAAGGTCTAACCCTCCAGAATGTTACAGAGATATAGAAGACCAAAAAAGAACCTATGTGATTAAACAGGAAATGATACATTCTGTGGGTCACGTGCGATTAGTCTCTATGCTTGCAACAGTGATGTGTGCTTGCAGGTGGGCTACCTACAATTGGATCTCCCTAGATCCCACCAAAGTCGGACCCATACTCGGTGTTGTAATGTTTAATGTTTAATCTCCAATTTCTGCTTTTATTTTTATTTTAGGAGACACGAAACATTTCTTGCTTAAGAAGAATGCCTCGTTTCCAAATATTTGCCATTAGTGGAGCATGCAAGTTTCTAAGAGCAAGTGCAAAGCATACAATCTTAGACACAGTAATTTTTTTTATGCTCACGGCTGCAGAAGAGTGTGGTTTTCATGAAATGTGCATAGACATTGGAGCTCTCATGTTGATCTCCATTTGTTTCTCAGAGGATGCCTTGTCCTACATTCATCTCTTTACGCAGCCCCTCATAATACTAGCTTTTGTATTTATTTAGAAAGAGGAAATAGTGTCATATGATGCCTTGTGCAAAGCAAGTACAGAACCTAGGGAGGCTTGTAAACCATTTGCATCACAAAACATACATACCTCAAGCATAAGCTGACAGAAACCATTTGCATCCAGTGACCTCAGTTCTGTGCTTTTGTTTTCATCAAAGATGCTTAGTAGAGTATCAATTAGACCTTCAACAAGAATGCCAAGTGTCTTGTCAAGAAGAGGCTTAGCCCCTGCAAAGACCTGCGCCATCGAAAATGCTAGCAGGGATTAGAAGTTCTGGACATAGAGAGATAGCTAGCAGGAAGTATAAATTAAGAGATTACAGAAGTGAAAGTTAAGGTCTGGGCTAGTTGATTAGATGTTATCCAAACAAATTATTTTGATGATATCAAGACAACATGTAAGACTGTTAAGATCCGGTCTCATTAGTGGAGGTATCATATACTCCATGTTCGCAATTGCTTGTCCCAGCACTAAAACAATATATGAGCTTTAGCACAAAAACTGAGATTGCCACAGCTTTAGCAGGGCATATCAACCAGTAATAATTTTGAACAATGAGACTTCACAAAATCATTGGGGCTAGCACATACCTCCGCATGCACAGCAACTAGGGTATGCAACAACTCCACCGCCGCATCCCGTACACCCTGCATATTATGCCACTTAAGAAGCATATAATTTATAGAAGATGGGAGTTTAACAGGCTAACGAGTTACCGAACATCTTACTTTGACTGAAGGAGCTGCACCCCACTGAACTCCAGCATCCAACAAGTAGTTCATAGCAGATGTTCTAATCAAGTTTGCCTGAAAGCAAAATCAAAATTGTTGGGACTGATCATACATGCATTAACAGGGTTCTGGTCACAGAATCTAGCATCATGTTTTCACCTCCGGAAGGAATGGTCAAAAAACATATACTGAATTCAACAACCCTTTTTGTTTTTTTTCCTTTCATCTTTCTTTTTTCCTTTGGGGGATGGGGAGGGGGTTTTTAGAAATGCCTCAATCCCTAAAGCATATCCATAAAGGAATCCAAGATACTTATTTAGCCCACAGAAATCACAAAGGAAAAAAAAAGGAAAAACAATCTGTACACAAAATTGAACAATCAACTTCCCTACTATAAGTTCCCTTTACTGGACAACACAGCAGCATTTGAGATTTTTTACAATATGAAACACAAATTCCATGGTAAAATGAATTGTGTGCCGTGAAGCTTAATATAAGCAAAGCATATGATATGGACAAATGATCCACCGATGGTCATGATGAAAAAGGGGTGTGCGTTACCAATGCATCTCACACATTTCTCACAAAAGGGAAGCCAAGAGGGGCTGCAACTCCTTAACTCCAGCCTCCAGGAGGGGTTTGCAGCAGAGATCCAATATCGCTTATCTAATTTTTGGAGAGGCTTTTATCACTCTCTTGTCCAAGGCAGCAGCACAAAAAAGAATACATGGGGCCAATATCTGAAAAGATGCTCCCACAGTAATTTATCTCTGTTTTGGGGGGGGGGGGGGGGGCTGATGGCATCATTTTATTTGTTAGGACAAATTACAAAGGTCATAGGTAGCTGGAATTATAAGCCAATATGAACGAGCAGAGACCCAACAAGTCAATCTTGATAAAAGAAATGCTATCTTTAGCAAGAATGTACTAGGTACACAAAGGACCTGATTCAGCAAGCCCTTCAAGTCGATGAAGCGAACGAACGAAAAATACCACAGAATATTCACAATAATAGGGTGCTCCAAGAAGATGGCATTCCTTTGTTATAATTAGAGAACAAGGAAGAAGCTACGAGGATGGCAGGAAAACTTCTCTGAAAGCCCAGGGAGAGGTTCTCTTGAAAAGCAGTGACACAAGCAATTCCTACAAATACGATGAAGATCTTCCAGCTCCACAATGGACTTCTACAAGAAATTCACTCTGATGCCAAGATTTTGGAGAGTCAAGAATAATCCAGGTAAGTCTACACATCGGACATCTCGAGAGACGTTATGCCTTCCAGAGAGTATGCAGGGTATGGTTTTCAGGATCACAGAACCTCAAATGAGGCCCTTCTTGCAAAACAAGGCTGGAGGCCACTTATGGGGGTGGATACTTTATAGAATATTACAGGCTAAACACTTCTAAAATCAACTTTGGACTCAAGAAGAGGGTGGGATTCCAGATTACTTGGCGCTAGATCTGGGCCTCCAAAGCACCTATGTAAGGACGGAGAAGACAGGTGGGAAACGATACAAACATTAAGTATGGGATGACGCATGATTAGCCCCACATGGCAACGTTGAGTGTGATGTTCAATTAATCAAGGAGATATGTGACGAAGAGAACACACACCTCACCCTCCCCATATGCTTGAGGGGGAGGCTGACAAAGGACGTGCTATTCGCGGCCATGTAAGGATGATATTTTCATGGTTAAAAGCCACGCAATGGTTGAGTAGATTGGGGCATGTGAGTAAAACACACATAAATGGCAAGTGTAGAGGAGTGGACTGCTTGCATAAAGTGTGGGTGTGTCTTCTGAAATCTCAGGGAGGAATGCTCTGCTAAAACAGTGCCACATTAGGGATGATAAATCGTCTCCAGGTGTGGACAGGAGCCTAAAGCTCTGTTTCATGCTGTTTTCCATTGCAAAGAGGTGGAACCAACCTGGACAAGTATGGGATGTGATGAACTAGTAGAAGGCGGCCTCAGGGAGGGCTGCCTTTTGAGACAAGATAGGGGATGAGGGCTTCATTTCCTATCTCACGAAGTGCAAGGCTCTGTGGACTGCTCGTAGTGAGAAGGTTTTTCAAGGCAGCTCCGCAAATTGTGGGGGTGTAGCAAAAGGTTTTACCATGCTAGTAAAGGAAGCAGCAGAGTAAAACGATAGAACTTATGGGATCTACAGAGACACCAAGACTGGATCTTTGAGAGCTCAAACCACATCCTGGGAGCTTTGTCAGGTTGAATGCGGATGTGTATGGATCAGAGGGGAACGCAATAGTTGTAGGCCTTGAGCAGCGGGGGCCACTTGGATAACAGTTAGACGGGTAGTGAAAGAGGCAGAGGCTATGGTGCTTACTTTGGGACTACAAACAGCTTCAGAGATAGGCTTGTCGAAAATAGTCCTGGAAAATGACTCTGAGTTTGGTGGCAAAGCTACACAAGGCAGAAACCGACGCCTCAGCGCTGGAAGATATAAGGGTGTTAGTCACCAAGTCTAAGTCTTTGTTAGCAAGTCACATGGGAAAAGGTAGGAGGGGAATACCATTGCTCAATTAGTTGGTAGAATTGCACCAATGAATAGGGAAGAATTTTCCTCCTGGAGTGGTCACTCTTTAAGTGGAGAATCTCCTCATAAAATTGAGAATTCTGAATTCTAGTTCCCATTCCTTGTGTCCTCTATTTGTACTCCAAAAAACATTACCTACATGTCCTAACGGAATACTTGGAGAGAGGTAGAATAAACCATGCGTGAAAAAAATCCCACATAGATTGTAGTTTGTACACAAAAAACTTCTACTATTTCACATCAATTATAATCAAGGGCCGTAAATTTTCACAAGAAATACCACAAAGAGAATTAGAAAGCCTTAAAGGAAAGGAAAACAAGCAGAGGTTCAAAGATAAACAGAAAAACTAAGATTAAAAATTTAATTACCTTCGCCAAAGTGTATTGTTCGAGGACCTTATCCTCAAGAGCAGAGAAGGCCATTACCAAATCAACTTTATCAGTGTCCTCATCACCTCTTCCCCTGCCACAATAAAATAAAAAAAATATGATCAATAAAAACACAAGGCCTATGATGGCACAGAAAGTGATTCACTGAAAAGAATAAATGCCATATAACAACTTGCACCAGGGGATAACATCAGTGGAAAGTCAAACCACTTGACGCACATCACACACCAACACACTCTCCATGTTTTTCAAAAATGCCATTCTTTTTATATATTTTATCAACAAATAATGAATGCTAACAAGCCATAAGATTGACATTACAGGTCGTATACTGTTGCAGTTTCAAGCATGAAATTGCCAAATGCAACTTATCTCATGAACCAAACAAAAATATGTACTTCGGAAGGCACTGTAGAGAAATATATAAAACCCCCCCCCCCCCCCAAAAAAAAAAAACAAGAACTACTCAATTTCCTGGGTATTCAAGAGTTAAAAAAGCTTGAGATCAAATTACTGACCGGAAACGTGACCAGATATGCCTGTATTTATTATATAACTCATGGCATAGTTCATCTTTGCAATATCCAATATTGCTCAACACCATAAGCAACTGTTGATGTGGATCAACAACACTTCCTGGAGGAAGATCAAAAGACCTTTCAAAGTGCTCAAATGAATGACCATTCGCTAAATGAGGGCTGCCTCTATTAGATCTACTTTGCGACACCTCACTTCCAATATGTTCAAGATGACCTGAATAATGAAGGGAAAAATGCATAAATATCTTTCTCCATGCAAAAGAGCACATCAAAGCCCTCCTTCCGCCAGGTAGTGGGTCATTCATTTTCTCTCTTTTTAGTCTTCTTGGGGTGGGTTTTGGGGGGGGGGAAGGACGATAACAATGCAAATTACCAGCAAAATCGAGGAAACAATTCAAAAATGAGAGTCTGACAGATTCTTGAATTTCTTGGAAAGGGATAAAGACATCTTCTGTCTTTGCTGCCTCGATCTTTAATGCCTGAAGCATCCTGGAAACAGTGGCATGTTATCCCATATTGTAAAAGGAAAAGTATCCAGAAAAAGACACTTAAGCACAGTAAGCTATATCCAAGAATAAAAGCAAATGGAAACAGACTAAAGAACAAAATATCTCAATAACAGATGATCAAGCAACGTGTAATAAAACAATGTAGTACGAGATTCTCATAGTCTGTACAGGGATTGATTCTCTGCACTCCCTAGAAAAGAAGCAAAAGTAAGGGAAAACATATACTGCAGCAAGCCAAATGATTTTGTTTTTGGAATAACTCAAAACAGAGAGGAGAGCAGGGAACCCAAAAGGTGCCATGGGAAAGCAAGCAAGATTCAGACAGTGTTAGTTAAGGGTTGGTCTAAATAGGAGTCACATTTATTTCAGAGACCAGGGGAGTTTAATTTGAACAAGAGACAGAGATACATATGCAAATGGAAGCAAAGTTCTTTATGTTTATTCTGCCAATTGCATCAATAAAACCCCACAAACAAACCCCACGTTGCTTCCCTGAATCATGTAAAAAGCACATAAACCCCTTGTTAGACATGCAAAAACCATTCCCAGATATGGCTCAGTTCATTTTCATTAGTGTACCAGAACAAATGGTTATAAGTCCCATAGCAGACAACAGCAAGTTCAACTGCAGAAACTCCATCAAATGGAAAGAAACCCAAGCCAAGGACATACAATGGCTTTACTTCACAGTTCACCAACTCAAAATCTACCAACCCGAGGTATGCATAGAAACTTAAGAATGTAAAACAATACACTTACTGGTGCACTTGATCAATAGCCGAGATTATAATTGACCGGAATGCAAGAGGCAAATAAGAGATTCTGTAAGGAGATCTATTCCTTTCAATTATTGACACTGGGACCCATGTTTCATCTCTCGACAATTCTTCTATCATTGATCTCATCCATGAACAAAGCCTAAGTATGTAAGTCTTTGAAACTTCTGCGTGAACTGCTCTTAAGGCCATAACTGCTCAAGACATAGTGAGCAAACTTAGATACTAGTTGAGACAAAAGATGCAGCAGCATAGCAGAGTGCATGAAATACCAATAACAGCAGGAGCTGATTCTTTGGCTTCTAAGGCCTGGCAAGCTTTAGATACTTCCTTTATGGAGTCAGTCATGTATGGTTGAAGAATATTTGATTCTTCAAAGTCACGAAATGTGTTGAGGACCTGCAAAATGCACCATAAATACAATAAGACTCATGCTTAAAGATTCACTATTCGGCTAGAGGTAAGGAAGCATTAGACAAGATAGTGGCAAGTCAAAACAGCCTTCATTTCCTCCAGACTTTGATTTCGAAGCATATACTGGAGTTGTTCCATCTCATCACAATTCCTTTGGTTACTTCCACAACCTGATCTCAATAACCCTCGACTGAATGAAACAACTATTTGCTAAAATTATGGCCTCCTATCAGCATATTTTCAGAAAGTGAACCATAGGTGATTTCAACTGCTATTGAAGAATCTTGGTGTATATAGAAACTTCAAGAATCAGTACCATAACCTTCTACCCATGCTCACAACCTACCATATGGCACTGTTTCAGATAGAGGCGAAATGAGGATGTAAGTCACCAAAGCCAGGCAAGGTTATAAGGTGCCATGACAATGTTTTCCATATTTGAAGGGTTATCATATGTGGCAAGATTTACGTTTTTCTTTGACTAAATGGAATAACTCTCATCAAAAGCAACTTTGCCAACATCCACATTTTCTTCCTTCGGTCTTTCTTGTGCCTCATTCAATGGTCTAGAAGTTGAAAAGGCAAGTCAAAGAAGTTCTTGTTTGTTCCTTTTTTTTGGATGGATAAATTTGCAGACACGCACAGAATTTATCAGATCAGTCAAAGAAGTTCTTGTTTGTTATTCCTTCTCTACTTTCAGAGGATTAGGAGGATTTTTAGAAAAGGGGGTAGATAGAGGTAAGACACCGTTCAGTTTCGATAATATATCATATAAGGTTACAAGCTCATGGATTCACCTCACTCATTAAAAACCAGTGGCATCATTTCGAGGTGGATGGATACGCTTGCTTTGTCATCACCAAAAAGCTGAAATTGGTCATGGAGGTGTTGAAAAAGTGGTACAAAGAAGTATTTGGTGACGCCAAGGTTCAAAACTATAACCTTATGAGCACCTTGTCTTCCTTCTACTTGAAAGAGGAATCTGTTGTGTTAACTTCAAATGAGGTTGGCCAGAAGAAAGCGGGTCAAGCTAATTCAGCGAAGATTATTTTGATGGAGGATATTTCCTGGATACAAAAATCTAGAACCTTATGAATCAAGGATGGTGATAGAAAAACGAGACTCAGAAACACGAGATTCCTTCATAAGATGGCCAATTCCCATCGAAAGCTCAATTATATGTCTTCTGTTATGTTCAGGGAATTTGTTATAATTCATTGGACAATATGAAGTTTGCTATCCATGACGTCTATTCCACCCTTTTTTCTCAGTCCAACTCCAAGCCATGGAGGCCAGAAGTGGATGGATTGGTCTACCCTCTCATATAGATTCACAATGGGTCTTTTCTTCTGAGGAAGTTTTTAAGGCTTTGCAACAATGTTGTGGTGACAAGGTGTCCTGGACCAAATGGCATGACTATAGCTTTTCTTCAGGATAACTGGGATACCTTCGGCTTCAAAGTAGATATTTTGAGGATGCTCATAGAATTTCATTTCACAGGAAAGTTTGCCAAAAGTGTCAATGCTAATCTCAGTGGTCTTATTACCAAGAAATCTGGTGTTCGAGACATTATAGATCATCGACCAATCAACTTAGTTGGCTGTGTGTGCAATCTTTTTCTCAAAGGTACGTGGCCCCAGACTGAGAGACGTCATCAATAGTTTGATTTCAGATAATCAAATGTCCAACGCTGCCCATTAGATGTGTGCTTATGAAGGTTCGAGACAGAAAACTGAAAGCTCTGGAGGAAGGTTTTCAGCATCAAATATTATGTGCATGCAGGGCTCAGGTTGGACCCTACTCTGCTCATCAACTCTTCGGGTGGACTAAAGGTGAGAACCAATTATGTCAAAATATTTTGTATAGGGTTGGAGACAGCTCCTCTATCTATTGACGTGTTGCATGACATCTGATGCCATGCTGTTCCTTTGAAAGACCACTCTATGCGCTTACAAAAAGACAAGGATGCTTCCAATTTAGAATTTTATGAGCACATTTCCAACTTTCGCATTTAGTCGGCTGTTTTTCTATGTAATGCCTTATATGCTTGTTACATTAGTTAATGGTTTCTCGATGGGAGGGGGAGGCTCCTTTCCAAATATGGCTAACACCACCTTTTCGAGTTGCTGGCATCTCTTATCTCCCAACGTCCAACTCACATGACTGGGTTCCCCTGGAAATCATATGAATGTCCCCTGCATCCATGAAGTTGTCCACTGTTGGCCAGCGACAAGGGAAAAATCTGAAATGTGATAATTCGCAAAAGTAGTAGAAAACATTGTTTAGTAGGTGTTTTATGTGCAAAAAGATCCGTTAACCACTTTTTCCCACATTGTCATTTGCTAATACCCTTCTGGGGTTAGCTTCAATTGCTCAGGCTTTTCTCCAGTGGTAGCAAAATCTGTAGAGTACTAATCTGCTTACGACAGCTCCTTTGAAGGACAATAAATTACAAGTAACATTACAGTCATTCCTGATGCCATTTTTGGATTTTTTTGACACCAAGGAACGGAACAGTCTTTGACCGTGAGGAATCTTTTGTCAAGACAAGATGCTTTGGGTCCATGATGAAAGGTAATGGGGAGATCAACCCACTCGCCTCATTTGGTCATTTGGTCAAGATGGCAGAGAGGGCGAAGTGCAAAAGGAGTTCATGCGACAAGCGGAACTTAATCAAGAAAAAATTTTTGTCATACAGCTATTATGCACACAATATTATATGCATGAAGCACAAGTGGGCAATGGGTAAGGGGCCCATTGGACGACTATGGTCGGGTCAGAGAAAACAGGGCCAAAGCCCAGAAATTGCTTAACAGGGTTGGGCCCAAAGACGGGCCACCCAATTAACGTCATAATAGGGTCAGCCCAGATTGACCCAGTAATGACTCTTTTAATTTCCTCTGCTCTAGCGTTTCACTTCACGCTCATTTCAGCGACGTCGCCAAGATCCTTGTCATTGAGGAAAATAAGGGGATGAATCTTCGTTATTCTTCCTTGCCAAACCGTAGCTCCTGTATTTCCCAATGAACATTAAGGGTTGCTGGACTGTAAATGGGCTGAGATGGTTGCTGCAATCGTGCGACTCACTGCCAAGTGTGAACTCCATTGAATTCATCGCATTTTTCAAATGACGTAGAAGATTTGAGGAGTGAGAAGAACTTTGGATGTTCATCAATGGAGTTTACCCACCGGACCCACAATTATTTTTGCATTAAATTTTTTACCCCCTGTAAGGAGCGTTCAAACCATACACTCGCACGCACGCACTTGAATTATGTCTGAATTTCTATTGCTGTGCATTTGAATTTGGGGGAGGGGCATGGTCATGCGTCCCGTGGCCCAATCCAGCCCATTACTTTGTGCTTATGGCACGCCCCGCCCATTACAAATCTGGGTCAACTCAAACCCAGCCCAACTCGGCCCATTGCCCAGCCTTGCATGAATCATCAGCCAATCAAGAATGCAAAATGTCAGAAGATGTTGATGTGGGTGGCCCAACTGAGGATGCTTAGAGTTTAGGACAGATGCAAACAATTACAAAATTAGAAATGAATTGATTGAAAGAGGGAAAAGACAAAGAATGTCTGCAAAGATCACTGCAACTGGAGGAATGTAAAATGAGGGATAGAACTAAAGACTACGCAACATTATTAGACCTGACCAGGCAGGACCAAACGTCCTATAAAACATGGCCCTTCCTTAACAGAACTCTGGCAGTCTCAGATTTTTGTGCTCAGCCTGTCTAGAGAGTTTCCATACATATATCTTTTAATATCCCCATACTTCTAATTTTCCTAGACCCCCTTTCAATGTTGATTCGTAAGAAATAGTGGCTGTTGCACTATTGCAGCCATCACACTTACCTAGTTGTACTTGTACATTCTACTCAACGTTAGAAGGGGGAAATGACAGAAAGTAAAGATAATGGTTTTCATCATTAGCTATCCTTTTTTCTCCCTCAAGTTTTTTTTCCCCCTGCTGTCAATTGAGACCCTCCCCAAAAGAGGCCCCCAAAATGTAAGAAAGTTGCACCAGAGTATACTCACGAGTCACGACCAGCAATTTGTGATATCTTTCACGTCAATTTGTGAAGACTTCACACAACGAAAGCATCTGACTGTTGTGATTTGGAGCCCATTTTCTTGAACAAGCTCACTACCCCAGCAAGTTCAAGAAAGTACTCTTAGTTTCTGACTCAGAAGTGATGGAACAGCCAAACTGCTGCTACAGCACCTGACATAAACCTAACAGGGCAACAGGCCTTTGACAGAAGCGAATAGTCCAGACCTGCAATTGCTATACCAGTCCACCTTACGTTTTGGATAAAGGAAGCCATTGTTACGTGAACTTTGAAGGTTGTCAATAGAGGCCTACATTCATAGTCAGCCCCATAGATAAATAAGAGACGCTCTCATTTAAACCATAGCGACAAACAGATTTACATGTGTTCAAAGTTGCATCCATTTTCTATAAAAGCCTTCATTTCTTTATGCTGCCATTATGTTGCCCAGGACTACCCAGGGATTTTGCAACTCCCCTTGCCTGCTATAGCAGGATATTCCTCGGTTTTCTAATGACAGATTGCTCGTATGTAACATTATTATTTCAATACTGTCACACGAACATCAGCGACCAAAAAAAAAGGATCAGAGGATTTCAAAGGTCAAAAGGGAAGAGAGAAGGATACCTTGACTTCGTACAGAGAAATTGTGCTGCGCATCATTCCAGAGACTTCATCAAGAGAATGACTAGAGTACTTTGAATCGCCAACTTTCTCCTCAGTCTTATTTGAGGCAGTGACATTTGAATCTGCAGCAACTTGGGAAGACTGAAATAGAACCATAAGCTTACACTCAGGTCTTCCATGACAGAAAAACATAGCATGACAGGGGTAAGTCCAAATCGGTGAAAATCAATTCATACCAAAGGGTTGTCTGTTATTTGTTCAAGACAAATAATGCTACAATTTGGAAAGTACACATCACAGTTCAAATTTTAAAAATATAATGAATTGAAGAGCCAGTAAAGTTCGACTTGCTACCAGAATCTGTTAAAACTGCAATAGCCCTATTTTCTCTTTGGCTTTGATAGGGAGGGTTTGCTTTCTTGTTTTCACTATGTAGACTAGGGACGCATAAAATTTGCACTGCCCATATTCAAACATCAATAGTCAATGTCAGAAAGCCTCTGTGCATGTCAGGAGCAGGGTTACATACATTTGGACAACCACCTAGATATATATCTAATGTTCCATATAGGTGGCATACAACAACTCCTCGTAAGAATTAGAAAATCAACATGCTGTTTCAGGTATGTGATCCAGAACAAAGGTGCTTATTTGGATTTAAGCCTAATGCTATAGCTTGTCTGGCACGGATACCAAAAACTTACTTCCCCCCACTTAAAATGAGATAGAGCATCCACACATTTTTTTGTAATGGGCAGATTTGCACATGCACACAACTTAGGGAGAATTGAACCTTAGTCACTCTTATGAAAATGCATAGATTTTTTTTATTTATTTTGTGATGAATAATCAAAAAATGCATTAGAAAGACACCAAGGGGATGATGCCAATGCACAAAGGGGGTCAACTACAAAAAGACATTAGCCCTCAAGCTCTCATGCATAACATTATCTATAAACTCCAAAACACTCAAATCTTTCCCACCATTGAGCACAAGACTCCAACTGTACAAGAGTCTCAAAAAGTAGAGCTTGAAATTTTGATAGGACAAGGCTATTTCCTGAAAAAAATAATCCGACTCTTCCTTTCCTTCACGGATATTATCATTATATTATTTGGATAGAACCTTCACAGATGTCAATCAAATGGCAGATTCTATAAACCTACCTTCAGTTTTAGTTATCTTCCCATTTACATAAACAGGCATATGTGCATAAGAGAACATGTGGCACAGAGTATTGCAAATCACCAATTCACCATTGTGCGACAACAGAATAGACATACCTTTGCAAACTTTCCACTGAACACTGAAAGTGCTATTTTCCAGAAGGCTGGTATATGATGAATAAGAACAGCAGTGAGCTTTTGGATGTATTTTCTTTTCACAGCATCAACTTCTTCACAAGTCAGGTCCCCTGACTGAATATCTCCAACAACGTCAATGTTTCCATTCCCATCTAGCTAATATCAATGGGGTAAAAAAGGACTAATTTATATAACTGCAAGTACAGTTCCATGCTGAGCCCTACACATGCAATTAGACCAGACAAGATTAGACTCACAGGTTGACCAGATCCCTGCAGTACTTCTTTCCACTTTGCATCAGAGACAGCTCGTTCACGAATCTCATTTTGCAATGCTTCAAGTCTTGCTTCATGATCCACAGAGCACTTTTCAAGCAGGCCTCTGATTCTTTGGTTCTGCAACAGACTTAAAGAACTAAGTTGACAGACATCAACAACACAAAATAAGTTCATCCTCATAACCTGCATGATAGCATGCTACCCACCAAAACTGAGTGTACGGTGGTCTCAAAGGTATTTCATAATCAACAACGTTATATAGAAATCACCAGTAATTTTGTAGAAAAGTAGAAAACTACAAACCAATCTGTCTGTACTCCTAAAAAGGAACAGAGTCTTCCTGATATTGTATTCCACCAGAAAGGGGCATTGTATCAAAACCAGGGACGTTTTCACTCCATGAGATCCCTGATGTGAGGTCAAACTCCACGATTTGTGAACCAAAGAACAAGTCTGGAGGGAGGGTACAATCCACGGTGGTAGCCACGGCCGAAGGCCCATTTTCATGAACGACAATACTCAAACCCAAACTAAAAGTTGCTATTGACAAAAATCTAGTCGAGTTTGTATAAAATTTCAATATTGTTGAAGGTTGTTAACATGCAACTTTAATTTTTAGTGAGTCAACATCTCCTAAGTTCGAATGTTAAATCAAAATAATGATAGAGCAGACCCGTTAGGCATTTGTGGTCACTTTGTTGTTTTATGAGTTTACATGAAATTATAGATTAGACATAAAGTAAGGACCCCTTCTTTTCGACTTCAATTGTCAAAAATCTTCACTTTAGGATCCATATTTTGGGCATTTCAGACTCCAAATCTTTGTGTAAGTAAACCAGTGAACTATTCTTTCGGCAAAAACATTTTTCGTGCACTAAATTTAAATCTTTATTTAATTTACAAATTCTATAATCAGTTGATTTAATATTCAATAAAAAATCTAAGCAACACTTCAAATCCTGTAATAGAACTATCTGTTCGGAACGGTTAATGAATCAGCTTTACCATTTCCCAAAAAAGAACATTTTCAAAGGCTACATAACATTGTTTGTTCTTTCTCTTATCAAGCCATTCCATTTGTAGGTGTCTACATAACCACAAACATTCAGTCATACCTAGCACCACAATGTCGTTAACAATGAAGACCAAAAAAAAGGTGAAATAAATGCACATGGCCCTGTGCTACAACAAGGTTGCAGAGCTCAGACCTGCAAGTTGAGATAGTGCCACACTGGATCTGAATCAGGTTCAAGCTCCAACAGCAGCCTCACAGTACTTTCAAGCTGTAAAAGCAACGGAAACAAGACATTTAGAATTTTACCATCTAAGGGGGAAAAGGAACCAACACAAGATAAGGTGGGCGATACTAAGTGGAACAAATCACTAGAAAATCAGCAAACATATAATTGGCGTAATAAATAAAAGAGGCCCAACAAAAATAGTGTTCATTCCATAGATGATCATGCTATTATGCTTGTTCTGATACAGTATAGGCCATACACATAAAAGAGAAAATTTTTAAGCCACATATATATATATATATATATATATATATATATATATATATGTATGTATGTATGTATGTATGTATGTATGTGTGTGTGTGTGTGTGCATATATATATATATATATCCTTTTCCTATCAAAATATATTTATGTGTGTGTGTGTGTGTGTGTGTGTGTGTGTGTGTGTGTGTGTATGTATATATATGTATATATGTATACACACACACACACACACACAGATACGTGTGTGTGTGTGTGTGTGTGTATTGCTTAAGTGAACAGCATTCTAAATACAGCTGGGCAGATACAGTTATTTTATGCCATAGTATAGTCTTCCTAAGAATGCTGTCATGGAATCCATGGTGAAGCTGCAATTCTGTCACTCAGGGACACTAAGTCTCATGGTGTGTTTGCATTAAGGAGGCTTCTGCACAGGATGTTGTTGTAGGGCATAGTAAGTCTCCTAGAGCACCATATCCCAAATGACAATGTTTATGGAATAAGCCTCATATCACTCAGCCCTTTTGTGTATAAATCTGTATGCCTGAGATTACAGGCATGACGTACAAAACTATAACCTCCGTAATCCCACCTTCAACTTGCTCCACAAACTACCTGAATACAACTATGGAGCGGAACATTTACCAAGGAAACAAATGTTTATTTTTGCTGATAGACAACTGGGAAACATATATGTTACTTTATGTTGCATTGAAAGTTAAAACATTCAAGGTCTACATCAGGAATGAGAACCAGTAAGACCCTGCAGACAGCGGGGTCTGTTTTGAATAAAGCAACCTTATTTCAGACACACAAACTTTATCTTAAAGAGTCCAAGATCATAGTGTCATACAATGTGGAAGTAAGGCAGCCTTGTCATCACACAACCGTCAAAGTGGAATCTAGGGCCAACACCAAAAGCATGCAGCCCTTAACCCCAATTTTATTGAGAAGACATTTTCGCAGCTTGAATTGGCCTTAATCAGTATGGGCTTACATTTGTTAAATATATTTGTAAGCGTCACTGAGACCAATCACACCAAATTATGATGAACTTACACTTGCTAAGTCTATCTGCGGATCTTCCAAAGATTTGTAAAGTGTGCCCTTGAACTCATGCATGACTTTTTCAACCTCCTCAAGTACACGTTTCAATATTCCAACCTGAAAGTAAACCAACACATGTAAGCTTTCAACTTACAAATAGAAAAAACGCATAGGAGTAAGAGAACATTTGAGTTTTGCACTCCAGCCAACTGGAACATAATTAAATAAGTATGCAGGAGGTACACACTACAGATTGGTTAAGCAGATTCAGCCTCAACTGACTCAAGCTATTGCATTAGAATCCCTTAATGGAACTTCCAACAGTCTAGGGAAGCACCTATGTTATTTACAAGTTCAAAAGAATCAAGAAGTGAGAATCTGATAACAGAACAGGAAAATATAAATTGCAAGCAAGAAACCAGATTCCTTATCCGCCTTCAATCCCAAGCACGCAGAAAAAGGGCGAGGGTTCATGAAAATAGCAGACATCCATGAGAAGAACAGAAAGTCCAGGATTTCAATCCAAGAATACAGGTGCATTTTCACTAATTCTAACGGAAAACAGGACTAACAGATATAAAGACAATTAGTGGAGCTAGCTGCATAAAATCATCCGAGATAAGTGTTTTGTCTGTAGTTGTTTAGCTCGACAGCCATATAACGTCCCTTGGACATTGCTATTATTAAGCGAAGTCTTTTTTATTTAGGTCTACTGTCATACTAAGGGCTACCACCAATTCATATCTATCACAGTCAATCCATGTTGCACAGTCTTGCACTTGGAACAAGCCACATTTATTTGCAAGTATAAACTTTGAACTTTATATCCTCATAAGACAACACAACTAATATTTCTCTCACACAAAGGTTGTAGACTCCATGACTTCATTTCTTTAATTTTTCATTTGCCCATATATAGCTCATTGTAGAATATGATAGCAGAGGAAAAAGCAAATTGAACTGCATATACGCAGCCACAAAATAGCTGCAAACTTCATTATCTTCACTGTTAGCAATATGATCATATCCAAGATAAGAGTTTGACGACGAGAATCATCACAGTACCTATTTCTACTTTCGCCAATGCAAAATTCCTCATCAGGCTTCATGAAGGGCCATATCTCTTAAACTTCGTATCAAAGCCGACATGAATGACAAAGGGGGGATAAATGTTTGTGCTATGGAGGGTACTAAAATAGAAAATGGCCACTATATACAAATGATTAGGATCTCATTTCTACAGCACTCTGCCAAATCCTACTCTTTTGACCATACTCAGAGATCTAATGACACTATAGCAAGGAAATTCATAGTTGCATGTAATAAAAAGTGGTGTATAAGGCATGGCATACATGGGACGGTAGTGCAATTGACTTTGCTTTTCTATATTCCCGGACTGCCAAGTCATATTCACCACTACTGATGCTAGTACGAATTGTACTCGGCAGGTTGAACAGAGTGCGGAACCTCTGAAGCATTCCTTGAACAGCCCTGATCTTCTCTGCTTGAGCCTAATGTACATAAAATGCAAGTTCAAATTAATAAGAGTCGTGATGCCAAAAAGAACTACTAAACACCCACCAAAAGTTGGATTCTACATACCTGTCTCTCAAATAGGGGCTCAAATGCACGAGTTGCCACTGAACTCACTTTCTCAATGCAGCTATACAGGTGTGTCGTTCCAGCACCCTCTGGATCTTCTTCAATCCGTTTCAACTTTGATTCAATATCTAGTCAGCATATTTCCATTGACGATCAGGCCTTCACAAAACTAACACTGCAATTCTCATAAAAACTAGGGCACTAGCAAAAATGGCAGTGAACAATCTGCCATTCGTACCGTCAATGGTTGTCTTGCAAGACACAAAACAATCAAAATTTTCTTTCACTAAAGTTTTCCTCTGCTGGGTGCGTCCTTTAAGGTCTGATTTAATAGCAACAGCACCAGCCTCCAGGTCTGCTGCACTTGTATCTCTATGTATCCGGCAAAGAAATAACTTTGGATCAAACTTCTCCGAGAAATATGCCAACTTCTCTGCAAAAATTTAGATCCTGACTGAGTAGACACATGGACCAAAGCCGCAAAAATAGAGACATTGTGAAACTGTTGAATAACCACATTAGCAACAACGGCAGCATCAGAGACTAAAAACAATCTTGCCACTACAGAGAAAGACATAAAGCCTTCCATCGCTCAGTTCACAACAGAGTCCCAGTAGGTCATTTTCTACAGTGGTTCTGCCTAAATGTAGGACATAAAGGCAACAAAACTAACACCAAGGAGTCCCAGCTCTAAGAATCAGCCTATTCACAGAATAACCATCCAGAAATAACATTTACCAGTCACAAATCATAGATTTCAATTTTCAAGACGACAGCCAACAGATGAAGAGTGGATATACAAATACAGACAAACCGATAGACATTCATAAATCTCAAGCCAACAAGAACACTGTTAGAGTTAGAACTATTCGCCACACAAAATAATAGCAGCATGAGAGAACTAAGGCCAAAAGGAAAGCAAGGAAAAATCGCTTAAAGGGAAGGAAAACAACTATATCAACACATTCTAGGAGCTTAAGCTAGAATAAACAATGTACACGATAAGTTCCACAAGAAATTAAAGAGATACCACGGAGGCTATTATCAATTTTTTCTCTTTCTTTGGAAGGAGAGCTGTCTAAATTTGCCGTGATTAACCTCAACGTTCTGTTGTCTATTATCCTGTCACAGATAAACAAACTCGCATAAGTGAAATATTGATAATGCAAAGAAAACCTAGGAGAATAGATGAAGATAACCTTCTAAAAGATATCAGCCCAGAGAATTCGCAATGGTTTAGCGGTCAAAGAACTACTAGATCCGCGTTTATAAGTCATAACTCATGACAAGCACAAACAAATTGGAAACTGTGCTAACAATAAAACAGTAGGAAAAGGGGCGCAATGCAAACACAAGTTTCACCGAACCTATAGGGCAGAAAAACCTATAGAAGCATTTCACATCAACTTAAAATTGCATTTGATCATTTCCATATTCTGCACGGAAAAAATGAATAATGAGCAGCAATCTCACTATTGCTTTCATCATTATCACAAAAGAAAGCATCCCAAGAGAGAGGTTATTCAGTCTCCCTCTCTCCCACTAAGAAAAAGTAAAGATAAAATAATTAATACGAAAAACACTAACAAGAAAAATCAATAGATACCACACACTTAACTGCTCCCACTCCCACCCCACCCAAAAAAAAAAGGAATAAAGGACACTGCAAAGGGGGGGAATTACAAGACAACTACATTTTTAACAGTCTTCTCAGTTCTATGCAGGACGCAGCACCCTCAATGACTATAACAGTCAAATATATCACAGTTCTTTTATCTTATCAAAAAGAAAATATATCACAGTTTCTTTTCTCCTTTTTTTGGGGTTTCCTTTGGGGGGGGGGGGGGGAGGAGTTCAAGAAAGCTAAGAAATTCCCAACATCAATATTGTGCAAGTGACTACCAATTAACAGGAAGCAGAGAATTAAAGATTTGTAACAATGAGATAGTTACCCCAATCCTAGCGGATCAATACACTCCATGCCTCGAGGAAATGATTGTAAACTAGTCAGTGCTTTTTGACCCGTTACTGAAGGTTTGCGCTCATATTTAGGAAGCACTGGCGTGACTTTAGCCTCACGCATCTCTCGAACCCTACGAGCAAGCTGTCAAATAAAAAATATCCTTAAGCTGGCATAATCAAAAGAGACCTGTATAATAGAAGAGAATGCCAGCTGTCCACACAGTAATCAACAAAGAGAGTGACAATAGTCGAGACAATGTACGATGAAAGAAAAGGTCGTAAACTTCATCTATATAAACACAGCAAAACATAAAAATAAATGATAGTCAGCCTTAAGACACCATGCAAACTTTTAGTGGAAAAAGTTGTCGGCCACCAGAACAGGAGCAGGTAAAGCACAGCCAACCTGCCACTGTCTCACACCAGTAATCACAAGCTTGGTCAACCCAAATGAGGATTACAAGAACGCCATGACTCCAACGTACGTATGTTTGTGTGCATGCATCAAGCATGAGGATGCACAATGGTAACAACGGCCAACAACAAGAATAACAAAAAACAGAGCTACAGAGAAATAGCATTCAACTTTACAACAGAATCAAAGTAATATTGCAGATAGATGCCAGCATGAGACAGAGATGTCATCGTTTAGAAGCCGAAGTCAAGGAATTAATAAGGAGCTACACAGACAACAACAGCCCAGTGTAATCCAACCAATGTAGGGCCTAGGACAATAATGGAATTACAGAGTAGTATGAAAACAAAGCAAGACATTATATGACGCAAATTCCAAATCTGCAGTTCAAAAAACTAGCAAATGAAGCACAGGACAGAATGAACAAAAGGCAAAAGATAGGTCACAAGCTCCTATCAATAGTCATGTATTAATAACTTAGAGGGGGATCAAATCTTGTTTGTCGGTTATAACCTCTATCCAATTCTTCTTGGGTTGGCCTAACCAACAGAGCAATCTTCTCGCACCTCCTCATTGGTACAGTTAGATGTAATTTGGATGTGCCTGAACCTTCTCAGTCTTACTACAAACTTCTCTCACAACTTCATCCCTTATATTGTCCAATATACTTCAACTAAATATCAAGTAAATCATCCTATCTTTGCTAACACCATATTTTAAACCTCAAGTCCCTTAATCAGCCAACACTGGACCATTCACAGGAAGCCTATATGAACGATGATGACCTTTCATTTAACAGTAAAATTATTGATGTGTTCTTCCATTCCAATACCTGCATGAGGTGGACAATGTAATGATGAATCTCCCATGTGCCATGAATGACCAACCCTAGAAATATTAATCCTGCTGTTCATAGTGTAGATTTAGATTTATTATGATTGCAACATCTATAGATCTCCTCAATATAAAACATTAAGACACTATGGCACAGATCAGTTCTACAACAGAGTTTTTCCTTTTAGTACCATTAACAGCAAACAACATACTAATGCACATTGTCTAAAATCAATCCAGCCGACTCGCTCATAACTACTAAAAGGAGGAACTAAACCAAAGTGGAGCACTGCCGCAGACCTATATTATATGTCAATTTGGTATGTGTCCTAAGTCCTAACACTAGTGTCGCTCCCTCATAAATATCTTTAATAACTCAAAAGACAACCAGTACGAAGCTCCTTCATCTCCTTTCATCTCCATAAAACCTCTACAAGCACTTTATCATAAGCTTTCCTCTCCGTACATGTCCTTTTTCTTTCTTAATAGGGTTCAGTATTCTTCTTTTAAGATAAGGCACGTGGGTTCCAGTATTCTTCTTTTAAGATAAGGAAGGTTGGCTCTTCAGTTTACCTGTTTACCCTCCAAGTATACAGCTAGGGGTGGATCCACCGTGGGGTCTGATCCTGCCCTCCTAAAAAATTTTAAAAAAAAAAACTGATGTTAAATAGGTTTGCGGCAGCTGTTATTTGCAGAATGCTTGCTGGTGCAGTGGTAACAATGCAGGGATATTCGTCCGTAGGTCTCCTGCTCAAGTCCTGCGAAGTGCAAAATAGTTTACAGTCTCTCGACTTACCCCCCAGTTTTGTTTGCATGACAAACCCTCAAAGGCTAGCACCCCCCCCCCAACTATTTCGTTCTCTCTCTCCCCATTCACCTCCATTTCTCTGCACTGCCAGCCACACAGCACTGCCACCGCGACATAACCTCCTATGCTGGGACCGTTGCCTAGCTATCCCCAGATCTTAAAGTTTAGGTTGTTGTTTAGTTTGTAGTTTAATTTGTTTTTTGTAGTTAATTTGAGATTTTAATCTGTCAATTTCAGTTCTAGAGTAGAGGATGGTACATTTTGAAATCTGATCAGGTTTTGGTCTTTTGGAATCAAAGTAAGCCCTTCTCTCTCTCTCTCTCTCTCTCTCTCTCTCTCTCTCTCTCTCTCTCTCTCTCTCTCGGTCGATCTTTGGCTGTTGATGGGTGGGTGAATTGTGTTCTCTCTCTCTCTCTCTCTTGGTCGATCAGGTTTTTTTTTTTTTTTGATAAGGAAAAGGATATATATTAATATTAAGAACCAAATCTGAGGTGCACAGTGAGCACTGTATAAACAACTATTTACAACCCAAAAATAGACTGTCTACACAGTCTGCCAAATCAAAAAAGGAAGAGCTAAACTTCCCATTCTTCAAAAAGAAGAGAATTTTGATGAAATTCTCTTTCAAACGCTGAAGAGGGGTTTCAACGTTATCAAAAACTCTTCGATTTCTCTCCCTCCAAATAATCCAAACGATGACATGAGGTAGGACCAGGACTTTCTCCTTCTTCTTCTTCTTAACCCTCCTACCAAAGGAACACAATTTTGTGTTCTGGTTGTTTAAATGTGGGAATTTGGTATTTTGGCTAATTTGTGAGTTTGATTGCTTTCGTGCGCATGATTGTGCTTTGATAGATGGAGATTGAAGATTTGAGGTTGACGTAATCTATGAATGTCTGTCTTGGTCTTCCTTGGTTTCATCTGGGTATCTATATTTGTTTTTGCAATTCATCTAAAGTGATTTGATTATATAGTGAATTTGGATTGTCTAGTGATTTTGTGGCAAGTTGTGATTTTGGATGTCCAGTTTGGATTCCACTTGGGAAACTGCTTAGAAACGAATGACTGATGGTTAGTTGAATGAATGCTAGTTAATTTTTGCAGTGATCAGTTTAATTGATGAATGATTGTTGGTTAGATGGTGATATTATTCTGACCCTTCCCTTCCTTAAAATTCTGGATCCACCACTGCATACAACCAAGCTATTTGTTTGGAGATGACAAAATCCCTAGCCAACCTCCTTCCTGCCACCCCTTTCGAAAGTTTCATCATATGACTTTGTACCTTCATTCATATGTGTAGCTGTTGCGGTTTGATCCCCAATTAAGAGTTTGAGCTCCACAAAAGAGTTTGAAACCCAAGAAATACCTAAGAAACTAATGACCAACACAACATAAGGACGCCAGATAGGCTCAATTTACTTTTTGTACATGAAGCATTGGCATCAAGACCTAACCCTGCATCGCAATTAATCATGAGTAAGTGCCTTTTCCCACACAACATTCCCATTTAATATGTGGTGACTTTCTACTTAAATATGCTAACCCTTGGGCCTTGACACAAGGGAACCTTCAAGCTATTACTTGATTTTATGAAAGGAAAAGCCTTGTAAACTAAGTGGTAGCCATTATTGTATTCTGCAATCCTACATGGCATCTTGCTTTTTTCTTTTTTTTGGGTTTATGAGATCATTCAGCCAAATATTGGCATTGGTCAGCTTCAAGCATTAGGCCAGCCGCATACAAAAGTTGACAATAAAAGGGGGGAATTTACATAAACTTTCTTTAACCAGGGACTTTTGACAATAGAACAAAACATTTTACAGACAATTATTCAAATTTTAACCACAATAATGTATGAAGTAATCTCAGTTTTCTACCACCTATGGCAAAGAACATTTATATCAGAATTCATAATAAGCTGAAATGAAAAATGTCAATAATTCTCCTAGAATAAATAGAACTAAAAATTTGTAGCAAATCAGCCTTCTTCCATTGCTCTCTTTCCCTTTTCCTACCATCACGAGTCATGACATAATCCTCCCCCAAAAGGTCTCCCTAGATACTTCATTTGAGAACAGTTGTTGTTCTTGTTCTTGTATAACAACCCACAGCCCCGAAAATTCAGATATATTTCCTTGTCATAAAGTACATACATGTCATCTCCTTACACAGACACCTGGGAAGAGAGAATGTGGCTTCTCAATTGCATTCAAATTAATCATTATCACTTCATCTCCTATTTTTCCTCCCATTTTCAGTCACTGGTAGCATATCCTCAATTAATGATGAATGATCACAAGTCAAACGGCCCATTTAATGGACCACATTAACATTGCAAGGGTTGGAATCTCCCAGAGAGACTAAGCCAGTGTTGCAAACTTGCAGCTATCAGTTACGAACTAAGTATGTTCTCTTTGCTGATGGAACAAGACATATTTAAATGCCCATGTACTCAAACAGAACTGACACTCACTAATCCGAAAATACAAACATAAAAACAAACACTGTAGATCCGTCCCCCCCCCCCCCCGGGGCATTCCCATCGCATTGCTTCCTTTAAGCTACTGACACAGCAGCTTTAGTTACAATATTCAAACCCCATTTCCACTTGAGAGCACTGCCAATTCACAGAGATAGACAAAAGGAGAGAATTTCCATTTTTAGCACTGTATCCAATAATCCAACCATGTCCAAAATTGCTAATAACAAGCAACACATTCCAAATAACCCAACAATACTGATTGAATCGTACTAAAAGGGTCAAATCGGACAAACAAAACAGGAAATTGATTTAACAAAACTCTTGAACCCCAAAAAAAAAAAAATCCAAAATGGCGTCCCTTACCTCAGCCTCATCAACGCGCTTCCAGCAATTGGGCTCCTCCCCATCCCATAGAGTATCGGCATCATCCTTGGAAGGTTTTCTTCCTCTTCTCCCTTTACCACCATCATAAGTCGACGCCTTGGAAGACTCCTCATCGCCGGACGATATGCTAAGCATCTCAACCTCCGAATCATCGTCCTCATCAATCGACTTAGTGTGCTGCCTTTGCCTAGGGTTAGGGTTTTTGCTCGCCGCTGGCTTCTGTCCCGCCGGCGGCTGAACGTAATTCGCCACCGGCTTCGACGATGGTTTCTGGTAATTGACATCTCTCCCAGCTTGCTCCTTCAACGCCATCTGAAGAAGCTCATCTTCGTCACTGTCGCTCGACATTTTCGTGCTAGCTCGAGCTTCGTCAATGGAGGTTTGCTAGATCTGATGCAGGAGCTTATATGAAAATGGCGACGATGAAAGTTGAAATTTGGAAGTGGTGAGAACGAGAAAGAATAAATGAATAATGATAGACAGCTCAGAGGTAGCAAGAAACGAAAAATAACAGAGAATGTCGACTTGTCAATTTCACGTTTTTTTTTTTTGTTTACTCGGCAACTGTATGCGTGGATAGATGTTGCAGGTGCCATGAGTTGTGACATGTATGTAGTGTTAAATGATGCACAAATTGTTAGAGCATTTTCAACGTTGAGTTATTTTTTTGGTTCATTAGTACAAATTTATCTCTATTATATTAGCTTATAATCTAATTTTTTAGTTTATAATTCTTACTCTCTTCAATGAAAGATTAATCACTTTGGCTTACTAAATAAAATAATACACGTGGACATACTCTACAACACACAACTTTATTTTTAGAATTAAAAAAAAACAAAAATAATTAAAAACATTAAAAAATTAAAAAAAGCAAGTGGAAGCCCGGGAGTCTTCTCACCTACGCGAGCCTCCCTGTGAGGCACGGGCCACAAGGCGCTCATTAGAGCCAAATGCTTGCCTCACCCCCGTTTCTCTCTCTTTCTTTTCCCTATTGAGGAAAGCGCTGGGAATGGCCTTAGCGGGGCCGTATCACATAAAAGTGATTGTGAGATGATTTTTTTTTTTTATGAACGACTTTTTTGAGGTGTTGTTATAACTAATTGTATATTTTGAAATGTCTTTTTAATTCAAGGGCAACTAATAATTCATCTACCAGTGACATTTATTACAGTCACTCCTAAATAAACTATTCATCATCCCAATTATTATTAAAAGTCACCATAAAAGTATCTGTTTCATGGTATGTCTTATGTAAGACGGTATTACACAAGACTTACTGATGATGATAATCCTCCCAATAGAATTTCAGTCACCTTTACAAAATTAATAAGTGGCATTATGACGTGTTTATTTCGGCGTTTGAAGAAATGGTTATTAGATGTAGCAGGTTGAAGCATATTAAGAGTAGAACAAGAAAATTGTAACGTATTAGAGTAAATGTCAAGTTCAATATGTTGGAAACAAACAAACTCTTGGCATTACACTCAATGTCATTGAGTGTTTGGATCAAAATGCCACGTACTTATTCAAAATGATCAAAAATGATACCCAACTATTTTTGAGTTATTCGGCCCCACTATTAAAGGAATTTAAAGATCACATCATGTCCATTTTTTTTGGATACTATAAGTTATAATATATTTTTGAATTTATTACAATACGTTTTCTGATTGTTAAATAGGAACAAAAAAGGAAAATGAATAAAATATTTGCTAAGTAAACAACCGTGCTTATTTCTCTCTATTTGTTATTCATTTATCCCCAAATTGTGAAATTAGGGTTTGATTTTTGGAACCCTAACAAGATCAATTCACACAAGATCATCCACAAAGTTGCAAAATTAGTTTAATAATTTGCAAAGCCCTTGCGAAATTGAGCGTGAGGAACCCAAAATAACCCCTACGGTTGGTTGCAAATCTTACTCATGTTTCTTAGACTGTGAGAAGTTTGTGTTTGTGGCAAAAAATGTGAGATGCTAACAAGTATGAAAACAAAAAATCTTATGAGAAGGTTTACAAACTATACGAGATTCAAAATGGTTAGAGGATGCATTCATTTTGAGTGGATCGATTTTGTATGTTTGTGGTAAGGTCATTGGTGATTGCTTTAATTGCAACAAGAGAGAGAGAGAGAGAGATCTCAAGTGATGAGATTGAAAGGTTATAGAAGGTTGAGAGAAGTTGACAAAAAAGTATTAATTATGTGCCAGAGGAAAAACATGAATGCCTATTGGAGGTAAATGGGTATCAAATAAGGGAGATAATGATAATGTGGGAGATCATTGTCTTTGTTATTGTTATTGCGGTTGTTGTATTTATTGGGGTTGAAGGGGATTAAGATTAAAACTGAACTAGGTAAGATAGGGTTGGTTTAGTTATAGTCTTTATGTTCTGTTGGAAGATACAATGAATATTTTTTTTTTTTGTAAGAAAGATAAGTCATACAATCTAAGATGCCCTTCTCTCAATGGCTCGTCTTAAATTATCCTCGTTGAGGATACGCCTAAGGCCCCTGTGAGAAACCAAATTCCACCCAACAGTGGAATGAACAAACGGCCCACATTTAGCCACTCAGTTGGCAGCACAGTTACCCTGTCTAAAAGTATGAGATATAATAACATTGTTGAAACTATCTAAAAATGTAGTAATATCCTGAACCAGCACATAAATCTCCCATGGTACTTGAATTTTCCTTTTCACTGCTTGGGTGAGAATACGATTGTCACCTTCAATGTGAATGTCTGTAAACCCTTCTTGCGCAGCTGCTCTGACCCCATTGCGCATTGTTGTTGCTTCTGCCACTAATACTGATGCGGCTCTAAGGTTGAAAGCTTTCACTTGTATAAATTGCCCGGTCCAATCTCGAATGATGAACAATCCTGCCACTGTTTGAAAAGTTTTGGATCCATCAAAGTTGATTTTGACGAATCTTCCTAGTAGTTTCCTTCATGAAATCCACTTTGACTGCTTGTGCCGTTGGGTTTAATGAAATTGTTTGATTGGTTGGAGTATTTGTGAAAGTTTGTGTCTTATGCGCCATTCTACACTTGCTCATTTCACGCGTAATAGGGATAATCCCGGGCTGGATGGTTCGTTCCGAAATACTTTACCATTCCAAGTTTTCCATATACTCCAAAGAAGTGCAACAACTCTGTCCATCTTAACATTTGGCCGCGACTGCTTAAGTCCAGAGAGCCAATCTTCTAGCTTCATTTGGGAAGAAACTGGCAGATCACCAGTAATCAATCCACGGTCACATGCTAGTTGCCAAATGGTATGAGCATGAGGACACCCCATAAACAGGTGCTCTGCATCCTCAATAGCCCCACTGCAATGAGGGCATAAGGGATCAATATTCAATCCCCTAGCTAATAAGTTTCTGCGTGTGGGAAGGGATGTATGACAAACTTGCCAGAGGAAGACCTTGAGCTTAGACATTATATCAAGTTTTCATATCCAACTAAAATCCCAGGGTTGGGAGTTATGTCGATCAATTCCATGGGCAGCTCATGTTGCAGATTTAGTGGTGAATTCCCCACTTCCAGAGAAACCCCAACAGATGGAATCAGGAATAGGGTTAGACGGAATTGGTGTTGCCAAAATAGCTTTAAGGCAAGCAGAATCAACAATTCCTTGCAATTTGCCAATATCCTATTCTTTAGATTGTAGGATAAACTGGGTAATAGTGAGTGACGTATCGATGGTTGAAGAATCGGCAATTCCCATGAGAGCAGCCAGACTACGATTATCGCACCAATTATCTGTCCAAAATTTGATATTTTCCCCGTCGCCTACTTTGCGAAATTGGTCGCGGTTCTGCAAAATACATTTCCATGCCCAGGAATCTGGTGGACGAGGCTTAGCTGTGAAGAAAGTTTCATTGACGGGATACTTCGCCCACATTTGTTCAGTCCAAAGAAACTTATTATTGAACAGTTTCGAGGTTAACTTACCTAAAAAGGAGTTGTTAATAGCCTCTGTCTTTTGGAGTCCAAGGCCTCCTGAATTTTTGGGTTTACAAATTTTATTCCAGGATACCATTGGTAAGCCTTGGAGATTATCAGATTTTCTCCAGAAAAAATCACGGTTAATTTCGTCAATTTGCCTACTAGTGGCAGTCGGTAATTGAAAACATTGCATACTATGTGCGGGCATGGTTTCTAAAATTGTCTGTATTAGCACGATACGGCTTGCTTTGGAGACGTTAACAGTCTTCCATGTCTGGAGCTTGGCTGCAGTTTTGTTAACTAATTCGGAAAAGGTATTTACGTTTGGTCGACCCTTAAAAACTGGGCAACCTAAGTATTTGCCCAGATTGTCTTGGTGCTTGATGTGGAAGACAGATGATACAATATGTCGGTCATGTGACATTGCATTTTTTGAAAAGGTAAGAGATGACTTCTGGAAGTTGATGAGTTGGCCTGACTGCTAACAAAAGGTAGCGAGAATGCTCATTAGCTTCTGACACGACTCGAGGTTGGTAAGGCAAAAAAGGAGGCTATCATCTGCAAACGAAAGACATGGCAATTTGGCCGCTCGGGGTGAACTTTTGAAGCCTATGCCAATTTTCTTTGTGTCGAGTTCTGTGCGTAATGTTCGGGTAAGTGCTTCCATGCATAACAGAATGAGGTATTGGGATAAAGGATCCCCTTGCCGTAATCCTCTGGTTGGGCTGAAAAATTCTGAAACTTCATCATTCACAGCAACCGAATAGGAGACTGTGGACACACAAAGCTGAGTCCACTTGATCCATTTATGATGAAACCCTAGTTTAGTGAGAGTATCAAAGAAGAAACTCCATTCGACTCTGTCGTACGCTTTTTTCATATCAAGTTTGAGTGCCACCCAAGATTTCTTTCCCTTCATAGAATTAAATTTAGTGATTACCTCATGAGCTAGTAGGATATTATCGTGAATGGAGCGATGTGGAATGAAGGCACTTCAAGCGGGGTCGATAATTTTCCCAAGGATCGGATGCAATCTATTTACCATAACTTTGGCAATGATTTTGTAAAGCGTATCGCGCAAGCTGATGGGGCGATATTGTTCTGTAACTGAGGGATTATCGACTTTCCGAATTAAAGTAATAAGTGTGTGATTAATTTGCTTTAGAGTCTTGCCTTCGAGGAAAAAGGACCGAACTGCTTGGCAGATGTTGTTCTGCACAGTGGGCCAATGATCCTGGAAGAAAGATGCACCAAACCCATCAGGTCTCGGTGCTTTGAATTTATCCATCTTGAATACTGCCTCTCGAATTTCATGATTATCAACAGGTTTAATGAGATTTAAATTGTCTTCAATGAAGACCATTGTGGGTAAGTCAACTGCCAATGAAGAGGAACATGACGTTGATCTGAAGCGTGACTTGAAGTCATTAACAAAAAGTTGTTGGATAGTAGCGGAATCTTCAATCCAGACCCCCGAGGAGTCTTTAATTTTCACAGTAGACGAACGCGATTTCCTCGCTTTCATCACTCGGTGGAAGTAACGGGAGTTATGATCCCCATTGACAAGCCATTCTTTCGCGCTATTTTTGGAAGATACAATGAATATGGATTGGGGTTTTTTTGGATCGACATTGGTGTAATCATTTTGTTTATGTAGTTGGAAAGAATATAACGAATGCAATTCAATGGGAAGTTGGGTTTTTTTTTTAAGAACTAAATTTGGTATACATTGTTGATGCTTAGATGTTATAATATTGAAATAATGATTATTGTTTAAATTATAATATGAATCATGCAACTTGGATGCATAATAGACAAGAACATAAGATATGAACACTTTATAAAGCAAACATAAATTGGTCATTGATATTTTCAGAGAATATGTAATGCGTACATCATGTCAATAGTTTGAGAAACACTAAAAAACATGATGCGCTCTGTTAATCCTATTTGCACCCACACCAAGTATATAACCAAAACTACGAAAAACGCATCTGCTTGTTTGCCAACACTACAAAAAACATATCCCCTGTTTGCCAAATATCGCTACAAAAACGGTGCCCTGTTCCAATTGAAAAAGCAACGGGTTATCACCCGTTGGAGCGTACACTGGTTTTCGAAGGAAAATGCATCGAATTCCGACGGGTATTCTGTTGGATTTTTTTGTCGGAATCCAAGGAACAATTTTCAAAAAAATTTAGATATGGCTTTTAAGTTCGGAAGGAACCGAACTCAATCATAAAGTGCTGCGAAGAGAGAGAGAGAGAGCACAATGAAGAGAGAGAAAGAGGGAGCTCCATGGTTGCAGATGATCGGTAAAGGAGATTGTTGTCGTTCATGATGCATCGGTAAGTTGTTTATGCTCAATTAATATGTTCTTTAAAATAGAATTTTTTAAGCTAATTGGTGTTTTGGTGGTGGTTGATTTGTTTTTCTTGATTTGAAGAGTTGTCGTCATCGTCACCACATTTGTCGACGCCCACTGTGTCGCCGCTGCTTTGTCGCTCGTTCCACCAGGAGTTGATTATTTTTTCGGGTATTTCGAGGTTAGTGGCACTAATTACGTAGGTTTATTGAAATTGTTGCATTTTGAAATTTTATTAATTTGGTATGTGTTGTTTAATTTTGTGAAATTTAATTTTGTAGCGTATATGTATAGTTTATTTGATTTATTTTGTTTGGTAAATTATGGATGTGGAAAATATGGATATGAAGTATGTTAATTTTTTATTTCATTTGTAAAGTATATTTATTTGGATAAGTGAAATCAAATATATTAAGTATATATATTTAAAAAAGCCGTGTAATTAATATAAAATGTTGAAGTATGTTAAGCATATTTAATATGTTTTGTTTTAGTAAATGGTTAAATTTGTTGAATATGTTTATATTTTGATTTCGTAATGGATGGGAGGGCCATACCGAAGGTCGCAAAATTTAAGTATCTGGGTTTGATCATCCAGCAGAATGGGAAAATTGACAAGGATATTAGCCAACAGATTAGAGTGGGCTGGCAAAAGTGGAAGTCAGCGTCAGGGGTGCTGTGTGACAAGAGAGTGCCCATGGGATTGAAAGGCAAAGTATATCGGATGGTAGTTAGACTGGCTGTTCTCTATGGATCGGAGTGTTGGCCTCTAAAAAAACGCAGGTCCAACGGTTGATGGTAGCTGAGATGAGAATAGTTAGGTGGATGTGTGGTTTTACGAGATTGGACAGAATTAGGAATGGAGTAATCAAGGGTTTAGCTGAAGTGGCCCCCATAAAGGAGAAAATGAGGGAATCGAGGCTCAGATGGTTCGGCCACGTGAAGAGGAAAAGTGTGACCGCCCCAGTGAGAAGGTGTGAGATGATCAACCCCCCCGGTGGTAAGAGAGGGAGGGGTAGACCGAAGAAGAGTTTAGAAGCATTGGTTAGAGAGGACCTGAGAGTTGTCGGTCTTACGGAGGACATGGCTCAGGATAGGAGGCTGTGGCGGGACAGGATTAAGGTTTCTGATTGTAGGGGACTGGCTCCGTAGGGGGCAGTAGCTTAGGCGGTGTAGGGCGGGTAGGGTTTTGGTGTGCTTGTCTGCAGGTTGTGCTTTTCTGGGATGTGACGGCACTAAGCGCCCCTGGTTTGTTGATATATGTCTCTACTGCCTCTTTATTTGCTATCCGACCCTTTTCTCTCCCTCTTTCTCTTACTCGGTCAATGGTTTCGCAATCATTTTCTCTATAAACCTTTTTTCACAAAACTGTTTTGTGGGTATTATGGAATCAACCTCTCTATGGGTAGGAATACCGGTAGAGGTAAAGTTGCCTACAGCCGGATCTCCCCAGACCCCGTGAAAGCGGGACCAACACTGGGAGTTTGTTGTTGTTTATTTTTTGATTTGAATGATTAGGTATCTTGAGTATGTTTATTTTTTGTTCAATTTGTTCTATATATTAATTTGTAGTAAGTATGTCAAGTATATGTTTATGTTAGGTATGTTTAATTTTTTGTATGATTTGTTTGAATTGTTAAGTAGGTTTATTTTATTTTTTGGTTAATAGTATTTTGTTTATTTTTTGGGCTTGTTTATTTGGATGAAATGTGAAATAAATAGTTTAATTTGTGTTTGATTTGTTAATTAGGTTTATTTTTATAAATAAAATAGTTAAGTTAAATTTATTTTTTGTAGCATATATGTTTAACGGTTTTGCTAATTGTCGCCCTTAGAGCGATGGTTAAGTGAGGTATCAAATATAATATTTCCATTATCTTTTATTTGTTAATAAAATTATTTAGTAAATTATTCTATCATTTAATTTTCTTTCCTTGCCTAGTTCCAAAACTCGAGATCACCACAATCGACACCAACAAACTTGAGATCTTCCTCTCAACTATCTATGGTCATCAACAATAGCATCCCTTCCTCGTCCACACAGCAACACAATTAATGGCCAGTAAACTAAAATTACAGCAACAAGGCCACCAGCATTTAATGGAAAAAAAAACCCTTGTATGCAGATGTTAATTTTAGTCATTTTGGATCCAAAAGAACCCAACAAAAAATTTAAGATAAATGAAGGTCTTCTCTGCTGAAATTAATATTGAACAACGACTGCTGCTCGTTGGAATTCCATTGCCTGTTGCCATTGAAAATAGGTGCGAGGGCTCTTGGAATTGAGATGAGAGAGGAACACAGAGATGAAGGCGTACGGGCAATACTAATGGGCACCAAATGACAATGAAGATGGGGAAGGAAAGAGAATTGTGATGCATTAATTTTGAGTAGAAAGAGGGAAGAGGTAATGCGAGAGGATGGATTTTTTTGGGGTTAATTGAGGACATTATTGATATCAATGGCATTGTGAATCCTAGATAAGGAAGGATTAACAACAACATAGCAAGTAAATTTATTTAGTCATATGAAGATAATGGAAGTATTCCATTGGATAACTTGCTTAAACATCGCCCTAAGGGCGACAATTAGCAAAATCGTTTAACGGTTTTGCTAAATATAAAATTTGTAGTAAATAATTTAATCTTTAATTTTATTTGCATTGTATGTTGATTTGGATAAATGAAATAGTTGTAATGGTTGTAAGTAGTCATGGATGATGGAACAAAAATGTTATTAAAAATTTGTGTTCAAAACTTCATTATGAAGAGGACCCAGGGGCTTAGGGGGAGAGTGACTGTAACGCCCCCAAAATGCTGATGACCTGATTTACGGAAAACTGCAGCAAAAGACTTAATAATAGAATGTGCTACCGCCATCCTGATAAGGACAAAGCTCAGTGAAACCATTTAATCTTGCAGCTCATATTCACAATTACAAAATCTATTAACTGAAACACTTCAAGATCAAAGTCCATAATAGTTCAACTTCAATACCATCGACTCAATCATACCATGTGATAACTTGCACTCCAAACTATATAAGTATATTGAATATAGATCCAACTTGACCCTGAGGTCGATTCTAATATTCATGCTATGCTGAATCCACTGTGAGCATCTGACGAGTTGCAAAAGGGCTTGCTAAATGGAGAAACATGGGATATTTCATCACCTGAAATGAAAAACATGAAAATAATTCGAAAATACGAGCAAAAACTCAGTACATGCATTCCTGTATTGTAAAATGAGCATATAAACACTGTTGATATGATGGGTACCCGCTTTTACAGCTCATTTAGTTTGCAATAACAATGAAAATGAAAGTAATATGAAACCGAATTCCTTATTATTATCTGGATGTGAACCTCTTGCAATGATATGATCTATACATAGGTGTACACCTATCAATCCGATCAAGAGTTGACCTGAAGCTGCACAAGTAAATGATGGGCTGACGCCTTATAGATGATAACTGACAGGGTCACAAGTTAAATGGCAAATCACTATATAAACTGATTCATTGATACACTCATTAAGAGTTGTAACTTGATAAACATGTCATGCTTTCTGAAGATACAAGCAATGAACGAACCTTGAGTCTTTAAAAATGTCATCTGACTTGATAAAAGTCAGTTGTTTCATAATATCATCTGACTTGAAAAATATGTTCTAACCTGATAGCACTTATGCATAACGAAAAACGATAACTAGGCATCGACTCTGTTTCATAAATGTCATTGTAAGTATATGTAGTCAGTAAATGATCTTTACTCACACAATTGAGTAAGTAAAAGTATGTCAGAAATTGAGTAATTAAATAGTATACATAACTTGAGTATTTCAATAAAACTTCAAAACTGAATTAGTGAAAGTAATTAAATTTGATATAAAGTAAATAAAAGTAAAATAGTCCACAATGAGATAAATGAGATTACAAAGGAAAAGGCTTTGATGGTGATAATTGGGAGAGTGGTTGTGGTCTTTTCTGAAATAGGTTACTGATATGGGTTTAAGGCTTGCTGTTGTATAACTTGGTTCAAGATAACAACGAGTACACTAGATTGGCTTGATAAATACATTTGATATATTATGAAGTGAGTAAGTAATAAAGGTTTGAGGCCAAAAGGGATATATCTTGGTTCGAAATAGCATAAACTGCAATAACTTGGTATGAGAAATATGGTTTCCGAGTCACAACTCTCTCACTTCTCATATTTCCTTCATAAATCCATTAGATATAGAATTTCACCCCAAATGAATCAGTGAACTCAATAGAAGCTATTAAGCTCACTAAATGTGGTATTTTCTTTGTAAACTCCATAAATGATTCAAAGCTCACAAACAAGCTCCCAAATTGCATACTTGTCTTCTTTTTTCTCACTAATTAAGCTAAAAGCTCCATGAAAGTCGATGAATATTCATTTTACCTTAAATGAACTTGACCCAAAATACACAAAATGAGTGCATGATCAATCTCATTTAATATTTATTACTGCTCTTTATAAAATTACTCAAAATGCTTCTGAAAATCATCAAACTCAAAATACTCAACCGAAATTCATGAAATCTTATAGGAAATTCAAAAATAATATGGACAATATATAGTATAATTTTTTGAATTTTTCTTCAAGTATACGCTGCACAGAAATTGGAATAATAGCCTGATTTACACTCAAACAAGTCAGTTCACTTCAAAAATTCATAACTTTCACCCTAGACCTCAAATGGAGACCGAAAACCCCAATATGAAAAGATTAAGAAGTATCAAAAAACTTTCATTTATAACATAAAATATGATTCCCACAATAGGATTCCCAAAATGGGGCTAAACTACAAGTGTATCAGTTTTGGTCCCATTCTGCGCTGTTTTGGTAGAACGACCATAACTTTTTCCACAGATCTCGAATTAAGGCAATTCAAGAGGCATGTAAAGCTAACACATTGAATTGCCTACCCACCAAAAAGCATAAATTTTCAATGGGCCAATCATTACCAGTTTAATCATGAACTCTACTCTGTTTTGCTGAAATTTCTAGCCTCACTGTTTTGACTTTTTCCTCTCTTTTTCATATAAATCTCATTTGAAATCATTCCAAGTCACCAAAAGCATCATCATAATCATCAATAAAACTAAAGATTATAAAATCAAATACAAATCAATCCATAAATATGGTTTTAACTTAAGCTTGCATGAACATGATCATCTTAAAACCCTAGCATGCTCCAAGCTCAACTTCACCATGATCAACACCAAAATACCTCTTATTGCTTATCAAAACATTATGATCAATGATCACAAGTATCAAAACAAGAATTAAAACTAAAATAAAAATCAAAATCAACAAGATCAAAATTACTCACTTTGAGCTTGGAAAATGTAAAGATGGTAGTGATGTTTAGTGGTTTTGATGATGGAGGATGGTGACTTGTGGCACTAGGATGTTGGGGGGGGGTCGGAGGTCATCGAGGTTGGCCGGAAAACTGGTCGGAAAACAACCAGAAAGGTTTGCTCTGCTGCCGTGAGGGAGAGAGAAGGAAGAGAGAGAAAATGGAGTTTTTGGGTTGTTTTGTGTTTGTTTTGATAATTCTAACCCTTGGCTGAAATTTTATCCTTCTACAAGATCTTTTTGCTAATTAAAATTAGGCTCAAATGATAGTAACTAACTTAATTTAATCATATCAAAATTTTCGGGCCAAAATTTTAACTCAAAATGAATCGGGCCGCAAATCGTGCCCAAATGAATTGGGCCGAACTTCATGAATTTGAGCCCAAATATTTTTGCATGACTAAATGTTAAATTTTTGTGACATTATGAAAAATAATTTAATGCTCAGTAATAATCATTGAGGTCTAATATCGATTCACCTGAAATTTCAACAAAACTTAAATTAACAATCAATGAAACTTGAATTGTAAAATAGGACCCAAATAAAATATCCCCCAGCCGGGATGAATAAATACGATAACTTAATGCGAATAATTTAAATGGCATAAGGTAATTCGATAAATATATAAATTGAGTGTAATTGAATTATTAAAACATGATTTGGTTAAACAAATAACCGTGAGTGATTAAATCTATAAACTTGATAAATTAAATGAATAAATATGATTAGTTAAAGAAATAAATATGATTTAAATAAATAAATATGGGTTAGGGTCGACTTATTACAGTGACCTTTTTTGAGGGGTTTGGATTTTCCATTTATAGGGAGAGGTGGTTACACAGAACATCATGAGTACGTGGGGAATTTTTTTATAAATCCAAGGGGAGTGGGTGGATAGACTGATGAGAGAGAAAGTTAAGAGTGATTGGGAGCCGTTAAATACTGTGTTGAGACAAATATGGAGGGATAAAGTAGTTACTCATTTGAACGTGGGGGAAATTGAGGAAGTGAGAGAATCTTCAACAATTAAGACCTTTTTTTAATTAAAAAAATCAAGTAAAATCAATAGTTTAGATTAAAGGGACATTTTAAATGAACGGTCTAGATTGTCACAAAGTACACAATGCTACATTTTAGACATTGGTTTATTGCATTGGTATGCATTTAATTATTTAAAAAATACGAGGCATTTGTGTATACCCAACTTTGCAATTTTTGTAGGAATTTGCACTATTTAAAAAAAAAAAAAAAACTTCTACTTCTTTTGATTATGTGCATATCTTAGGTCTAGCTTCATTCCCGATGGATAATAGGGATAAGGCTCCAACAATAGTCAAGCATTAAGCACAGTTATAGTCAGGTATATGATCAATTTCTCTCATAATGGGAAGAGGTAGTATGCCTCCATCCTTAATCCCTTTGTTGCCATCTCTACTCATGGTCCACCATCTTTTAGAGTTCTAGTTTTTTGAGGTTGGATGTCAACAATTTGAATCCACATTCTCCTTCACTTCCAATTTCATTTCTCTTGCACTTAGACCTCTATGCTCATGAAATATGTTCTTCACCTTTCATTATCTCTACCTCAACTTCCTATCTCTTTGTATATCTCATCATGTTTCCTCTTAAACTTCACCATAGCTTGTAAAGCCCCCAACCCTAGGACTAGGAGTGTTAGGGTTTTTCTTTAAATATTGGGACGAAACGGATAGAGTTTTCCCTAAAAACTGACCATTTTTCAGGCTCAAAGTTTTACAATAATTTCCCTGCACTGAAAAAACAGCAATAAAGGGCTAACTAACTCAACAGCTACCCATCGGAGTTCACAGCTCTACGGGCCACCCGCCCGAAATACCACAACCAATGCAGTTCAATGCTTAAACAAATGAACAATGAAAAGTGCAGCCCTGGGCAACTTAGATGGTGGCTCACACGACCATACAGAGCGACTCTAATGATATGCAATACAAGCACACAATAACTTACATTACAAACCATTACATCATAATACATTTTGCAGCTCACATACAAGCACGTCGCTTTACTCCTAGGACAGCGATGGCTCCATTTTGGCTTACTTGGACCGACCTTTACCCGCTATTTCAGAAACCTGAAGGGCAACAATAATAGATGAGAATGAGCGATAATCGCACAGTGGATAACCGCTCCCCTAAAACAATGTTTTCAATCCAATAATAACTTACGACAGTTGTTCGTAATTCCTTTTCTTTGAAGAACCCACCTACCGCATAGTGTGTTCCAATCACAATGCAGGAGAAATAACATTTGCACCAACAACTTAAACTTGAGAATAGCTATACTCAATGAACTTACCATAAGTCATTCATACGAACTCATAAATTCAATGAAAACAAATGAGGTTTAACCCATAAACACTACTTGCTGGGATTTCTGTTACAAAAGGCTCATCCATCGCTAAAACTTTATACGTGATGCTTAGTACATCAGTAAAGCTGATTTTAGTTCATATAATTTAAGTCGCACATAATTATTAAGATTCATTGGAGATGTCGTTAGGTAATGGGCTATATGAACTTAGAAATTATACTAAAACCATCATCACGCTCAATGCGATGAAATCACTAAATCGATGAATTCACTACACCATACAGTAACAGATCATAAGCAGAGGTAAATCTCCTCACTAAAACACGAAACGATAACCATAAGGCGAAGCATACAACTATGTCGTTTGATTAGTAAATAACAATATGACCTTTGAACTTTACGTGCTTGTTTCTTAAAGTATAATGTTTTACAAACCATCAGGCGATTAGTAAGGTCTCTACATGCTTGTTGGCGGAACTATATGGTGTATAGACTTTGAATCCTCTACCTGTTGATAGAACTATAGAACATTGATGGGACTATACTTATGAAACATTGAACTTTGAATCATCTGCGTACTGGCAGAGCTATGAACGTTGAACTTTGAAACTTCTGCCTATTGGCAGAACTATGAAATTTGAAATTTGGAACTTCTACCTATGAACTTTGGAACTTTTGCCTATTGGCAGAACTATGAACTTTGAACTTTGGAACTTCTGCCCATTGGCAGAACTATAAACTTTTAACTTTGGAACTTCTGCCTATTGGCAGAACTATGAAACACTGAACTCTGAAGAACTTTGAAACATTGAAGCTGAAGTTCTACGTGAACTTTAAAAAGGGGGGGGGGGTATTAGGTTTGTTACGCTAAGAATCCAATTGATGCAATGTAACCCACGCTTATTACTTAATTTCTTTTCAAAATGTTCCCTAGACTTATCGACTAGTCACCTAACTCATTCGGTTGATCAATCCGATGATTTAGGGTTATTTCGTTTCCAATGACTTGTCAATTAAAACAGGCGACCGATAAAACATTTAGAAGCGCTTAGGAATCATGTAAATAAGCATTTATGAATTTTTAAGGAACTCTAAAACTTAAAATCAATGCCGTCTCACGCATTCGCCAATTCAGGAGAAAAAGGTTTCACATGGCACGTATAATCACGTCATAAAATCATATCACCAACCGATTCCCAAAGTCCACACGATTGCAATAAATTTCAAACATTGCTTTGATATTTAAATATGTATAATCATAAATACGGAGGCAACGTTAGCGGTGATAACGATGCCCTTAACTGTGACTCGTATAAGGCTTAACTAGCCTCATTAGACGATCATTAATTCACAACTAGCATCCATAACTATATCATTTCTATGCAACCCCTATAAACAACAAATACATATAATCGATAAACTACGCATCATTGATAAACTACTTATAATCGATAAACTATATATAGTCAATAAACTTTATATAATCGATAACTTTATATAATCGATATACTATATATAATCAATAAACTACATATAAATCAATAAGCTTTAGATAATCAATAAACCAAATATAAATCGATAAACTTTACATAATCAATAAACTTTCTATCATCGATAAACAACATATAATCATTAAACTTGATATAATTGATAACTTTATATAATCGATAAACTATGTATAATCAATAAACTTCATATAATCGATAAATTACATATAAATCAATAAACGTTATATAATCGAATAAACCTCATATAATCGATAAATTCCATATAATCGATAAACTATATACGATTGAATAAATTTCATATAATCGATCAACTATATATATAATCGATAAAATTTTGTTCAGTACGATCAATATATATATATATATACACACACACACACGGCATCGTTCAGTTTACACTACAATGTCCTCAAGTCACTAATAATCAGTTTCAATTCAACCTGAACGAACTATAATCAATAAACTTTCATCGAAATTAACAATAAATAGGAGGAAGAGGAAACCCACCTCGATTCCAAGCTAAAGGACCTGGTTTAGGGCTTGATTTGGGTTGGCTTGGTGTGGGCTCGGCTCCCCCCCTTTGCTATCCCGCTGGCGCTTCCTTCCTCTGCCATCTCTGTTCACCACCTCATTGTCTATGTCCGGCGAGAGTGGCCACGCTGGTGGCAGTCGCCCGGGGTCGGGGTCCCCAAACCTTGACCCACGACTCCCTTCTCTCACCGTCTGCCTTTCTCTCTATTTGGGTTTGGCGTCGACCGGGGTGGGGGACGGTCGGGCACGCGTCGGCCGGTTGTCGGCGACCTTGCCGGTGCCCCCCTTGCCCTCTCCCGGTGTGTGGTCGCGGGGCTAGGAGCCCCCTCTCTTCGTGATCCTTCTGCCGGAAAAAAAACGAAGGGGCTTCGACCCCTTTTTCATTTTTTTTGTTTATTTTTTTTTTGTCCATTGATAAAACACCAACCCGCTGTACCATAAATTCAATTTTTCCGACCTCCAAATCTTAAACCGTAACCACTAATATAATCATCGGTCGGTTTATTTGTCTTTTGATTCAATAAATTGTAGGATTATTCCCAAGGTTCGACATTCTAGTCGTATTCGGGAATCTGCTCAATGTAGTACCCAATAATAATCTTTAATACCAATAAAACTAGTAATAATGATAACAATAATATTCTTTTCAATCAAATCAATACTTGAGCTGGCACATCGATTTTATTTCAATTTATAACGATATAAAATGACGAAATCAACTTAACAAAGGGATAAAAATCCTGGGTGTTACATAACTTTTATATTCAACTATGCCTCAACATCTTATCTCTTTATAAATCTCACTATGTTTCCTCTTAAACTTTACCATAACTTTTATATTTAACGATACGTGTATAATACAAATGCACCTTTTTTTGCAAGAGAAAGTTGCAACATGTGTATAGGTTGGTGCTATAAGCGGGTAATCATTGTATTGTCCAAATTGACATAACTCGGTAAGATAGAGTGTATTGCTATAAAACTTCATTTCATAGCAATGCAGCGAAAACTTTGTGGCAAAGATCATATGTGCAATAGTATCCTATACAAGATGATCTTAAAGATTATGGCCAACTGATTGAAGAAGTTAATCAATTTTTCATGTGAATTAAGCACAAGTATTTATGTGAGTTTGATATATCAGTGATAAAATATATTAGCTCCAAACACGAATAAATGTATGTGTAGACAAGATGTCTCATCTATGTAAGGTATGAAATTATAGTAAACATAGGACACAAATCAACATAATAGGCTTGTATAAGCAAATACTAATTTGATTAGAGTTATGCTATGTAAACTTTTAAGTCGATCATGACTTGCGTAATAATCTGTCGTTATTCTTGTTTTTTTTTTTTTTGTTTTTTTAAAGGGAACTTCCTTCCTCCATTTTTGCTTAGAAAGGGTGAGGATAGGAGCTATTATCCCATTGTTTTTGTAGACTAGTAATGAAGGAATATTTATCTAGATGCTTATGTCTTTTTGTTACTATGTTTCTTAGTGCAACAACCCTTTAGGATTGTTCATATAAGCTCAATAAAGGAGCTCAAAACTAGAAATAATTATGATGAGTTGGAAAGAGATGAACAGTAGTTAGGAGAAGATGAAAGCAGCATTAAAAGAGTTGTTAGAAAATTGGAAGAAACTAAAATAATTTGCGATAAATCAAAAGAAGTTGGAAAAAGGAGGAATGAACTAGAAGAGCTTAGAAACGGTTATAATGATTCGAAAGGAGTTGGAAGCATCTGTAAAATAAAATTTCAAGATGAAAAGAACATACACTTTATGGGGTTCATATCTATGAGTAATTATATCATCCTCATCATTGCCTACATTCCTTCAAGTATAACTAAAGACAACTTCATTAACAGAAGGTAGGAATGATAGTAGATTCTGGACCTGATCTAGATCCATCATACCTAATCCATTTTTAAGGATCTGGATCCAAAATATTTGGACCCATTGGATTTTTAGAGGACCTGGATCCTATTGGATCTGGGTCGGATCTGGATATGGACCTGAGACTTTCAGACCCAAACCTGATCTTGGACCTGTATATAAACCAGTTTGATTTATTTTTTTTACTATTCGTATAGCATAGGCATTAGGGTTTTTAGTTTTGGTTTCGGATTTCTTATTTCTCACTCCTCTCTGTCGCACCTCTCTTCCTCACTTTTCTGTTGTCACGACCTCATATCTTCTGGCACCCACCACTCCACGTCTCCACCCCATCTCCTCCGGTCCTCGTTCTCCAGAGTCCAGGACCTTCACGCTGGCCTCCTCCCTCTTCCCAGTAGCTCTTCAGTCTTGCTCGTCGTGGTTTCGCCAAAACTAGCCATGCTACCCTCATCTCAGCGCTACCTCCTCACGGATCGACTATTTTTCGGCATTTCTGTCCATTTTCAGCGCGTCTATTCATACTCCCAGGTAAATTTATCAGAGCTATGTTCATTTTTTGCATCATCGGCCACATACTCTTCCACCATATATCTCTAACAGATCTAAGGTGACAGAGGATGAAACCTCAAATCCCAATCAGAAACAAACCACATCATTAATTTTGTTTTCTCTGTTTTATGTGCAACCACATCCTTAAAATTTTGAAAGGCTGTTACCATTTTAATTTTAGGTAGTGTTTGGTTGGGGAGAAAAATGATTTTCCCATAAAATGGTTTTTCGATTTTCTGTTGTTTGGCACCATAAAGGATATAAAACTATTTTCTAAGGAAAATGATTTTCCTCCCAATTAAGGAAAATGATTTGAGAAGATAGAAAGTTGATTTTCTTCCGTCAATAATGACAATATGGTCGGCTTAAATATAGATGCAAAATTTGATTCAAACAGTTCGAATCGAAACTTGACTATCCGATGGGAAAGATTAAAACAAACTCAAATACAAAATTTGAGCTCAAATTTCTTTCATTTTGTCGATATTTATCTACGTCACCACAATTTAATCTACATTTTTTGCCACTAAAACAATTCGCCACTAAAACAATCTCAACGGTTTGAATGGAAACTTGATCATTAGATAGAAAATATTAAAATAGTCTCAAATTCAATTTTTGAGCTCGATATTATTTCATTTGGTCAATAGTTTTTCCCGCAATGACAATTCAAGAGATGTTTTTCATCAGTTAAACAATGCAGTCAATATTTTTTACCACTAAAATAATTTTAACAGTTTGGATCAAAAGTTAATCATCAAATAGGAAATATTAAAATAGGCTCAAATCTAGATTTTGAGAATAAGATTCCCGCATTTAGTGAACAATTCACGATAATTCAATTGATATTTTTCGTCATTTAAACAATTCAGTTGATGTTTTTCATCACTAAAATAATTTCAATTATTTAGATCGAAACTTGATTATCCAAGAGGAAGTATAAAAAAAAACTCAAATATGAATTTTAAACTCAAAATTCCTTCATTAGGTCAACATTGATCTCTGCTACGACCAGTCAGTTGTTATTTTTCGCCATTTAAACAATTCAGTTGACGTTTTTATTTTTTTCATGGAAAATGATTTATCTTGTACCAATCCACGAAAAATGTGACATGAAAATCAATTTCCTTTGGAAAAAATATTTTCCAGAGAAAATGATTTGGAAAATAATTTTCTTTCCAACCAAATTTCTTTCTTTTTTTCCCCAGCCTTTTAGTTTATATTTGTTATTTACTAGTATGGACCCGTGCATTGCACGGAACTATTTGAAAAAATTACACAGATAAATAACACTAACTATCTTAAAAATAATTTAAAACTAGTATGTTTTTGTAAATTTCAATATCAGAAATATGATTATATTTCAATAGCATAACCTTATGGTATCACTATATGTAAAAAAATATTATTGGATTGCTATAAGGTAAATGATGTTCAAGAGAAATTATTATAACTTGTAAAAGCAAAGGAGAAATTTTAAGAAAATACGCAAACTACTTTATAATTATGACAAAGACACGTAATTTAACTAATGATCCTTTAAAGATTAGCATATTAGACGAAATTCAAATCGTACATTGCTAAATTTACACTTTGTAGTCAGTAATAGAAAGGAACTCCTTCACGTACTATCTTACCTCCCTCTTGCCTGAATGTGGTTTAATAGGATGGATAAAGATCTTAGTGTTGCAAGGAGAATGGATTGGGGGATATTGATAATAGAACGCAAGGGATCATGATGAGAGAGGTATAGATTTTTTTTTGGGGGGGGGGGGTATAGTTTCATGTCAATGCACTTAAGGAATTTCAAGTTAGAGCAAAATAAACAAAAATAAATCCTATGCATGGGTCTAAATGGAAAGCACCCCTATAAAAGAACATATTTTTTACATTTCTATAACACTGGATAAAAGGTAAACCATAGTATGTCTAGTGTAATAGCCACAGAGAGGAGGATAATAGATGAGTTTCATAAGCTAATAAAACACAATTGTCTCTATATTGATCCAATGAATATATTTGGCGAGTTTCATGAGTTCTTTTCTTGACTTTGATGATGATAGACTTAACCTTGCTTCTAACTATTAACATAACCTACATTTTCAGTTGTCTCCATTCTAAACAAAGAGACAAAGACTTTTGTAAGCTAATTTGATGTTGTAGAGGCTTATGACTAAGTTCTTGATGCATTGGTCACCGCCTTTGTGCTCTTTTCTACAAACCCAACTAGAGCATAATTGACCCTAAATAATAACCTATCATAATACAATTTGTATAATAGTGTGCATAATTGGCCATTTATATTGTACACTTTTCTTGATTTCATGGAACACCTAACATCGACATAATACATCCCTTACCAATTGGCCAATGAGTCATCGAAGACGAATAGGTCTGACGTGCTACTTGCATGTGAAAATTCTCCACAAGATCCGTTACTTCAACACCATAAAGCTCATCCGCTCTTTCCATCAACTCCCATATCTGTTACAACAAAGGCCACCACTTTATGATAGCAAATACGAAGGTTGATGGGAAAAAATACACCAAGAAATTGTTCATATTTATAACTCAAGCAACCCATGCTTGATAACAATGACCGAGTCCCTCAAAGTACTTATGAGAATAGCAAGCTAAAATTGATGCAATTATTTATAAAGGCGTTGGACATGTAAAAAAGTTAAATAATTATAAGTATCTTGACAGATATATAGAAAGTTTATGAACTAAACAATTATTAGGAATACACATTGCTTGCTCACCCAAATTTCAATAACTTTTTTCATCTTTTCTACTATCAATCCCTACATACATTAAAGAGATATAAAGCACCAACAGAAACTACACACAAAATAACAACAAAAACTGAAAAGACATGGGCTAAACTGACAAATCTAAAATACAATGACATTCAAAATTAAGCATGCTTGTGATTTATACATCTAGTCAAAAATAAAATAAAAACTTATATAGAAATTGTGATACAAATATACATTGAGGGAAAATTTTCAATGCTTGAAGATAATTAAGGCAGGGAGTTAGAAAATAGATTAAAGGAAACAAATCAAGTAAAATGGAGAAAACAGATTGAAGGAAATTAACTTACATAGAATACAATGAGGGAAGCGGATTGTAGAAGAACTTTAACGAAGGCAGGAACTTTGCATGATGATCCCAACTACTCCATCAAAAAACACTATATCCAATAGCAAAGCGATGACTAATATTCCCAGTATAGCCCATTGAAGAGAAGGTCAAAGTATATTGACTCTGAATTGTGATATTGAAATCACTGTAACTCTGACTCGAATTGCATTGAAAACTACAAAATTTTGTAATCTAGGGAGGTAAGAAAAATCTAAAAACTAATTAAGCATAAGCCATAAAATAGCAAAACTTCATTAGGAAGGGGGCCTAGGGCCTTAGGGAGAGAGTGACCTTTTTTGAGGGGTTTGGATTTGCCATTTATAGGAAGGGATGGTTACACTGAGCATCATGAGTACGTGGGAATTTTTTTTTTTAATCCAAGGGGAGTGGGTGGATAGACTGCTGAGAGAGGAAGTTAAGAGTGATTGAGAGTCGTTAAACACTGTGTTGAAACAAATATGGAGGGATAAAGCAGTTAATCATTTGAACGTGGAGGAAATTGAGGAAGTGAAGGAATCTTCAACAATTACGACTTTTTTTATTGAAAAAATCAAGCAAAATCAATAGCTTAGATTAAAGGAGCGTGTTAAATGAACGGTCTAGATTGTCACAAAGTCCACAAATCACTCACATGGCCCCTGGCAAGTATGATTTTTGAGGAGTGGTGCGTGGTTAACTGTTTCCTCATGGGATTAAATTTTATTTGTAGCCTTATCCTTTAAAACAAAAAAGCTTGATTCAAAGAGAGCGGTTGTGGGGAGTGTTTCACAGAGAGTGAAACATGTCAGTCGGTTACTGGGAATAACTAAAATGATAATATATTTAGTTTTTGAATGTGGGTGAGATTTTCTCATAGGCTAAATTGGCGAGATTCAATTAGAATGCTTGAATTGTTATTTCTTGAATTCTCAGCAACTCACTCATTTTTGCATTTATTATATAAAGATTATTCTTAATTAGCGTGTGACTAATATCATTCAATCCTTTCTCTAGTTAGTCTTATTATTAGCATTTCGTCTTACTTTAATCCTTTCTTGTCTTACTTTAAGGGTCAAGCTAATGCACCCTAAATGGTAGGGAAAAGTTTTAATATTTATAAACCCCAAGTACAAGGTGTATCGTTGAGTACTCGGAGTGTCATCCGCAGGGAGTTGTATTTTTAAATACCAGAACTAACTAAAGCGTCTCAAGCTAGGGAAAACAGAAGTGATAAAAAATAGAACTAAACTACTAAAACAAAAACAAAGACTTCGATTATGATTAAACCTAAGATAAACCAACCAATCAAGTCAAACCCCTACCTTCTCAAGTTATACTAGTATTCAGAGATGATCGGTTGCATCATTAAAGACCACCCAAGCCATCTCTCAAATGTCATGAGCTAGTCTAATTGTTCTAACCTCATATTTTCATGGGATTAGCTCAATTAAACTACAAGATTAGCAACCCTTGACCTGGCTAGCGACCGAGACTATTTTCATGTTCCAATCCCGACTATTTACTCTACACATACTAGACAATCAACGTTATATTTCAGCATAAGTTAATTGCCTTAAAATACGGATGAAAGCTCTTTTAAGCATTTCATTGAACGCATGGTGGGCGTGAGAGAAAACCCTAAATTCTAGCATAAACGAGGGGGTAAAGGTCTAAACAGCTTCAGTTAGCCATCACAAGGCTAATCACAATCCAAAATCACAACTATAATCACCAAACATCACAAAAGCATACAAACCAAAACATGAACTTAAATTCACAAATTAAAATAGAGAGAGGAAGAGAAGAGAAAACTTGTGCTTGATTGAATTAAAGATCGAATCCACAAGTTTGAATCAAAAATACTCTTCTAATATAACCTAATTACCCTAATTTATTCCCCCTAATGGGGTTTGAGAGTGGGAGGAGGAAGCTAAATCGCCTCTCCCCAAAAAAACCTCCCAAAAGAGCCCCCTAATGGGAAGCCTAAAAGTGGCTTTCAACGCGAAAACTGGAGAGTGGTACGGCTATCTGGCACATGATGTCCATGCCACCATGGCACGGTTGTGCCGCCCGGCACAGATCCCCCATGCCAAATCTCTAGTTCGGCAGAAACTCTCTCCACTGCTTCTCTCTTGATTCCCAGGGCTTCTTACACCTCTATTATTCCTTGTAATTTATTTCAGCACGGTACTTTCTATCAAAACCAGGAGATTTCTCCAAAAAGTAGGACAAATAATTTTATAAGCACAATTGAATCAGATGAAGTAAATTTGACAATTTCTCATCTATATTTGACATAAAAACAATGATAAACAGGGATCAAATAGGTGCTAAATGAGGTAAAATAGGGGTTCATCACTAAACATTAGTTGCATGAAAGGATAAATTAGTTTTGATTCTTTCTTTCTTATTTTTAGATATTTTATTTTTGACTCATGTTATAACAATGAGCATTGTTGAGTTTACATGTAACAATGCCAATTTTTCAAGTGAACAACCTTCTTTAGGATATGGAATGAACAATAATTGTTTTATTAATGAACAATAATAGATGAACTTAATTCAGGAACAAACAAATTTTAAGTACTTCATGAACTACGTTGTTAATACAGCTTATATATATTAATGAAATTCACTAAGCTAGTGAACAAATCCAATTGGGAAATAGTTAGCATAGTCACCTATGAGGGTGGGCATTCCAATATCACAATGAACAAAACAAAATTTGACATGTACAAATCTAAGTATATGAAATGAAGAACAGAATAAACATGTTCTATGTACTCAACTATGAAAATCAATTGATCAATTAGTAAACAATGTTCAATCATATAGTGAACAAAACTTTTATGGTTAAAGCAAGCAAAGCTAGCTAACCTAATGAGCCTACTCAATTGACATCATGAGCAAATTCAACTATTAAAATGAATAGACCTAAGTATTTATTGAACAATTTTCAATTACATTGTGAACATAACTTGGATTGTAGTCGAAGAAGTCCATTGAGCCAATGAACAAATCTAAATAGTGGGCAATTAACAAATTCATATGTGAAGGTGAACATTTCCAGTAGCATGATGAACAAAGCTATGTTTGACATGTACAAATCCAAGTACATGAAATGAAGAACACAATAAACAATATCCTATGAACTCAACTATTGAGAATGAATTGACAAAGTGACTTAGTGAACAATATTTAGGCATATAATGAACAAGCTTAGCATGCATGCTCCACAAAATATTGAAATATGCATTGTCTCATATTTGATAATCTGAATATTTTTTAATATTTAATTCAATTATTATTATGTATACCATAATTAGAGTTTTGTTTACATATACATTTTTTTTAAGGACTCTAAGTCAAAGTATTGTTGATGACGAACTTTACGGCCTTGCATCTTTCCCATCTTCATATCTTTTCTTGTTGTGGTCAATATAGGATCTTGAAATTTGTTTCTGATTGAGCAATGATAGCATCATATTTAATTTCACCTCTAAAAAAGAAAGATAAAGTGAGGTGTTCATTGAACAATCACAATATATATAATGAACAAATTCACTAGTCTTGTTGAACAAATTCACTAGTCTTGTTGAACAAATCAAGTGAAACTTAAGATGTAGTATCTATTGAAACAATTGTCAGAGCATATGCTGGTATTGAGTAGCCTACAATCAAGTTGAATCACAAGGGACAACTGCCATAAAATAATGATGCATTATTGATTGCATATAGCATAGTGAACAAATAATAGGAGTGGCCTAATGAACAAATAATTATGTCCAAATGAACCACTACGTACTGTCACAATAGAAATTATGTAAAAGTAATAACTCACAAATGACACATCATATATGAGTGAACAAAATTAAATGTTGCAGTGAACAATTGTGCCTTGCTATACACAAACTCATCCCATAAAGTAACCATGGGGACAAAGCGCAATGGTAGCATTTTAATATATGCTGTTTATCAATGCTCTTGGATGTCTAGATTTTTAAATTCAGTAAATAAAATATTACCATTAAGAGAGAAACAGAAGTCACGTTGTAGTAGGACTTGACCTATTTTATAAAACTATACCATTAGATATTGGAAATCACATAATGGAATGAACAAAGACATATACCCATTGGAGGCATGAAGAATGTATGCATAAAACTAATTATTGAAACCTCATGGCTTCTTGAGCATGTATACAAAGTTCGGCATCTGTTTCTTCATCATCATCTTGTCCACACTTGGAAAGACGAAATCATATATCTTTGAGATTTGGTTGACAATAGTGACGAATATGATGAAATTCTTGAGTTTGCAGGTACTTTACTGAATTTTCTAATGAATTCTCACGATTTGCAACAAATAGGAGGAACAGAAAGAGAAACAACAAGCGAAAGAAGATAGAAGTCAAATGGGATGAGAAATGTGTATTACTACTAATGAAAAGTTAGATTTTTTGTTATTTTTAAATATAAAAAACTATGCTAGCGTGGATCCATAATTGTGACATAGCCTAAGTGTATACAATACATAATTACAGATTGTAGTTTTGGAGCATAGGGAGATTCTCGATCATCTGTCAAAAAGTCTAGGGGCAATTTATTATGACACTGGCAATTTTATCCACCTCGTACTAAAACGGTGGTTGGTTGTTTCCGAGCGCTGCAGTCCCGAGTTCGATTCCCCAAGTCCCAACGTAGCTTTTTTCATCCCCACAGCTTCAGGCGTCGCCAGAAACACAGAAGCTCCCTGCTGCCCTGCCTCCCTCCAAAGTCCCAATCGTATCGCGCTCTCTCTCTCTCTTTCTGTCTGTCTCTCTCTATCTCTCTTTTTCTCTGTTTCTCTCTTTATCTGTACACTCTCCCCACAGCCAAAGCAACCAGCACCCCCAACGGTCGCCGCCACCGCCGCCGGACCACCGAGCACTGACCGACTGTTGCTTGGCTGGCCGCCTATAGACTAGTTTCTGTCTCTACCGCTTGCCACTTCGGGTCATTTCATGTTTTCACTGAAGGTATACAAATTCATTTTTTCTCAATTAGTGATTTTAGACAAGATGTGATGTAGTCACATTGTTCTGTATATGATGAAATTGAAATTGTCAATTATGTGAAGAATGAGAACAATCATTGAATCTTAAGCAAACTGTGATTCAATCTTGAAATTAATCGACCATTAATTAATAGTCTCGTAAACTCAATCTGGATTTGATGTTGGTGGTGACGTTGTGATTTGATGGTATGTAATTGGGGGCAGAATGGCAAGACAACTCTATATAAAGGAAGTGGGATAGAACTCATGTTGTGGGATAGACTTATTGAGAAATATTCAATTGCAAGAACATTAGGTAATGTGAGGGTGGGTCACCTTGTCTTAACCCTCTTTTCTCTCTTGTTTTTCCCTTCGAAAGGTGGTGTTAGTTTCTAGAAATGGCCATGTGATGGAGTTGGAAAGATTGTGTTGATACTTAGCTGAAAATTGTTCTGCAAAAATTGCAGCCTTCCCTTGATTAGTTCTAGCTATTATTCCCTTGGGTCGGCACTTAGTAAAACCATAATAGATTCTAATCAAGATTCATCTAGATGCATTTGTCCCTTAGTTAAAAGTTTGGGATATGTCTAAGCAACCACCTTTTCATGTGTAAACAGCAGTGGAAATTAAATGCTAGGCATAACACTTGATAGATTTGCTGGAAGTGCAGCTCTTCTCAGTACAATAACAGCATCCTAGTCTTTGTATGCCAGGCATTTCAAGATAATGACTAGTCGTTTTGAGTCTTTGACTACATCTTTGCTGCTCGTTCCACTTCCAATGTCTTTGGTTATTGTAATTGCTTTACATATTTGTCCTTGTTAAAAAGATTGCTTTATTGATAGTTACTGCTAGCTAAAGAAGGCCCATATCCAATGCTTTGGCTCTTCTACTAGTTGTTTATGGCACAATTATCGTAAAATGAATACAGTTTTGTTCCTCGCTGAGGAAGGCCCACGTCCAACAGTTCGACTCTTCTACTTATTGCTTGTAGCACAATTATCTCTACGGGAGCAGTTTTTTATTTTTTAACACTCCTTAGCAGATGATGATGTCATCTTGTCTCTTTTTTGGACTTCTGGGGCACCATTTGCAGGCCTTGAGTATCATTTCTCTTTCGCTTATGGTCATTTGAAGCCAACTACATTGGATAAAAATGAGAATATTTGCTGCCTTTTACTGCAAAAGTTCTTCAGCAATAATCAGACAAAGTGCGAAAAACATTCGACACTCATTTTGTACGGAAAATGCTGCAGATGGGCTCGTTAGTTCAAGAGTCAAGATTTTTGATCGTGATCTCAAACGTAAACAGGTGACTCTCCCCCATGACCCCTTCTCTTACTTTCAGCAAAAGGATATATCTTGGAGTAACTATTTGCAATGAAAAATAGATTTCTTATTCATAATCCCAGGGGGTGAGATTTGAGGAATATGACTGATTCAAGGACATTAGATTGGTGCCATGGAACCAAATTAATAAGAGTAAGGATGCCACCTTGTGATCAGGTCTGGAGAAATCGTGACTTTTTATCCATGCGTCATGACCTCTAATTATATTAGATCTCGAGACACGTAGAGCTTGTATATGCTAAATGGTGTTCATATAATTTTAACTGTCAAGTTTAGTGAAGTTTTCGTTTTAAGTAAATAAACAATATTATTTATATGTCCATGTTTGCAGGTGACTAAAAAGTCACTTTGGACCAAATTTTCAGCTTTATGTTATATTTGACTACAGGATACACTAAATGGTCCCCTGCTTCCTTTGTTGTGGATTAATAGGCCATGAATGCTTTTGAAATCTAGGGTCAAACAGACACAATTCCTTTGTACTAAAGGAGGTAAGACCACGTACATCTAAACCCCCCATATCTTTCCATACCTATGTGGCATTCCTGGGTGTTCATTTGATTTAATTTCAATTATTCACACACACAATCACAAACACCCACACACATACACATCCTTACTGTTTGTTTTTGTCAAATAGCCTTTTGTTGGCCTTTTTGGTAGAGTAAGGCTGTTTACATCTTGACTGGCCCAGAAGGAATGTACATAAATGACAAGTATAAAAATTGTAATGCTCTCATGCATTATGTTATTGACAAAATCCAAAAAAGTAAATTTCCCCCACAATTCAGCACTTGACTTCAACTGCACAAAAATTTTCAAAAAACTAGAGCTTGAATTCTTGATAGGACATTGCTTTCCGATTAATGTTCCTGATTCCTTGCTGTCTAAGTGGTCCACTAGATAGTCAAAGAGTCATTTTTCAAAGTCTAAACCCCTTCATCATTCATTTTATCCAAGCCTCCAACACCTCCTTGAAATTAAATTCTTGAATTGAGGTAACCTCCCCACAAGAGAGACAAATTACAAATCCAAGAGAAATATCAGCAATTAATGAGGTGCTGGTTTGCCAAATTCTTCCTCCTAATAGCACATGGAACACCAACCTGGTTCATTAAAATTTGTTCTTTTAAGCATGTCCTTGATGGGAATGTTTCCTATAGAGGTTGATTTGTTTACGTTTTCAATCCTCTTCTTTTACTGCTTACTTTGATAACTTTATAGTAGTGCACTTTACTTGCATTTTTCTGATTAGAGGCCAATATTTTTACTGCTTACTTTGATGACTTTATAGCAGTGGCACTTTGCTAGCATTGCTATGATATGATAATTGACCAATATTTGAGGGATTTCTTTGTTTAAATTCAGAAATATGGGAAATTTATCGCAATGTAGGTGCTGCCTCTGCCGACAATGGAAGTGTAACCTGCTGATGCTTGTCAATTGGTTAAAGACATTAGAAATCTAGGAACTATCGCTGAATGTTAAATGTATTTTGAAATACTACATTAAGATCATGGTATCATTTGCTATTTCACTTGGTTCTTATATGAAATAGTGCTTGGTAAGTATGCTGGTATTGTCAAATGAACTTTTTATGGCAATAGCATGAAAAAGGATTCCTAAATGCCATTCTGTATTGGTTTATGCATTATGGTACATTTTAGTCAGAATGCAGTACATCTTTGTCTTTCTGACTAAAATTTAAGCTTTTACCCTACAGCGTGATCGAGCTGCATGGTTGATGCGCCAAGATGACTCATTTGTCAACACTGTGGCGGAGAATCTTTTGGATCGACTCGAGGTCAGTTGCTTGGTTTCTCGATTGAACTTGATTACCCTTTTTTTGGGGTGCTTTTCTGGGTTGATGGGTATGTGATAGAATAATGCAGGACTACTCTGGTTATAAGTGTCCTTCTCTGGCTGTATCTCACTTTTCAAGTAATCTGATACGCTTATCTTCACTCCTTTCTGTTTTCCTGAAAGGAATGTCATTATTCTTTTTTCCTGTTACATTCTTGGATGACAGATGACTGATAAGAAATTTTGTGCCAATGATCTTGTATTAGTTCTCCAACGATGTACAGTTTTGGTTTTTCAAATTTAAATGATTGTCCTATTTTTTCTGTTGTCCCCTTGAATCTGCTGCTATTAGCTTATATACTCACCTGCTGACATGTTTATCGTGGCCTCATGGCAACTCATGTTGATTCTTCCAATCTGCTAATTGCTTAATGCTACTTACTGAAAGATTCTGCCTTTCCTTTTAAACACTCAGATTTTCATTTTCTTTTTGGATAAGGTAAATACTAAGAATTTCCTACTATGTTCTAAATGTATAGCCTTTATGGGAGATACTTCTATTTGTTGAAAGCTAGATTTCTCTTTAGAACCTCTTTTGGTTTTTGAGGGAAACAGATTGACGTTCGTATTGATGTAGTACAGCTTGTAATAGAGCGCTTGCTTTTGCTGCATCTCATCTTGCAGAAGTATTTCTCAGTCATTTGCGCTGAGCAATCTTCTGAGATTTCATAGTTTCCTGGTTTTACTTGTAGGATTGCAAAAAAGCATTTCCTGCTGCGCTTTGTCTTGGAGGCTCTCTAAAAGCAATAAGGCATTTGCTGCATGGTCGGGGTAAGAGTTGGAACTTCATATTCCTGTTGTCTAATATGAGTGCTTTAATTGTATCCTGAGGAATAGCTTCAATGAAAGCATTTGCATTTAAGGGAAGATGGCCTCTTCAAGGATAGGGAAGCATATAATTTGAAATTAAGGACATCAAAGTAATGAAGCTCTTCTTTTTCGCTTTTAAAGTAGCTCCTGTTATCGCTTTTGGGCAAATTTTAAGTTTTTGGTTATGATGAGCTGAACCAAGGCCTCGTCATATTCTTCTCTTTGCTTCTTTTGCTGCAGAGTAGGAGATTGCCAGTGCTTTTTAAATCTAATGCCTGATGGTAATAGTCAACCTCATTTTACTTGCTTCATTAAATGCTATAAAACTAGTCGTTCTAGTGTCTGGGAATTGGGACTACAACATGGAAGACCCAGCATCAAGGTTTTCCCCTCTTCGTGTATGTCAACAATACCACCTAGGACAGACAATCCAATTATGGAAGAAACTGGAGGGAAAACATCTCTCTGCCCCCAGATTTTGTGGTGTAGAACTCCTTATGTGGTGTACATGATCTTGGAAACAAGTTCACACTAAATCCAAGGGATGGTGCATTTCAAAGGACTGAATAGTCAAAGATAAAATTGAAACATAATCTGAAAATGTACAGGGGAACTTTCTTTGCTCCACAGAGAACTTCCGCAAATGACATCATATAGTTTGTTTTTCTAATTGATTGCTGGTCATCAGCTTTATTCCACAATTAGAGGTCCCTTAGGTTAGCTTAAATTAATAATCAATCTTAATAAAACCCTTTGAGCAATTTGTAATTAGAACACTGAGCAAGGAATCTATGTTTTCCAACAACAGATGCCAACTTGTTTTTCACTCTAGTATTATTTGTTCCCCGCCCCCCATTGCTTTGAAAGGATTCAAAATGATCCCTCTAAAAATGGGACAGCAATATATCAAACTCCAACTGCATCCTGAAATGTCCTCAAGTAGCGGCTTCAGCTCTTCACTTGGCTCTTTGGCCCAGGCTATGTCATGGCAGTCATTGATGACCTCCTTAACTAATTTGTCTTCTGCGTGATTAGTCTCCCTGAAGCAATGCTTTATTTGCAGTTCCTAGTCCCCTTGTCCCCCCACGTTCAAGCATCCACTCACCAACTGACAATCAGGATTCCAGTTCTGGATCGCATTCTTCACCAATCCAACATCAACTTTTGAACCCAGGTTGAGTTCTACTTGCAACAATCCTTTCTTCCTTGCCAGATTCATTCCATGCTATCACACCAAGAGTTCTGCCCATAGGTAGGGGCCGGCATATACCTCATTTGACTTGAAAACTTTCAGTGCCTCACCATTGCACCCTCTGAATATTTCGGCCTCTTTGGTATCATTGGTTGCATTGTTGGCAGCTTTATCAAGGTTCACTTCAACGAAACCCTAGAAGGATGGTTCTCATTTAAACGTAACTGTTTTAGAGTTAAACATCTGGAGCTTATTCTGCAATTGAATTCTGTATCCAGGCCCTTTAGGATCTCCTTGTGGCTTTGCAAAATAAACCTGGTTTTGAAGCAAGAGATGTCTGCATCTTTATTAAAAACTCCGAGTTTCCTCTGCTTCTATAGATAACATGCTGTTAAAGAAAAAGGGAAAGGCTAGTTTTCGAATTGTCCCATTGTATTTGCCTATTTGGTGGATATGTTCTGAATCCATTCTGGTTAGCCTGTGAAAAAGAATCTTGCTTTTGAAGTGATAGAATCAAAATTGTTCCTACTTTAATGGCCCCTGGACAGCGTCTTGTGGCATGTGCATGGTATCCGGAAGTTCTTCTCAACATTATCGGCAATCAGTCGTGTATGCAAGATTTCTCTTTCAATGGTTGCGTATATGCATAAACCTATAATCTCTCGACAACTTTACAGCTTCACCCTTCACACCTTCGTCACCCTGCAAGTTTGTTTTGAGCTGGTATGACATATCGTAATATGCTGTCTCATGGGATAAAATGGAAACTGAAAATAGGACTTGACCACTTTTTAAATAAGGTGTAATTCAGATTATGTAATTTTCTATGTTCCTTATGCCCATGTTTCAGAGTCTTGTGTAACAAAATGACTTCTGAGTCAGACAGTCCTGTGTTGAAAGATGAAATGTACATGTCCTCTTTTTTTTTTGTTTGGGGGGGGGGGGAATGGATGATGTGTATAAGGTCTACTAATAACCGGCATGGAGAAATCTATATTTCTTTATAATGACACCATCACCATCACCATCACTATCACTGTCACATCATCATCATCATCTAGTGTGGATCCCCCTTTGCAGGGTTTCTGGAGGACCAGATGTACATGAACTTATCTGCAAGCAAGAGGCTAATTTGGCAGAGAATTTTTTCCCCTTAGAATGGATATTTCATTTATTGTCACACTGAAAGGCAGTATATATTGGTTTTAGTTGATTGTAATTGTTGTGGTTGAATATCTTAGCATCAGGGAGCTATGTTCATACATTGGAAAGAAAAACAAAATCTGAATGGTGACTCTTGTATGATTTGCCAAATGTTCGATAGTCTTTATAATTAACTTCAGAGTGTTTGAGTTTGCATGCGTGAGCCAAAGTTACATAAGATTTGTTTTTGTTGGATAGTGTGGGTGCTATGCGCTACAAGAATCTACACCTGCTATAGCAATAAGGCATTATGGTGTATGTGATAGTTTTGTAGTTTTGCATTATCAGAATGCATAACATTTAGCCTTGTGCTTGTCAGCTTATTTTTCTACTTATTAGTTGGTGTTATCTCCCCATTTCATCCTGTTTCTTCCAATTTTGTAACAAAACTAAACTAAGCTCACAAGTTTTTAACTCAATTAATAGGTTACAGTTTTTGAAATGACCTAACATTATTAACAGAACTTCTATTATTGTTTTCAAAATGTAAAAATGCAAATATAAATTAATTTTACCAAAAAATAGCAATAAAACCAATGAAAAAAAAGAATATTAATGTTATTTTTTTAGGAGGAAATGAAATGGGCCCTGTGATAGAAAAACAAGTTTTAAAAATGAAGTGGAAAGAAGCTGCAATGGTCAATAGTAGATACCAGTCAACCTATTCTCTCTCTCATACCTTTCATATGTAAATAGTCTCCCTCTTTCTCCCCTGTCCATTGCAAAATGCTCATGTATCTGATGAAACAGCGACTCAACAAAAAGTCGCAGACCCTCAGCTTTTTTTTTTCTCCTCCCGTCCATTGTATCCAACCAAGTAAAAGTGATGTGAGGTGGGAAAAAAAATTTAAACCACATGCATCTGTAAATTACTGCATAAAACAATAGATGAATAAGAGTTGTAAATTAGAATATATTCATGAAATATGCAGTATTGAGAAATCAAGTTCGTAGATTTAAAAAAACACAATTGATTAGTTGTATGATTGCAAAATACATAATACAGTAGTTTTTTAATGAAAAATTTAAAAAAAATAGAATTACATGTCTGTTGTGTTCATACATATCTATAAATTTATACAAGCTTTAGATATTTGTATCATTTTCTAAATGTTTTCCCAGTTTCTTTCTTCCGTTTCCTTCCAATTTATTCTAGAATTTTCTGGTTTCTTCCAATTCTTTGAGTGTTCATCTAGTTAGCTTAGTTATTTTCCCCCATCCAAAAGAACAGCCCCTTAATGCTAGACTTGCTAGTATGTCTGTGCTCCTCTGAATGCCTGATCAATTTCATTACGGGACATCCGTGCTTCTGCTGTAAACGCCTTCTTAACTTCATTCTTATCACCTTAGGTCATCAACCTGATTCCTATATTGATTTAATGAGTTGGTGGACTAGGCTTTATTAATAAGCTGCTTTCTAAGTGATCTTGTTGCAATGTTAGGTGGCGTTGAGAAGCTCATCATGATGGATATGTCACTGGACATGGTCAAATTATGTAAAGAAGTTGAGAAAGATGCGATTGATGAGAACATTGAAACATCTTTTGTTGTTGGTGATGAAGAGTTCCTACCAGTTAGAGAAAGGTATGCATATTGATTCTTTTAAAGATCCTTTTACAGATTTGGCCTTTTTCGTTTTTCCATGGACATATCTCCCTATTTCCTGAAACAAATCCATGATGGATTTTAGACTCAGCCTCACTTCTGAAATGATTCCACATTTATTGTTGAGCATTCATGTGATACCCTTTATCCGTTTGCAAATCCAAATCCACATGCATTCCCTAGCGTCCTGCCTGAGCAGGATGTGGAGTGGTCAGATGTATGATGTATCCATGTCAGATGCCAATTATCTTGGGTTCTGGAATAGAAACTTTTGTTTGTTCCTGGTCGAACAAGAAATTGGAACTTCCGTTCACCTCCAATTAAGTTGTTTACTTTGATTGTTTAGTTCTCAGGACCTGATTATCAGCTGCTTAGGATTACACTGGACAAATGATCTCCCTGGAGCCATGATACAGGTATGTGCCTGACCAATATAATCAGATATCCACTCTGCGTACCCGCAATCCCTCCTCAGCATGTCACTCATTTTGTGTTCTTGTTGTTGTCTAATGCTTAAAGCATTTGTTTACTGCAGTGTAGGTTGGCATTGAAACCTGATGGGCTTTTTTTGGCTGCTATTCTTGGAGGAGAAACGTTGAAGTTGTCCATCTGACTCTTGAAAATTTTGACAATCTAGATTTGTGATGGCAGGGGTCTTGATTCTTTTATGTTTTCTGTGATTAGAGAGCTGAGAATAGCATGTACTGTTGCACAAATGGAACGTGAAGGTGGCGTTAGCCCACGTCTATCTCCTTTGGCACAAGTAATCTTCCAAATGTGCAACTTCTTTACCTTCTAATTTATCAGGTTGTCTTGAACGATGGTTTAGGACTCAAATCATGTTCGGTTTGAGGGTCATTGCCTTCATGTAGTCATGTATTTTCTTGCTTTTTGTGCATTTTGAAATGCTAGGCTACATTGTCTTGAAGGTGAGACGAATTCATTTTCCCAGTGATCAGATTTCTGCCGTACTTTGACACAAAGGAAATAGAAACGAGTCCACTACATATAGAAGACAAACAAAACAGTATATGCATTAGAAGATAAACAAAATGTATGGATTCTGAGTTGTCCAATTAATCATATCTCATTAAGAACATGATGTGATGAATTTAGCTGGAAGTTGAGGTACAGGATTGGTTGTGAAACGGTTGTGAGTGGCCAAATCAATAGTTTCTGCGGCTTTCTTTTGGGGATCTTTTAGTTTGAAATTTGAAGGGTTCAATCATGATGTGGATGACTGATTTATTCCAATCAGTTATCCGCATTAAATATTTTATGCCACATTGATGCCATAGTCATTGAATCTATCAAGCATCAAAGTTACTATAACATTTGAGCTTGATAATTGCTTCCTCCTTATGTGACGTTTTTGAGTTGTACAATATGTTTTCTAGCCATATGGTTATGCCATCAAGTTTGCTTGAGGTTCTACTGTTGATTATTCTTTCATGCCCTTGTTTTTAGTTGTTTCTGAATGGAAAATGACTTCAACAAAGAAAAGTTAACTTTTCAGATTGAGGGAGTTTAGTTTTTACAAAAGGGATGGCTGGGAGAAAAATTGAAATCTTTTTTGGAGTCTGAGTGATGCTTAGCTCAATGTGTCTTGCTTTTGCCAAAATTATCTTTTTGTTCTCTGGGTATTTCATGCGTGGTTTAAATCAACATTGTATGTTTCTTAGTTGTTGTGCTATTTTATGTTTTCAAGAGGTGTATCCACAAGCAAGAATTACAAGAGATAACAATAAACAAAGTTTAGCAAGAGAATGTGGAGATTCAATTATATAGCTATATTAAACTGCAGTTCTTTGTCATGTTGTGTAGTACAACGCGTTTATAACCATGCATTGCTATAATTCACTAACATATGCAACAGAGTGGCAACAAGTTGAGTGTGTTTCTTCAGAATAACTCAGGGGATCACTTCAAATTCAATATGAGGACTCTGAGTCTCTGAGAGTACTTATATGTTAGATGTGATTAGTATAGGTGACACACTTAAGAGGTGTGATTGATTTAGGATGATCTTTTACAATTATTGTCTCATTTCATGGAAGATGTGATGAAAACTGTATATCATCTCAACATTTAACCAGAGAAAACAAAGAGTTCCATGCAGTGGGAATTCTTCTCCTATCTTTTTCCCTATATTTCATTTTTTCCTTGTCCTTTTTTGGGAGTTGAGGGAGGCTCAATGGCTGTGGCAGAAGGCTAAAAGAGACTCCGTGATTTTTGTAATTTCTGGCGGAGAAGGAAATAGCCTACTACTTTCAGTCAGGGATATTTCTGCTGTACCACGCATAGTGAATGTGTTGTATACTTGTACCACATAAACGTAGTCAATATAGTGCTGAAATTTTCAGGTTTTCTGCTTGCAGTTGAGGTCTTCCTCTAATTACCAAGTAATTCATTATAAGCTGTTTCTGGTTCATTAGTGTTAAACCACAGTTTGAAATTTTATGATTGGTTCTGCTTGGAGAGTTATTGTCTTTTCGTTCTGAAATTGATAATTGATTTCACACTTAGAAATTTGATTAGGATGGATGTAACCTTATCCATATCTTATTTCCTTTGATGATGGAGGTAAGAGATGCAGGAAACCTCTTGACAAGGGCAGGTTTCACACTTCCCGGTGTTGATGTGGATGAATATACTGTGAAGTATGACAATGGTGAGTTTTTCAATGGCCTTAACCAGCTTTGTGGTTTGAATTTGTTAAGTGTTTGTTTATGTTAAAAATGCTGCTCTTTATCCTGCTGAAAAGTGTATAACTAAAAAGTGTTTATAGCTCTATTCCTAAGGATCTTACTGAATGCGCTTTATCTAGGAAGTGGGAAAATGTTCTGAATACTGAAAATGTTACCAGAAAAAGACTTTTTAAGCCCATAGCCTTTTTTTGAGCAGTAAAATAATATATCTCATTTACGAAAGAGGATAGTTACAAAAGAGGGTGCTGAAAAGCATCCATAGAAGCTAATTACAACCCAAAGAAAAGACTATCCACAAAATCAACAATATCAATTGAAGAGGAATAATAGACCTCCCCCTCCAAAAAAAAAAAAATCTCGAGCCACTTGTCCTTCACCCGCTCAATTGAAGTTTCGATCCCATAAAAAATCCTCCTATTTCTTTCTGTCCATAAAATCCAAAAGATGACATGTGAGAGTACTCGGAACACTCTATATTTAGCCTTCCTTCCAAAAAAACCTTCCCAAGCCAGAAGTTGATGTCTCACTGTGCTAAACACTACCCAATGAAGGCCCAAACAACTCCACCCTAAACACCAAAGGTTGCTAGCAAATGGGCAATGAAGAAGCAGCCGGTCTGTGGTTTCCAAATCAGATTTGCACATGAAGCACCTATTGACCAAAATTTTGCCCTTTTTTGAAAGTTATTACAAGTTAAGATCTTTCCTTGAGAAGCTTCCTACGCAAAAAACGATACTTTTGGAGGGGCAGAAGACTTCCAAATAATACTCCAAGGAAGCCACAAACATATGGAGAAGGTGGTGAATTGCTCAATTCACTGGGACGGAAAGGTGGAGGAAGTAAGATTTCATGGTGAATTACCCGGAGGCATTGAGGTTCCATCCATATTTGCTTGGAACGTTGTACGCTCCAGTACGGGGAACGGATTTGGGTACGTGGTTCACTGCCTGGAGAATCCGATATGCGAGGGTCATTATTAGTACATTTAGTCCGCTAACTCAAAACTTCACATACTGCAGACATTCACAAAATGATTTTTGTGAAATGATTTAATTATGAGGGTTCTCTTTCTTCCCCCCCCCCTCACCCCACATGGGGCATCATTTTCCTCGTTTCTTCTTTCTCTCTCCCTCTTTCTCCTCTTCCCATTTTGCTCTATAAAAAGCTAGCCTGCCTATGGCAACCTCAAATATCGTTCCATTCTCTTCACATTGGCCTATGAATCATGAAAATATGCAATACCATTGTGGTAGGAGATGAGTTCGCTGAATTCACCTTATTTGGTGGTTTGTTATGCTAAAGTATCGAGTTCTGGTTCGCACAAATTGGTTCGCGGCACGCTGGGGGTTTGAGAGAATTCGGTAGCTATGGTTCCATCTGACAATGTCAACAGAGGAGTCCATGATATGCACCATGTCAAGCATGCTAAAAAGCTGAGCGCTACTATCGTCATATGGGAATGCATCATGGACAAAAATGGGGGATCAAACAACTGAAGAAGAGTTGTGCTCCAAATAATTGGAGACTTGTGCATCCCTATCCTCCGCTAGGGCATAGAGTGAAGCAAAATGGTCGCCCAAAAGAACTCCATTGCAACAATTGTGATGCCAGAAGTAGATGGAAGACCTAAAATCCACCTCGAAAGTAATGTGAGAGAAGAATCTTTCTGAACCTCTAGTAATAAACTTCTAAAGACCAACACCATAAGTGCCGCTATATTTGCTCGGAACCCAATTAAGACCCTCCATTCCGTACTTGGCCTTGATCAAGGTTCTCCAAAGCCTCTCTTTCTCATTCATACACCTTCATAACCAATTGCCAAGGAGGGCATCATTAAACATAGTCACGTCTCTGCTCTCTACTTCTAGGGCAAGGTTGCTTTAGAATGTTCCATTTGACCAAGTGATACTTGAAAATCCCCGAAACACCCAAATGAGGCTTCTTTGAATGGGTTCTAGCTTGTTTGCCACCAAACAAGGAATGGGAAAAAGAGAAAGAAAGTAGGAGGGAATGCTAGAGAGAATGCTTTTGATGAGTGTCAATCTACCCCCTTTAGTATTGTCTATTATTCTTTGCTATTCAATTTTGGCATTTGTTCAAATGCTATATTATGTTTGGTGCTTTTGAACTATGAGTGTAATGCTTTGTCATTTTAGTAATTTTTAGTACTGCTAGAGGAAGGCAGAAAATATATGTACCATTTTAAATGCTGTTGAAACCCGATGTAATCCCCCCTGCATACATGCTTTCATTGTTGACCAATCAGTTTTACATGAAATTATATGTATTTAACTATTGAAAAATGGGATGGATTTTATTCCTATGGCCTTGTATATGTGGTTTGCTGATTTTCTGCTGGATTAGCTTTGCAGCTGATTGAACATCTTCGATCAATGGGCGAAACTAATGCTCTTGTGCAGAGGAACAATGTGAGATGTTATTCTTTAGTCACTTGCTTCACTCTGCTAAATAAAGTATTGACAACTTCCTATAATAATCTCAGCTCTTAAAGAGAGAGACAGCACTGGCAACAGCTGCTGTCTATCAGTCAATGTTTGGAGCAGAAGATGGCACTGTTCCTGCAACATTCCAGGTGAACAGGATATTCCTCGGAATAAATGTCTAGTATTTTATTTACTTTGCCCTTCATCCCTGTGAAGTAATGTATGCCTTACTATTTCATCAGTTTGTGACATGCACCAAGTTCTGTATCTGTTATTCTAAAGTACATACTAGATAGAACCAACAATTAATTCACAAATCTGGTTGGCTCTTAAAGAAGTAAAAAGTAAGCAATAAATGGATAAGTAAATAATAAATATAATTCTCTGCTCTTGCTTTCATGACCCCCCCGGCACAGTTCCCCCTTATTGTCTATTGTTTGGTCTCATAGACATGAGAACCTCTTTTTAATTTTCATGCTATTTGAGAGAGCATGCACTGCTGAAGTATTATTCATAGCTGAAGTCTAAAGATGCTATCAGACAGCCTTAAGTGGTCAAATCTGATACAGAAATGCATCTTTTAAACTCTTTGCTTTGTTGTGACAATTGGTCAATTTGATTTTATCGTCCTTCTACTTCTTCAAGCCTTGGTATCTGTTCAGCACTGGGGAGGTCCCCAGCTAGTGAGGATATAATATTAGTATGACGATCATGTGCCACAATGACACTTCTGTTCGTTGAAAAAAAAACCCATGTAGGTTTATAATGTCATCTTGGAGTTTTAGACATAGCCTTTTGTTTCTGTCATGCTTCGTCAGCCTCTCTCTCTCCCTCCCTCCCTCTCTCTCTCCCTCTCTGTGTCACACACACACACACACACACACACACACACACACACACAAGCGGGGTGATGTACTGGATTGATAATTGTGGACTTTCCTTGACATTACTGGGATTACAGAGTTTTTGATGCGGCCAAAGACACGTAAAGGTCCATTTTAATCACAACATTGGTAGGCATTTAGCCTGGCTTTAGCAGGAAAACATGCTTCTGTGATCACGTTATTTGCTTTGGGATGGAGCAGTTATGATTAGACATTTTTAGCTATTTATTTATTCTTTTGTAAGTGAAGTTACTTGTAATGTAATGGAGGTTTTTTTATAAAAAATTTAAAATATAGATATATCATACTTTGGCCCTTGTTTAATATGGTAGATTTTAATCCTTAATATTTGATTGGTTGGTTGTTGGTACAAGTATTTACGCTCCTTAGATCATGTGATTAAGGATCAAAACTTGGCTGAATGAAATGCAATAGATTCTCCATACATTCTCTGTGCTATACACTGCCGCTCATAATTGCTCCAACTCTGTAAAACTGTGTGCACAATATGTGATCTGTTCCCAGTAGGTCATAAAAAGCGTCTTCTATTTCTATTTCTGGCAATGATCTTCTTACAGTTCACATGCGCTGGACACATTTCCCTTTGTCCTTGTCAAATCGATTTCCTCTGCCATGCTCTACGAGTTACCAAATTTGCCCTCGGTAGCACTTGTTGTGGTCAGCACATTTTTGTCATACACTAAACAACTAAAGAACAAATGCTTTGCTGATTCTGTCTGGTGGTCACATAAGAGACATTACGTGTCATTGATTAACCCAAAATGAGCCAACCTGCACTTATTCAATTACCTTCCACAGCTGAGCCAGGTAATGATAAGAGTGCCTTGTGTCATGAGTTGATTATTCACCCAAACTCGAACACGTGCGACGCTAGCAAACTCACTCAAAACCATTCCTTGGTTTGCCAGTAAGCCTTATGACTTGAGAAGCTAAGTAAACGAACACACACACAAAGGAGGTTAGTAATGACCAAAGAGAGTGGACTTAAGGAAGGTTGGGAGAATGCCTTGTATTGCACTTGGAAATGCTTGGTGGGCAAATGAGCTCCCCTTGGGGGTATATATGCACATCCACCTTCTCAATGGATGGTGGAGATCTGATTGATCCAACGGCTATTATCATACACCCAGAATATTCTATGCAAATATCTAAGATATGATACAAGTGTAGAATTGTGTGTAACCTCATGAAATACTCTAAAACAAACTCTAGAGAAAATCAAGAGAAATCTGGGGCATTCTAGAGCGGTCCATGATACTTGGCATTTTAGACCAACTAAATGCTATAGTAGCCTATCACCATTTCCAACCCATTCCATTCAACTGCTGGTCTCTAGTGAGAGAAGAGTGCAGTGCACATGTAATCAATTTACAATTGTTTTCAGTTTGTAATCAGTTTACTATTGTTTTCAGTTTGTAACCAGTTCGCTTTACTTACGACTCATCTTTTTTAATGCCCAAATTTGCTTTGTCATCCATTAAACAACTAAAGAACAACTGCTTTGCTGATTCTGTCTGCTGTTCACACAAGAGACATTATGCGTGTCATTGATTATCCCAAGATGAGCCAACCTACACTTGTTCAATAACCTTCCATCACTGAGCCAGGTATCGATAGAGTGCCTTGGCATTTTAGACCGACTAAATGCTATAGTAGGCTATCTCCATTTCCGACCCATTCCGTTCAACTGCTGGGATGCAGTAAGAGAAGACTGAAGAGTAGTGCTCCTGTAATCAATTTACAATTATTTTCCGTTTGTTTTCAGTTCATTTTACTTTTAAGTCATTCTTTTTTTTCTTTTTTCTTTTTTGTGTGCTAATGCCCAAATTTGGTTTGCCACAACTTCTAGTTCCATGTACTAAAATCTGTTATGCTCAATTCCCTATGGTTCTTCAATTTAGAATTGCCCTATCATGTAATAGGAATCCCTACATATCAGGCTGGTCATCCTTATAAATTTTCTAGGACGGATGGAAATCCTACCTATATTTAAACATGGTCATTAATAGCACTGGGTTTATGAGTTGAACCTCACCAGCATATCGTAAACACTTCCTTACTGCCATTTGTTTCTGGTTTTCTCTTTGTTTATGAGTTAGATACTTGATACTCAATGGAGGTAAATTTGGTTGCCTTGGGGGGGGGGGGGTTTACCCAGGTATCACATGGGGAAGAATTCATTGCTGAATGCAGTAGAACCAATAAACTCCCTGACGCGAATATTTGCATCCGAAGCTGTCACCAATTGAGTTCTGCTTATTGGCTTCTAAACCATTACTCCTGAAGACGCTGCAAAACAGTCATGAATATGATAGCATTGCACAGAGTTCTATCCTGAGGGTTGGTCACCATTTGTCCCTTTTCCTCTCTGGAAGACTGGTAATTCTAGCTCTGTAAGAATGATGGTAGAAATATGATATATTATCTTCTATCCTGCCTTTATTTTTGGCTAAAGTAAAATTTTCCTTAGCCTGGGCCATATCCCCCCTCCTTGCTTTGTGTTCAGTTGGTACAGCCTGTAGTCTGATCATGAAGGATTGTTATAAATGGCCTTTTGAGCCTTTTCCCTCTTGTATTCTAACTCTATCTTCTAGTCAGTGGAGCCAAACTTTGCTTCTGTCCAGGTCCTTCAAATGCTTTTGACCTGCAGGTGTATTTTACAGGCTCACCTTTGTGTCCTTGGCGTCTGAGTCCTTCAAATAATGCTTCCAAGTTCTGCAGTTTCCGAGCTAGCAAAAATCATTGCATTCACAGTCTTAACTGTCTTCTAATTTGTCTTCATTTAACCCATAATTTTAGATTCTTTTGTTTTTGTTGTTTTTTTACCAACATATTGAAAAAGTTGATGCCTATATAGATATTTCCTCCCTTCATAAAACTCAATCAAGTTAGGCAAGTGATTTGGTATGCCTTCTGGCATGAACTCTGCTGTAGCAACTCTGCAGCCAGCAAGGATATATGAGCATTCTGTGGGTTAATTATTCTTCTCGCTTCTTTTGCGTTCTCGGTTTTTCTTTTTTGGGGGGGGGGGTTTAGGTATCCAATTCTTGGTTGTCAATCTTGCAAGTCACACGCTTCAACATAATGCTGAGAACCCCTTCTCGGCCAGAGACACTGCATTTCGTCCGTCACAATCTAGATACATCGTAGCGCAATAGAAGCCAATACCAGTTCACGTGTCAAGTTCAATAGAACCTGAACGTCAAGTATATTGGGTGTCCAAAGTTTCCAAATTCTACCCTAAACATGAATAAGGACATTAGCCACTAGATGCTAATGGCTCAGCCCGGACATTTGAAATTCTTAATGAGCCCCTGTTTATGTAGGCATGTAGCTTATCTTTGTTTTCAAATGCCTGTTGGCCCAACTTTATTCCTCCACTTCAAGATTGGACTGCTTGTCTCTTGAGCCAGCTAATATTCTGGAATGCTCACTTATCCATATTCTTCGAGGCGGCATAGCGTACCCCATTTCTAGTTACTTCAGCATACTCTTTCCTGGTAATTACTTGTATTACTTCAGCATACTCTTTCGGGTAATTACTTGTATAATGTGCGTTTCATCAAACAGTTGCAGTGGTTTGAAAATGTTACCACTGGAGTCTATTTTTTTTAATACCTAGTATTGGTCAGCCAGTTTGGAATTGATACTAACTACATTGTCTTTACTTCTATCATTACCTTAGTCATCTCATGTTAGATCTGCATTGCTTATAAGCTTCCCCATATGGCCCAAGCATCATGCATTCTTCACATTGGCAGTGCCTCAATTTCCCTTCAGGCATTTCTTTAGTAATTATTAAGTTTGATCATCACTCTGGGATAGCTAAGCTTGGATTTGTTAGGCAGCTTTGTATGTTACCAGAGACTTTAACTAGCTACCTTTCTTAAACACCTAATTTTCTTGTATTTCAAGTCTAGCTGAGGAACATGAACCCAACTAGGGACATTAAGACACTGCCTCCCTATCAGTCTCGCAGGGCTTGAATTAATTATTTTGTATCAAAAAATCCGATGTTTTCTACTAGGTCTCATGTCTTTTAATCACTGATTCAGATCAAACAATAAAACATTCCATTTCATTTAATGATCACTTTACCAGCTGCCCTGTTCACTGAGATCATCTGGATAAAAACCTCCGCATCATGGCATAGGGTATTTGCCCCAAAAGACATGTTACTGATATTCTCCCATAATCAATGCAGATGAACATGTCAGCCTGCTTAATTGAATTCGGCAAATCACCTTTATGTTCATTGCATAGATGTATATGAAAGTGCATCCATCATCTAGTGTTTTGCTTGCCTACAATTAAATTAAATAGTAGATTAGATGAGTGAGCCTACCAGTCACCAGATTCTTTTGTGACGATTCCTTCTGCGCCTGAGATAATGGATCTATCAAGCGATCAGATGGCATGTATGTAGATTCCTCACTGATTTGATTTGCCTGCTTTGTCACGTCGGCATCCGTCACTCTTTTGAGTTCATCAGGGAGGTCTTGAGGGGCTGAAACGGTTTGCTTTTGTTGAAGTTGATCAGTACAACAAAATGTGTTGTTACCATTTGTGCACTTCCCTGCTGCTATGATTTGTATTTCAACTGTGATTTTGCTTGCATTTTGATCGTTAAGCTTTGAGTTGCATTGCCATAGCCGAGCAACCTTGCTGCTCACATCCAAGTCCTACCTCAATTATCATGATGATACTTGAGCAACCAATAACGTCAATTTTTTTTTCTCTGGCTGACTCTGCAGGTTATCTATATGACTGGTTGGAGAGAGCACACATCTCAACAGAAGGCGAAAAGGAGAGGATCAGCCACTGTATCCTTCCAGGACCTTCAGAAACAGTTTGGAACTGGACGTTAGGCTGGTCAGACCCTCCTCAGAGCATCGCTGTTATTTTGTGGGAGCTTCTCCTTTTTATTTTTGTGGTGCCCCCTCTTACCAATCAACAATGCAATTATCCTAGAGGGAATGTCAGTTCTTTTCTAGTTAAGATCATTGCTGGTGCAAATATTGCTAGTTCTTGAAGATCGATTTATATCGTGGGAAATTCATATGAGTTCAACAAATGCTCAAATCTTTGCATTGTATTTCTGAGGAACGCAGTACAGAAATGGCATCAGATCATAAAGTTTTTGTGCATACAGTACCAAAAACCATGGGCCACAGAGCATTAGGTGCCTAATTTGTTTTCACTTTGTTAAACAGGACGGATCTCCACATAAAATTTAAAAAATTAAAATATCTTATCCGGTCTTTCTACAATTATGACATCATCAGATCACATCACTCACGTTATGACCTTTTCCCAACTCTATCATCTAGGTAAGACACCATCAATTACCTGAATTTCCACAAATTCAAAGGAAACACATATAGCAGTTGTTTTTCTTGCCCAATAACATAGAACTCATAAGCCAATTTTTGCAAAATCAAGTTTCATGGCTTGTGCATGCCTTACCAGACAACTCTACCATCTAGAATCCTGAGTTCCTGACCTTACAACATCAATTCCACTCTACCATCTAAAACATATGCAACACCAAAAGTTCCAATGCCCATCAACCTCATCCCATGCAAAAGACCAACCCAGTTCTACAAAATCAGCCAAAACAAAGTCACATTAGCCACCTATTTCTCAGATTCTAACCTCCGACTAATCTCATCGATCATTAGTTTATGAACCCTAAGTTGTTGAGGGCTCAAAGAAGAGGTATCCTTGTATAAAACTCGTAAATCCAACTCCCTCTGTTTAGCTCGTGCAGTAAACTCAAGTGCTCTTGCCTGTTCTCGCAATGCCTGCGTTTTCATCATCTGGGCAGTCTTAAATCCTCCCAGTCCTTTCAACACTTCTTCTCCCGATTTCGGAATGTTGTCTTTCATTTTCTCCTTATCCTTGCTCCGCACAACTACAGGCATCCGGGTCACGGGCTTGGGTTCGGGGCGGACCTCCTCCTCATCCTCTTCCTCTTCTTCTTCATCATCCTCGGGATCATCAGAATCTGGATCCAACGATGACGTGTAGGTGTCAGATTCGGACACGTCACTTCTTTCAGATTTGGATGCCTTCTTTGTTCCCTGAATCCATTTGTGCTCGCCGGTGCTGACATTGGTTTTGGTTTGAACATTTTGATTTTGGGGATTGTTGGGGTTTTGGGGATATGGGTTATTTGGGTACTGGCAGAATTGATTATTTGGGTATTGGTGGAATTGAGGATGTGGGTTCTGGGTTGATGGGTATGGGTATGGGTGCGGGTAGTTGAAGTTTTGGAAGTGTGGGTAATGTGGATTTCGGGAGAAATTTGGGTCAACCATCTGTGGGATTTGAAAATTTGGGTTTTGTGGATTTTGGATGTTAGGTTTTTGAAAATTTGAGAAATTTGGGTTATTTGGGTTTTTTGAATTTGCAATTTTGGATTTGTTGGGATCCATGGAGAATTAGGGAGAGGTAATTTTAAAGGAGAAGCAGAGGAAGGAGCTCTGTAAGTTGGATTTTGACAGGTTTTGAGAGTGAACTTGTAAATTGATAGTGAAATGAATTTGCATGTATAAATAGAGGGCTAAATTTCTGATTCACTGGAAAAAGAATCGACCGTTGGGATTAGCGGCGCAAGGAGAAATTTTAAAAATTCGATTGATTGGACGAACTAGCCGTTAAACAACGGCAACAAAGCATGGCTTGCATTCATTAGGCAGCCGAAAGTGAAACAACTACAGTGCAGGATGCTCTTTTTATCCACATACACACTTTCTCTGTTTCTCATAGGGGATCTTTAATTCTTCAAAACATTTTAAACGAAATGAGAATTAAATGATAAGCTAATATACCATATGGTAAATAATTCTTCACACATTTTTTTTATGAAATTCTTCATAGTAAAAGGCGAAATATATTTTTTGAGATGTTCAAGAAAAATAAGAAAAAAAGGAATTCATATGTAAATAAGATTTTAATTTTGAATATGTGCATTTAAGAAAAGATTATTTGATTAAGATAAACGTTGTTTTATTTATGTACTCTACGTTCTATATATATGTTAACATGATTAAATATCAGTTTTGGACGCTTTTAGCAATGTAACTTAATGATCTTAAATCAAAGGATTATATAGCATACTAAAGTTATTTAAATGTAAATGATCCATTCAAAAGGCATATAGTCAATTATGAGTTTACCTACTACTGCTGCTGCTACTACTACTACTACTATTACTACTATTGTTGTTGTTGTTGTTGTTGTTGTTGTTGTTAGTAATAGTAGTAGTAGTAGGTATGCTTGGGGGAAAAAAAAA
>JACYFF010002017.1:67709120-67727154 GCA_017589665.1 Selenicereus undatus
TATTTGTTCAAACGAGTCACAAAGGCGGTACAATACAGTAAGGGGAGAGGGATCAAACATGATACTTAGTGTACTCAGAATGTCAATCTTAACTACTTGGCTAAGACCTCATCGATAGACCTGAAATTATACTATAACTATAAACATAAGACAAAGCGATAAGTGTTTGAGGAGGTGATCAGTAACCGTAAAAAAAGAGAATCTAAGGGATTAAGACTAACATTATCACTTCTAGTACTATTTTGACCGTAAGGTCGTCTAAAACTATGTTACATTTTGTAATTCTCATGTCATGTCCACCCAACGGGGGGGCCCAACCCCCCCCCCCCCCCCAACCAAAAAAAAAGAAAGAAACAAAGAAAAAGGAAACGGATCATACTTTATGTGGAAAAGGAAGTGTATGAATTTATACCAAATTTATGCATAAATATTTTAATCATATCCGCAATCTTAGACAAGAACCAAATTGATACCCAAATGTTTTTTTCCTTATTATCTGATATTTGTTTCCTTTCAAGTTGTAAGTGACATTACAAATCGAATTTTCAACGTGAACCAAAAAAATAAGAAGAGAAGTTTGTTCTTTGTTTGCTCAATGGAATCATGTAGAACCCTAATTTTCTTTTTTCTTTATTCGGCCGCTGCAACAATATGTAATGCAATTCGAGATCATCAAAATGTGGACAAGCCGCAACATGAAACCCTTGTTGAACAATCCAAAATGCGAATACATGTGAGTTTCTCTTTGTCATCGTCTTATTCTTCCCAAGACTTGCTGTTGTTCAATGAATTGCTATGTATATTTTTTAAATGTTAAACTAGGTCTCTTATTTGGGGTTAGATCCAATGGGGCTGACAATCCCAATGGCAAGGAGTAGACGGTCATAGTCTGAACAAATCAAGCTAGAAGGCTCGTTGAGCCGAAAATACCTCCCTTATAAGGAAAGTGTATCATCCTAGGTCTTAGTCTAGGACCACCTTAATAGAAGGTATTTCAAATACTACTTAAGATAGAGCTCATTGATGAAACCTTCTAAATTTATCGTATTTGTTCTTTATAATTTGAAAGTTTGCATAATAAGAGTTGTAAAATTTAGTAGAAGTTTTTAAAAGTCTTGAACTCCAGAGTACAGAATCCTACAACTTTTGGGGGGAAAATTTTATTCGAAAATATATTTGAAACCTTTGAAAGCAGTTCTAGAATTTGTATAAGACCCTAAAATTTAAGAGGACATGAATTTTGTAGATGATATCGAAATTTGTATTCAAGTTCTAAAACTCTTGGTAGAGTTAATATGAAGTTTTTTTTTTCTTTTCCAAGTCTCAATCTTTTCTAAAGATTTCATAAATGGTATGATCCAAAATAGATAGAGCTAATATATGTAAAAATTGAACACATATTTTTATTACCACTCACCATGAATTTTGCCCATACCGGTTAATATCAGAATATTCATGATTTCATCTTTCCTTTTTTGTCGTAAATCAATAACAGTCTAACTTCAATTAAATCATCTTTCTGATGTTGGCCTGGAACGTACGAACCATCCAACAAATCTTCAACCTGCACAACATTAAGCTATATATGTCATTCATCATATTAGTACTCACATGTTATCCACCTTTTCAGACTTGCTCCCTTACGTCCCTCTTGGACTTTATCATCCTTATTCCTGTCGCTTCTCCCACAAACGACGCCGTGATCATAGTTCCACGTTGCCTTTTGTGAGCACATCTTCGGCCCATCACTGTCGCCCACATACAAATACCCGTGCTCATCATTCCCCTTCAAAAACATCCTCAAATCACCATCCCATCTAATTCTATTACCATCCGGTCGTACTTTAAACTGTTCCACAATTTATGCATAGTCAAAACATTGCTAGTAATCTCATTCGCCATTCTTTGCACCTCCTCCAACCCCACTCCCTCTTTGAGCACAATACATTTCGTCCAACCCCCAGATATGTTACTTTTCCAGCTCCACCATTGTCTAAGTTGTCCCCCATAAATCATACACAACCACCTCTCTCCCGCCACCACTACATCTCATAGCAACACCGTCCCCATCCATTTTTACCAGACGTCGTAACACCGACTATCGTACTATCGTACCACTGTATCGGTCAACAACCTTCCCAATTACCATGCACGTCAAACAATAATAGTTTCTGGTCAATGCAACCAATACTGCATCCTCCACAACACACAAGTACTAATAGGAGTCCCCAACAACACTGCTCTCTATTACCTATTCAGTACACTACATTTATCATGGTGAACACCACATTTTCCCTGGTTCAACAGTGCGCCATTCTCATTCAATGTCAGTATCAACTACATCATCTTCCTTTCATCATAATAACACCATATCCCATCCTCCAACATGATCACCCATGTAATTGGGTTTTCAGTTAACAACATTAATGATACTCTGGTAAACGGTGACTAACAACATAGCATACATTTACCCTTCCTACACCTAAATCGTTCACCAAAATCTCATTCCACATACCAAAATCGTAAATTTCAAATAATGTGTAACATACCTTATGTTTACCACTCCACTTGAAGGCGTCTACCAACGTCAGATGTCCAAACCCTTCCACTTCCAACTTCACGGTTGACCTCCAATGTCTGGTTTCCACCATCACCAAACACTGCAAGCTCACTTCCAGCCTCCCTCTGCACTTTCCCTTGCCTACAGGTACGCACCTTGCCTCATCCCCCTTCTTCTCCCACAACCAAGTTGGCTTCAATAGTTGAGGCTAGATTTCCCTCAATTTTCATGCATGATTACTCACCACTCCAGGATTCAGGAATACATTCAACTTTGGAGAGAGATTAAGACACAGAGAGAGAGAGCACAACATTGAACTCCACACAAAACCCTCGTTCTTTCACCTTGCCTTTGCTCCCTCTGTTGTTTCCAGGCTGTGGAGGACAGAGAAAGTGAGTGAGGTACAAGGAGGAGGGTGTGGTATTTTCATTAAGGGCATTGTGGTCATTTTACTTTATTTTGCTTTTCCCCCCATTTGGTTTTCTTTCCAAAAGCAAGACCCATTTGTTACAAAAAAAGGGGGTTAGTTACAAGCAAGTTAAAGCATGACCCATTTGTAAATTTCCCTTATTTTGACACGGCAAAACTGAAATTTTCATTGTATCATGATTTTGCATTTTTTTATGGATAAATTTAACGCATTTGTATAGTATAGGGAAGATCGAATTTAATCTTTTTTTGAAATTAGTCATTCTACTACTAGATTATTTCTAGTGGGACAATAGTCTTAGAGTTTTAGTATCATATTGATTTAATTTTGGCAAATCAAATTTTTTTTTTGAAGTATAGATAATTGCTCAATATTAGTTATTCCTGCTTTATAAAAAATATAGATTTGACATGTATTTTATCTTGGTGAATATCATCAAATATACATAGTGCAAAATTTTGTTGATAATTATAACATGGGCTCCTTTTTTAGTCAAAATGTTTCCATGTCCAAGTTACAATTTCTTTCAGTTAAGTCAGGGAACGTCCACTCAAATTAGTCTCCTGTGTTTGTAATCTATTGCTTTTACATTGAAGAGAAGAATTTCTTCATTAGCTCAGTTGAGAAGGATAGATCGATGTCTTGATGGTAGTAAACATTAAACCGGACTAATTGTTTTATCACAAATTTTCGGCCATGCCACAGTAAAAGTTATTGTGATTGAGACGGACCCATTAAGGGGTGGCTTTTTGAGATGTTCTGGTGACTAATTGTATATTTTGGGGTGACTGTTTAATTTAAGGGTGACTATTGGTTCATCTAGTAATGAACTTTATTACAGTTACCCCTAAATAAACTACTAGTCACTCCGATTATTATTAAAGTCATCATAAAAGCATTCATTTCAAGATATGCCCTATGAACTTTTTAAATTATGATAATCAAAGGTGTAATAGAGAAAGGGTTGGCAACAATCAGTTGATCATTGTACAGGCATATCTAAATTAATAATCGACTTTATTTTGTTGAATTCTCATCATACAGTAAATTAGTAAAATTATATTTACATAAAAAAAAATACATCTTATTGGAGTATAAATTTGATGGTGTATTCAGAATAATTATTGAACTTAATTTTATGTTCAACCAGGAATCAAATATTGTTGCAAGTCAATCAAAGCAACATTTAGATTGGACACATGCTCATGGACCAGAGGTAAAATTGTTAAAAGTATAGTTTTTTATATATGTTTAATTGTTAACATGTAGTTATTTAGCTAGCGGATTCATGAATGTGTCCTCACCTACAAAAGTACTCTTTGGATTAAAATTTCAATGTTGATTAGATACATGATTTGCCACCATATATATATGAACTTTAATAAAGGCATCCTAACTAACAGGGAAAAAAATATTACTTTTGAAATATTAAAAGTCATAATCCGTTAACTTCTCAAATAAGCTATTTAAAACGTGAAACACTAAGGGCATGTTCTTTTCATTGGTCTTTTTCAATTTACCAACTTTAACCTACTTCAACCCATTTCAATTCACTTCAACCAACTTCAATAAAAAATATCAATTTCAACCAACTTCAATCCAATCCCTTCAAAATTTTATTCTCTGTATTTTAACCAATATAAAAAATATACCAACTTCAACCTATTTCAACCCACTTCTACAAAACATATAAATTTCAACCAACTTCAACCCACTTCAACCAACCTCACCCGTTCACCAACTGCAATCTACCAATGAAAAGAACAGTCCCTAAAAAGTGATTTTCGATACTAGCGAAGGACCACATGTTTAACCGTCAGTGCGTGAGTTGAGACACAAACTAAAAGTAAAATTAGTGTTTGACTTAGTTTAAAAAATGATAAGACAAGAGGTAGAGGCAAGCATAGTGCTGAGTTCTTTAGGGATAGCAAGCATAACATGTAGCAAACAAGAAAGGTTTGGTGGAAGAAAAACGAGTTTGGTGACAATTCTACGAAGGCGAAAGATTTAAGGTTCAGCCAAGAAGATCAACAAGGTGTTAGTAAAGATAAGAAGAACAATGGCTGGAAAACAAACAGAATAAACTGAGTCGTGGAAAAACCACTGCCTTAAAAGCAATTACGTCTCGACTACAGTGCAAATCGATTCAGCCGGTTGCTCCCCAAGGTTAACTCAGCACACTCTTGAACGCGTGCACTTTGCGGGCAAGAGTCTGGAGTATGCAGCACACGAAAAACCCAGAATGCAAAGAAGAAGAAAAAGAAGAGAGGAGAGAAATGAGAGAGCTGGTGTGTCTTAGTCCTGCTAATGAAGCCTCTATTTATAGGGGAAAAGAGGCTGTTACATAGCCATTAAAATGACGTGAGTTGAGGCAGAAGATCTGGGCATCAAGAGCAAGAATGATGCCGAAGATCTGGCAGCATTCAAGGCGGGGAGGAAAATAAGGAAGTCTATAACGGTTGAGAGTGATTCATGGAGGATTTAGCGCAGTCTGTTACGAAAAATTCTAAGCAAAATTCCTCCAAAAAGATAGATTAGGCCCACAACCCACAACCCGCGGCCCGCGCCGCGCCTAGCCCGGGCCAGACGGGCTGGCGGCGGCGGCGGTGCGCGCGTGTGTGTTGGCCTCAAACGCCCTCAACCCTATAGAGCCTAGTCTCAAGTTATTCAACATGGGCAACGAGAATGAGATATATGAACCCCTCCAATTGCCACCCAAAAGTTCCATGTGGGACAAGTGTGAAAGAGAGAGAGGGGGAAGAAAGGTTTATCTTGTTGCCATTATTCTAACAGTCTCCCACTAATGGCATACAAGGCAAGATGATTTAAGAAAGGCATTCTGGGCAAAAGTGGGTCAGATACTTAAGCGTCAATATCTTTCGATTTGAATTGACACATTAGTGGTGTGAGGCAACAACCAATAGTCTGACTAGTGAACTAAGTCTTGAACTAGAAAGACTTTGATTGAGATCCCCACAACACATATCAACCCTTAAGATACTGCATACTCCGCGATAGACACACTGGTGTTTTTATGGCCATCCGCACACCTTGGGTCTCATAAGTAGAGCTGGGTAATAGGTCGTATCGGGTCGGGTTGGGTTCGTGTTCGTGTCGAACTTAAACGGGTTGAGAATTCCTCAACCTGAACCTAACCCGTTTATTAAACGGGTTGAAAAATCTTGACCTGTACCCATTTAATTTTTAAACGGGTTGACCCACTTAACCCGTTTAAGATGAACAGGTCAAGTTCAGTCACTTAATTGACTATTTACGCATTTAATATTTTTAACTAATACGTAATTACAGTGTTAAAAATTAGGTTTACGTATCACATTAAATAGTTACTCTTTGAAATTCCCCAGATTCATCATAATTCATGATTTCAAAAAAATTTTATATTCTTAATTATCTAATAAAAAGTAAATGGATAAATAAAAAATGAAAAAATGAGTTGACTAATTTAACTCATTTAATTAAACGGGTTAAATAGGTACTTTTTCGTGTCGAGAATCTCGACCTGAACCTAACCCATTTAATTAAATGGGTTGAACGTGTCAACCCATTTAATTAAACGGATCGAAAATTTATACCCAAACCCACTAAATTTCTTGTCGGGTTCGGGTCAGTAATCGTATCGGGTCAGCTTTTCCCAGCTCTACTCATAAGTGCTCTAGAGAGACGCCTGGGTCTCTCATAGAAGGCGGCCAAACCTTCACACTTACGTAGGTAATCCTATCAAGTCTATCTCAGCATAGACCACCATAACTATGGCTATGGGTTTATTAAGAGCATAATATAGCTCAACCTTACAGTCATCAATCGGTGAATTCATCAAGTGCTTCTCAGTAGCACCCCCACAATGAGTATGAATCCATTAAGAGCGTAAGCTCATCCTCTACGCACTACCACACGCTATAGGGATAGGAATGTAGTGCACCTTGAAGATTAGTATGGTTTCGTTTGACTACTAGTGGGTATCCACCATACCACTTCAAGCGATAGGCTTAAGTCCCATCCCCCTCGACGTTTCCAGCACCACTCGCCTTGTAAACCCTTTAGTAAGAGGATCCGCCAGATTTTTCTCGGATCTCACATATTGTAGGGATATGACACCATGTTTCAGCAATTGTTTCACCGCACTATGTCTAATACGGATGTGTCTCCTCTTTCCATTGTAGACACTGTTGTGCGCCACTCCTATTGCTGCTTGCGAGTCACAATGTAGGGAAATAGGTGTTTCCTGTTTTTCCCAGAGTGGCACGTCTGCTAATAGACCTTTAAGCCATTCTGCTTCCTGACCTGCCAACTCAAGAGCAATGAATTTAGATTCCATGGTAGAGCAGGCTATACACGTCTGTTTGTCAGACTTCCACGAAATAGCCCCTCCACCTAGAGTAAATACATAACCGCTAGTAGAACTAACTTCATCGTTATCGGAAACCCAGTTTGCATCACAATATCCTTCCAATACAGCAGGAAATTTGTTAAAGTGCAAACACCAATCAATAGTACCTCTAAGATACTTAAGCAAACGAAGAAGTGCAACCCAGTGTTCTTGGTTAGGGTTATGTGTATAGCGATTTAACCTACTGACGGCATAGGCAATGTCAGGACGAGTAAAGTTCATGAGAAATGTTACACTTCCTATGATTTTGGCATACTCAGTTTGAGACACACTAGGTCCTTTGTTCTTTTTCAGATGTGTGCTAGGATTATAAGGAGTTCTCACGGGTGTTACATCAAAACAGTCAAATTTCTTTAACACTTTTTCAATGTAATGTGACTGACATAATGAAAAGCCAGTGTTGGTTTTTCGTATCTTAACCCCTAAGATCACATCTGCTTCTCCCATGTCTTTCATTTCAAAAAGGGAAGACAGTAGCTTCTTAGTCTCCTTAACAACGTGCAGATTCGTACCAAAAATCAGCATATCATCAACATAGAGACATATAAGTACACAATCTGATCCAATCAATTTTGAATACACATATGAATCAGACAAATTCACAATAAAGCCATTTTGCACTAAAGAGCTATCAAACTTTACATACCATTGTTTGGAAGCCTGCTTTAGACCATAAAGAGACTTTTTCAGTCTACAGACTTTGTCCTCTTGACCAGGTACCTCACAACCCTCAGGTTGGGTCATGTAAATTTCTTCCTCTAAGTCACCATTAAGAAACGCTGTTTTGACATCCATTTGATGTACGACAAGATCAAAAATTGCAGCTAAAGCAATTAGAGATCTAATGGTGGCTATCTTGGTCACATGCGAGTAGGTGTCAAAATAGTCTATGCCCTTTCTCTGGTCAAAGCCCCTAATAACCAATCTGGCCTTATATTTGTCAATTGACCTATCAGACCTCAACTTCTTTTTGAAGATCCACTTACTGCTAATGGGTCTACAACCCTTAGGCAGGTCAGTCAATTCCCATGTTTTGTTTGACTCGAGAGAATCTATTTCACTTTTAATAGCTTCTCTCCAGAAGGCTGCATCTATGGACCTTATAGCCTCTTGATAGGTTTTGGGATCTTCCTCAATCAGGAAAATTGACACCAATTATTCAGTTATGGCATCTATGTCCAAGTTATCAAAGGTTTCTACTCGGAATGCAGTGACAAAGTCGGGTCCAAAGTTTGTTTCAGTTCTGAGTCTCTTACTCCTTCTAGGTTCAGTCACTATGACTCTAGCATCAAAACTAGAAGCAGGCAAGTTCACATTTTCAGGCATAACATCAGGTACCACATTAGGCGCTTTCTTTTTCAAAGGAAAAACATGCTCAAAGAATTCTGCATCTCTATATTCAGAAATAGAATAGTCACTCAATGACAGGAGTCTATAAGCAGCACTGTTTTGGGCATAGCTAATAAAAACAGCATCAAAGGTCTTAGGGCCTATGTTGGTACGTTTATGACTAGGTAAGGCAACCTTCGCCAGACACCCCCACACTTTCAAATAATTTAGATTATGAGCATACCCTTTCCACAGTTCATATGGGGTCTGATCTAGTTTTTTGTGAGGAACTCTATTGAGGATAAAGCAAGCAGTTAGTACAGCTTCTCCCCACATATTATCAAGCAATCCAGAGCTAATAAGCATAGCATTCATCATTTCTTTAAGGGTACGATTTTTCCGTTCTGCTATACCATTTTGTTGAGGGCTATAAGGGGCACTAGTCTCATGTATAATGCCATTTTTCTCATAAAAATTGGCTAGAGAGTTGGTATCATATTCCCCTCATCTATCAGACCTAAGTCTCTTTATTTTTCGGTCTAATTGATTTTCCACTTCGGCCTTGTATTTCAGAAACATTTCCTCAACCTCATCTTTAAACTTCAGGAGGTAAACTTTGGTATATCTAGAGTAGTCATCTACAAAAGTAATATACCATTTCTTTCCTCCCTTACTGACTGTGTTCTTAAAGTCTGCTAAGTCCGAATACACAAGTTCAAGCAACTCAGTCTTTCTAGTTGTTATGGACTTGAATAGTTTTTTAGCAAATTTTGCTTCAACACAAATGTCACATTTTTGACATTTTTCTGTGATGATGTTAGGAATTACCTCAAGTTCTTTAGCTTATTTATCGAAGCATAGTTAACATGACCAAGTATACCATACCACAGGTCCACAGACTCAGCAATATAGGCAGAAAAAGAAGCATTTCCATTAACAACATCAGAAGCAACATTCAGAACAAAAAGCCCCCCACTACGATATCCCTTCCCAACAAAAACCCCATTGCAAAGAATAACAATTTTTCCAGCTTTCTGGTTCACCTCAAAACCAGCAATATCAAGAAGACTACTAGAAACTAAGTTTCTACGAAGGGAAGGTACATACAGCACATTGTTTAAGCATAGAGATTTTCCAGAAGTAAATTTAAGGAGTACTTTCCCTTTACCCATGACTCCAGCGGTGGCAGTATTGCCCATGTAGACATGTTCGCCATCAGGAGTATCTTCGAAGTCATGCATCAGATCCTTGTTGGCGCAAAAATGTCTTGTTACTCCAGTATCCAGAATCCACTATGTGGAATTTGACACCAAGTTGACCTCCAGAGTTACTGCACAGAAGATCTCAGTGTCTTCGGTTAGATTTGCTTGTGCAACAATCTGTCCGGTAGGCTTCTGGTTTGTATGACTGGATCCTCATTTGCGAAAGTTGCACTGATATGCCTTGTGGCGTGGTTTGCCACAAACATAACAAACAACCTTCTGCTTCTGGATCTTGCTGTTTGTTCTTTTCAACTGACTTTGGGGTTTTGATTGCTTCTGATCCCTCTTATTTTTCCCTTTGAACCTGTCTCTGTTTAAAGGCACAAAAGATTCAACAAGGTTAGCTTTAGATGAATTCAGGGACAGGGAAGACATCTTATCTTTTAGCCGATTCGCCTCTTCAGTCCTCATATGGCTGATCAGTTCTTGCAGGGTTAGGTCTTTCTTTTTGTGCTTCAGGTGATTTCTGTAGTTGCTCCAAGAAGGGGGAAATTTCTCGATCAGTACATTTGCTTGTAAGATGTCGCACATCTTCATGCCTTCGTTCAGCACCTCAGCACACAGGTTCTCGTACGCATGAACTTGTTCCATAATCGGTTTGTCATCTGTGATTTGGAACTACAGCCATTTGCCAACGACGTATTTCCTTTTTCCAGCATCATCTGAATCATATTTCGCCTCCAGTTTGGTCCATATGATCTTTGCAGATTTGGAGTTGACAAATAGATCAAATAGAGGGTTCGACATGTTGTTCAGCAAGTAGCTTCGAGCTAGTTTATTGTCTTTTTCTAGCTTCTTTTTAGCAGTCTCATCTAGTGGAATGACAGGCGTCTTTGGGGCAGTAGGAGTGGAGATCTCAGTATCAGTAAACTGAGATGTGTTATCTTCGTCAAGATGTTCTGAGAATAGAACATAATCAATCTCGAGTTGTTCAAAACATAAAAGTAATTTCTGGGACCAACGTTTGTAGTTAGTTCCATCGAGGGGCTCGATTTTGTAGAGGTCAGGGAGATTTTTCGGGAATGATGCAGCCATTGTAAATAATTGCTTTCAACTTGTTAGTAAAGATAAGAAGAACAATGGCTGGAAAACAAACAGAATAAACTGAGTCGTGGATAAACCACTGCCTTGAAAGCAATTGCGGCTCGACTACGGTGCAAATCGATTCAGCCGGTTGCTCCCCAAGGTTAACTCAGCACACTCTTGAACGCGTGCACTTCGCAGGCAAGAGTCTGGAGTATGCAGCACACGAAAAACCCATAATGCAGAGAAGAAGAAAAAGAAGAGAGGAGAGAAATGAGAGAGCTGGTGTGTCTTAGCCCTGCTAATGAAGCCTCTATTTATAGGGGAAAAGAGGCTGTTACATAGCCATTAAAATGGCGTGAGTTGAGACAGAAGATCTGGGCATCAAGAGCAAGAATGATGCAGAAGATCTGACAGCATTCAAGGTGGGGAGGAAAATCAGGAAGTTTGTAACGGTTGAGAGTGATTCATGGAGGATTTAGCGCAGTCTGTTACGAAAAATTCTACGCAAAATTCCTCCAAAAAGATAGATTAGGCCCACAACCCACAACCCGCGGCCCGCACCTAGCCCGGGCCAGACGGGCTGGCTGCGGCGGTGCGCGCGTGTGTGTTGGCCTTAGATGCCCTCAACCCTATAGAGCCTAGTCTCAAGTTATTCAACATGGGTAAGGAGAATGAGATATATGAACCCCTCAAATTGCCACCCAAAAGTTCCATGTGGGACAAGTGTGAGAGAGAGAGGGGGAAGAAAGGTTTATCTTGTTGCCATTATTCTAACACAAGGTTCAGAGATCTTACAAGGGGAAGTGAACTTAGAGTTCGTCTCTTGGTTAAATAGAAGTTTGGTATGCACACCTGATGACCCAAGGGATTTAGGAGCTCTGGCAAGTGCCTTAATGAGTGGCTATGGGCAATGTACAAAAGTATGCTCTCTAAGTAGCTTCAAATTTATTCCAACTTTTCTAACGGTGGAGCAGATGGAGGAGGCTTTAAACAATCACCAAGATCTACGCCTTTGGTTTTCTGAAGTGAAGAGATGGGATAAGTATGATTATTGTGAAACAAGGAGGGTATAGTTTGAAATTATTGTCCTGCCACCACATGGATGGAAGTGGGAAAATTTTAAGAAAATTGCTAATATTTGGGAAAGGTTGATATGTTTGGCCAAGCCTATTACTAGAATGGACTCTTTTGAGTCGATGAAGGTTTTATTAGTTACTGATATATTGTGTACCATTCAATGTGATTTGATCCTCATTAATATTGAGGACTTAGGCTATAGAGTTCTTATCAAAGAGATTGGTCCAGCAATGCAAGCAATTCAAACTGTTCAAACATCTCCAAGCTCTCCATCAGTTGAGGCTATGGATTCAAATGAGGGAGTGCTAGGGTTTGAGGACATTGAAGATAATGTTGCATCTGCAAATGTGGCATAAGGTGATTCCAGAAGGCTTGACACAGTGGCTACTGAGGTTGAGGATGCCCATGAGTAGTTAAAGAGACTGTAGATGTGTCAAAAGAAGATAAACAGCTCAATGGAAGTCTTGGAGATAGCCTCAATTCAACAACTAGAATAAGGACAACAAATTTTAGCCAAAATGATTATTTAGAGGAAAATTTCAAAATCTCTCAGAATGTACTCTCTTTGGGACTTAGCAGAATACCGGTGGCCTAAACATGAAGCTTATCAACCTCCAGGTTTTGGAACAAATGCCAATGACCATGCTACTAATGCTATTGATGGCATTGCTTTCCCTCAAATTGCTTTGGAAGATGGGGATTTTTCAGCTTAGCAATTGGAAGGTGAATTTTATCTAGGCCACCAGTTTTGACTCTCCAAAAGGACATGATCATTCGGTGCACTTTGTCGACTCTGTTTGTGGGTCTTAACCTCTTGGATTTCCATCACCAATCCTATTAGACAACTCAACTTCTGAGACTTTAGAGAAAAATAAAAAGGCAAAGACAACCTATAAGAGGAAGTCAGTAGCAAGTAGAAGGATATGGACCAGGAGGAGAAAAATGTTCCAATCCAGCAGTAAGTCCCCAAAATCCATAATAATACTAGTAAGCCTTTAGAAGGTACTCGTCAACTAGCTAAAGATGCTCTGGAGATTGACAAGATTTTGGGAGTAGCAATGATTATAAAGAAGCTGCAGCAATCAAAAGAATCACTACGTACAAGTTTCAAAAAGGAAAGGAAAGCTCGAGCACAAGTGAGGGCAAAGGCATGATAGATCAACACAATGAATTCTACTGAAAAATGGTTCCCACAATTGGAGGCCAATGGTGAACAAAGGAGATAATTGACTGGAATTTCCCTCCTCAAATTTAGGTCAATTAGGTGCAACTTGGTCTCAGATAGATGGTAAACCATTTGACGAAAGAATTCCCAATGGAAAGAAGCAAGAATTCTGTGGGGACTTCTATCAAACTGGTGGTGGACATCTTGTCTACTTCTACTTAGCAAAGAAATACCAATATTTGAGAGGGGAGGTAGGAAAGAGGGAGAAAAGATGTAGAAATAGTAGATCATAGCTTCTAGTGAGAGCTTCCAAATCAATTCAACCATATGCCATTCTCGACAAGAAGAGTGACGGGGAGGTGTGAGAAGTTATCTCTAAAGCTATAAATTAGGATATTTAGTACTTGGCTCTATCCAAAATTACCTTCTCTTTAAAGATGCACTTCTGGAAACTTAGAACTCTCAAGATGGTGGTGGCATGGAGCTTGTGAGATGGGCGAACTAGTAGTGTGTTTAATGGATTGCTTTGGGTTGCAGTTATGAGCCAATTAGAGGACATTTGGAGTTGAATTATGTTGTGGTGCTTTGCATGTGGCTGGAGTTTAGCTTCCAAACATATCCCTATTCGTCTTGGTCTTTTGGTTCAATGGTCATATGCATGTGTATACAATGCTGAAATTGTTGATGTACTTTGGGCAGGATGTGGTTAATAGATAAAAATTATGCTTGTGGGATGAATTGGGTAGTTTTAATTTTTGTATTTAGTTGGTTGTTATCTTTGTTTTAAGTTGTAGCCTTTCAGCTTTCTTATTGTGTATTGGCTTTGTGCATTAATTATTGAAAAAAAAGATATATGTTACTCCAACTTTGTTTTTTAACATTGCACAACTCTACTCGAGATTTTGAAAAGCTCTAAAGTTAGTACATCATTTGGGACATATGAAATCATCAACTATATCGAGGAAGAGATATACGCAATTGTCTAGACAAAAAATTTTCTATAAAATTAAAGCTATGCCTTTTTTAATGCATGCATAGTGTTATAGACCGTTCTAAAATGTTCGAGACTTATGTAAATTTCTCTATACTCTTTTCTAGAGTATTCTATGGAGTTCCACAATGTTCTACACTTGTGAAGTATGTTGAGTATTTGTATATAACATTTTGGATGTACGATAATAGCCATTGGATTAAATCCACCTCCACCATTCATTGAGAAGGCGGAAGTATATATATATCCCCAAGGGCGGCTCACTTGTATTACTAGCAAGCGTAGTGCAAAATAATGAAAGACATTCTCTCAAACTTCTTTGTATCCACTTTGTTATTAGTTCCCCTTTTGTGTGTAAGTGCTTCCTTAGCTTCCCCAGTCTAAATTAAGTAGCACTTAAGACTTACTAGTAAATTAAGAAATGGTTTCGAGTGAGTTTGTTAGCGTCGCACAGATTTGAGTTTGTGTGAATAATTAACGGTGACAATAGGCATAAGGAAGATGAGATATTTATGCATTTCTTTCTTTTAAATTTTACCCAAGTTAGGATAGCATGTAAAGTCAATGATGAGATATTTATGCATTTGTTTCTTTAATTTTAAATGCTATCCAAGTTAGGATAGCATGTAAACTCAATTCTTGGAAACAGTTTTCAGGAATTATACTTAATGGTGAATTTCAAGAAGTACATGCAAACATTCGCATCGACAAACCGAATGTGGACGATCATCACCGTAGTGGCGCCTACATTGAAATTGAAAGCGGAGTGGATGATATCTATAATAAAATACAAGTTGGATGGATTGTAAGTGTAATTTTATGGAGTTTAATATTGGCCAAAGTTAATAATGTCATGTAGCAAGCACATTTTTTTTTATCAAGCATGTATTAGTTTAAAGTCTATATTATATTTTTAGGAGTATATATTCTTATAATTCACATAAGTATAATTAATATTGACAATATTTGACATAGTCCATATTACAAATAAACTGAAAATACATACATACGATATATCTAAAAACATGTGCTCCAAAAGCACAAAACATTTTGCAATGTTAATACAATATTGTATAGTGACAAAAACATAAAAGATGAACGATTGTTGCAGATTCTAATTAGTTCTTATTGAAGGTAACCCTTAAACGGTCCACTTTGGATGAAAAAAATGAGTTTACCATTATTTATACAAGTTCGTACATATTTTGTTTATTTGAAAAAGAGCAGAAAGCAATAGACATTACAATTATAATTTGATTTTTCATTATTTATATAAAATGTAATTGTACATATTTGTATTTAGGTACATCCTGACATGTACGGTGATCATGACGTTCATTTCTATGCCAGATGGATAGTAAGTTAAAATCACCTTATAATGAACACAACCGAAGAACATTTTTTTACATAATCTTTTTGTTCAAATAGACTAAGATGTTTATAAGATAACGCATTGTATATTTTGTCCTAGAACTTATTTAAGTAATTTTAGGGAGACAACTACACGGAATGCTTTCATCATTATCATTGTCCCGGTTTCATAGCAACGAATACTTCACAGCTTACACTTGGCAGTAAATTAGATCCTTCAGCAATTGGTGATGACCCCATCAATGTCTTGCAATTGGCTCTCATTCAGGTGACTGATCCTGCAATACTCGTACTTTTCAAATATATACACATATTCATATATATTCATGTACATGTGTGTTCGTGGATATATATAGAGAGAGATGGACATATCGCAATATTCAAGAAGTTAAAGTCAACACCAATATCACAATGAAATCCCTGTTCCTCGATGAAGATAACAATTCGCTTGATGGTTGCTATTCATTTTTTGTCTTTTGTTCACCACCTTCCTTGCTTTGTTGTTAGTTTGATTAGAGACATTCTTGTGAAGTCTAAAAGACTGTAGGAATTGAAAGAAGGATTTAATTTTAAAAATACTCCATCTTGACGAAAGATAGAATAAATTGAGGATGTTTTCAGTCTAATCCCTATAAACAGGCATCTTTTTATAAAAATTAAATGAGATTGTCTTATTTTTATGTCATCTCAAAATTTATACTCCGATATTTTCAGAGCGAAAAAAATTGCATATGACCATCAAGAAGTTCATCTCATGTTGTATTTTGTTACTTTCCAAGAATGTGCACAAATTTGCCAGTGTAGTGATAAAAATTATTAATCTTACAAGTGTTGCCATGAGTGAAATACTATTCCTATAAATTATTAGGTTGACATATTTACATGTAAGCTTCTTCCATATATAGCACACCTTTTCTTTTTTTTATTTTGTAAAATGACAAATGTCTTACTGCAAAATTCTTTTTAAGTCTCACTACGTCTTGACTTAAAAATTATATTATTGTGTTTTAAATTGAAAAAAAAAGACTATTATTGAATGGTGGAGGCACGTGACGGTTCATAACTTGTGTAAAATCATCTATTTATCTGCAATTTTTCACATTCATAAAAATATGCATACTATATTCTTTCACGGTTGGGGGTTGACCCAATTAAACTGCCATTTTATATCTGCCAGCATAGCCGATAAATATCTAAACTTAACAGTTCATAATGAATTATAATTATTAAAAATTTAGTGATTTTAAAATGCACAACACATTAATCTAGATAAAAACAAGAAACTTAAGAATGTTGTGTGGCAAGACATATATCAATCACCCAAATTAGGAAATTATATTAGTACGCCTGAGTAGTTATTTTTTTTTTCTTTGAAAAATATTCTTTAAATTGGTGATTCTTTTGATTTGGATGCCAGGATCCTTCTTCTAGAGAATGGTATTTACACGGTGGTCCATATCTCCCCACATTGGGACATTGGAATCGAGATTACTTCGCCTCCTTGACTGGTGTCGCAGGAGCAGTGGTCGCACGTTTTGGTGGAGAAGTATTCACTCCAGAAGATTCCAAGTCTAGTCCTCCCATGGGCACCGGACGGTTCAAAAATCCAAATTATTATAGAACCTGTTATGTTGATGATATCAAAGTCAATTCTAAAGATCCTGTACAAGAAGATCTCCAAGTTGTGGAGACAAGGTGTTACTTTGTGAGTGAGGTTCCGGGTGAGGTCCCCAATGGTTTTGGCTTCTTTTTCGGTGGTAAGGGTGGACAGGATATGGAACGATGCGTTTACTAAAAAGAAAAATCAAGGGTTGTGCTATTGGTATTTCATTATTTGCTAACGCCACAACTTTATTTGAATTAGCAAAATAAAGCTACCCTAGTAACAAAAGAATGTTGTAACGATAGCATAAAATAAAAGTTGTAGCACAAAACATGATATAATGCCTAAATTATATTGCGTATTGTGTCGTATTGAGTTACACACAATACTTCTTTTATATATTTTGCCTACTTAAGTATTTTGAATTAGATCTGATCAAATTGAGGATCAGAGTAGGTTAAGAGTTAGGTTATGAGGGTAGCCAAGCAAGGTTTTTTCTACCCTAACCTCATCCGACCCTCATGCGAATCGACATATCCTCAACGCTAATCTTGCTGATAACCTCGAGTCATCTGAGACTCTCAAACCATACTTGTATAGAAAATTTGATTATTCACTAAATTTTCATTTTTATAAGGAAGTTTAATAATAAACATCATACTAAACAAAAGGTCAAGCAATATTAGAATGTTCCAATGAAAAGTATCATAATTACAAACATTCTAAGAGCATCCGCATTGCAAGGCTCATGAGCCAAAAATTTAGCTCACGGTCCAAGCAATATCATGCATCAGTGATCCGCTTCGCTCGCC